>JAYKKM010000475.1:15432500-15850000 GCA_035772405.1 Chrysogorgia sp. JL179-B06 | reverse complement strand
CTCTTTCATGAGAACGCCCAACCCAAAGGTGGGCTATGAGAGATGAAAGGGCAGGCTGTTATTCCAGCCACCCTTTCATCACTTGTGGCCAGCTCTTTCATGAGAACGCCCAACCCAAAGGTGGGCTATGAGAGATGAAAGGGCAGGCTATTATTCCAGCCACCCTTTCATCACTTGTGGCCAGCTCTTTCATGAGAACGCCCAACCCAAAGGTGGGCTATGAGAGATGAAAGGGCAGGCTATTATTCCAGCCACCCTTTCATCACTTGTGGCCAGCTCTTTCATGAGAACGCCCAACCCAAAGGTGGGCTATGAGAGATGAAAGGGCAGGCTATTATTCCAGCCACCCTTTCATCACTTGTGGCCAGCTCTTTCATGAGAACGCCCAACCCAAAGGTGGGCTATGAGAGATGAAAGGGCAGGCTATTATTCCAGCCACCCTTTCATCACTTGTGGCCAGCTCTTTCATGAGAACGCCCAACCCAAAGGTGGGCTATGAGAGATGAAAGGGCAGGCTATTATTCCAGCCACCCTTTCATCACTTGTGGCCAGCTCTTTCATGAGAACGCCCAACCCAAAGGTGGGCTATGAGAGATGAAAGGGCAGGCTTTTATTCCAGCCTCATTTCAATTTTAATTACTTGACAGGTTAATCTTCCTCAAATGGCTTTAGCTCAACAAGGAAAAATAAAGTTCAAGGGACAACAACGTGCTAGAAAGCACGCCAAGCCAGTATATTTAAGTTCTCACAAAGAACTGGACTAACGTAAGCAACCAAAGGTTTATACCAACATGGAGTGTGCAGGCTAGGGGAGCAATAGAGCGCCAGACAATTTTCGACTTATCGCATCCAAAATCGGCAGGAAATAGTGTTAATATGCCTACATTTCTAAAGAGGAATATTCCCTTCAATACGTCAGAATTGACGACGCTATCAATTTGCTAATCAAACTTGGCAAGGGCTCGTTTATGGCTAAGACTGCAATCTGTTCGGCCCTTCGTAACGTCCCTGTTCATCCAAATGACTGGGAATTACTAGGCATGCATTGGCAGGGCCTATATTTTTTCGATAAAGTTTTACCTTTCGGTCTTCGAAGCGCGCCACATATTTTCAATCAACTTTCGGACGCCATAGAATGGATCGCAAAAACCACTTATGGTGTTAGTCACATTTTACACATTCTCGATGATTTTTTCGTAGTTGAACCACCGCCTAAGTCAAACTGCATGACGTCCCTTTGTAAGTTATACTCACCCTCTTAACCAACTTGAATGTTCCGATAGCCAACAAAAAACCTATCCAGCATCAACAGAACTTGAATTTCTCGGCATACTTCTCGACTCTACTAATATGATTGCCAGCCTTCCCTCGGACAAGTTTCAACGGGCAAAGCTAGACCTTTCTGTTTGGCTTCCAAATAAATCATGTACTCTACGCGAACTTCAATTGTTGATAGGGACCCTTCAATTTGCATGTCGCGTGGTCATTCCCGGCAGAGCCTTCCTTCAACGTATGATCAATCTTACCAGGGGATTTCTGAACCCTACCACCATATAAAACTTAACTCGTCCTTTCGCAAGGACGTAGCTATGTGGCTTCTTTTTTTGGAGCACTGGAATGGGTCTAACATCTTTCTTGAGTCCTTAATTACCAGCTCCCACTTGATGATGTTCCTAGCAGAAGGATCCACAAACATGGATACAGTTATACTCTTGGATATTATTATATTTGAATTGATGAGAGAGACAAAGAGCAAGAAAACTTCTAACTAGTCCAGATAAATTTTAAAATATTTCGAACATTCGTTCTTCTTCAGTTAAAATATACATAATATATCATAAAAATTTACATAAATTTACTTTAAAATGATCCTAGTAATAATTAACATGACATATTTAATGCGTTTCTTTGAACGGTATTCGCATCTTTTAAGTAAATTTATGTAAATTTTTATGATATATTATGTATAAAGGGCACTATCATTCCTTGGAAAGGTCCTACGTCCATCAAAGTGTGTTAAAGACTTGGGAATCAAACTGGACGAACATCTCTCTTTTGATGACCATACCAGTAAAGTTGTCTCTTCATGTAACTTGGCATTGAAACAGATCAGTAGAGTAAAACACCTTTTTAACAAAAAAACTTTAGTTTTTATAATTCAATCATTAGTTTTTAGCAAACTATTTTATTGTTCTACGGTGTGGTCAAACACATCTAATAAGAATATAACTAGACTTCAACGTGTACAAAATTACGCAGCGTGAATTGTTACAAAAACACGTAAGTTTGATCACATTACACCTGTTCTTAAACAATTAAAATGGATTCCTGTAAGTGATGTATTGTACCTTCGAGAAGCTGTAATGACATATAAATGTATTAATAACATAGGTCCAAATTACCTCAGTCTGTTCAAAAGTAATGTCTTGTCAACTAAAAAAGCGTCCTTATATAGTTTACGCAATGAGGGTTATTTACGCCCTCCTAAGTTCAGGACGACCACTGGTCAACGCGCATTTATCTATCGTGCATGTAAGATATGGAACTCTATAGAGGAATCACTGAAACAATGTCTAAACGTTTCACTTTTTAAAAACAAACTAAAGAATACGCTAGTTAATATATATATATATATATATATATATTCGTTCACTCGAGAACATTTCATCTCATCATCATATTACAATCATCATATTATTATAGCAAAGTGAAAAGGTGGTAAACTGCCAAGAATTTAGTGACGAGATACTGACGTTTCGAGCGGAGCCCTTCATCAGAGTAAGACGAGATGAAATAAAATAAATAGGGCTTATATATATATGCCAAAAGGGTGTCACAAGTAGAAAGTATCAAATGCACGGGAGATAGACAAACTAATAATTAATGAGATACGAAAAGTTAAATCATTTGCTATTTTTATACAATCGATCAGCAAACAGACTGGGGGGGGGGGGGAGAAATGACAGGTCCTATATTCAAGGGGATTAGGCGTTAGTCAAGCAGCTATAAGAATTAAACAAAAACTTGAAAAGGAATGAAAGTGAATAAGCTAATAATAAAAAAGTTCCAAGCCAACTAAAATAAAAAACTTGTAGGAAATTAAATAAAAGAGAAACGTTCGTTAAGACCAAGAGGATGTGTGGTGCCAAGTTTAAAAATGAGACGCTTCTCTTGCCGTTTGCGGTTATCGTTACCACCTGAGATGGGAAGGATCATGGCACAGACTTTCATGTCTGAAATCAAATGGTTAGAGCTGTTGAAATGGCGGGCTACAGGTTTGTCAACAGCATTGTTCCTCACGGAACGAAGATGTTCAGCAAACCTGTCTGAAAGGCGTCGTCCAGTTTCTCCGATGTAGATTTTAGGGCATTTATCGCAAGAAATGCAATAAATGATGTTGGTGGACGTGCATGAAAAAGTATGACGGATTGTGTGGTCGAATTTGGGGGCAGTAATAACTGTAGTAGGATTGAGAAAAGGACAAGTGTTGCAGCGGGAACGGCCGCAAGAAAATGTTCCCGCTGGTGCCGAGGTATTTTGTTTAAGGGCACTATGTACTAAGGAGTCACGAATGTTTTTATTACGGCGAAAAGATACCAAAGGGTTATCGGTGAAAATGGCTGACGTCTCATGAGGATTATTTTGTAAAATGTGAAAATTCCGATTAATAATATTTTTAACTTTAACATTGACAGGATGAAATGTTAGAACTAAAGGAATTTTGTTGTTTGAAACTTGTTCCAAAGGTGGTTCAAGGGCATCTAAACGGGGGACGAGAAAAGCTTTCTGAACGGCGAGGTCTAGAAGGTTGGTAGGGTAACCACGTTGAACAAAAAAGATCTCATTTCCATTGCTTTGGCTTGAAAATCTTGGTCGTCGCTACATAAGCGGCGAAGACGCAATAATTGAGAATAAGGGATGGCTTGCTTAGTGTGGTTGGGATGAGAGGATGAAAATAGAAGATAACTATGGGAGTCAGTAGGCTTGTACGAGACCGACGTTCTCAGCGAATCACCTGCATCAATCGAAATTAAAATATCAAGGAACGACACACAGGTCTCGCTGATTTCCCATGTGAACTTCAGAGCAGGATGAAAGTCATCAACAAAGTTGATGAACTGCTCTAAAACGACACGTGAGCATGACGCTGTTCCTAAACAGTCATCGATAAATCTGCCGAAGAAATCAGGCAAGGGACCCGTGTATTGTTCAAAGATCTGTTTTTCAACATAACCAACAAATAAGTTATAATAATAATAATAAACTTTATTTACCACAGAAATCTTTCAGCTTACGCTGATTTCCAAAGATGCTGTGCCAAGTTAGCATAGCTTGGACCCATTTTGGTGCCCATCGCAACACCACTTATTTGTCTAAGCACTTGTTCTGCTAAACGGAGTAACGCGGTTGTAGAGGGTTCGTATAACTGAGTGCGCTGATCAAAGAAAAACTTCAGAGCTTCAAGGCCATCACAATGGGGAATGACGGTGTATAAGGACTTGACGTCCATGGTGAAAATAAATTTATCGGAACTACTGAAACGTAACTGGTCAAAAATTTGCAAGGCATGTTTAGTATCTTTGATACAAAAAGGCAACTTCTTAACCAAAGGATATACATAACGTTGTCTAGAAAACTGGAAATGAGCTCGGTGGGGCAACTACAAGCGGAAACAATCGGCCTGCCAGGATTGTTAGGTTTATGAATTTTAGGTAGGAAATATATAACAGGCGTTCCCCAGGTTGTTAATATAAGGTTAGATGCAGAGGCAGGCAATTCGCCGACTTGGATGAAATTATTGATGGTAGTTTTGACGGATTTTTGGTGAGATTGAGTGGGATCGGAATTCAACTTAGTATAAAAGAAGGTGTCACCGAGTTGGCGAAGAGCCTCTTGTCGATACAAGTCCGCTCTCCAGACAACAACAGCGCCACCTTTGTCCCCAGGTTTTATGACAACGTCATCTCGGCATCGATGACTTTAAAGCTAGAAGCTCTTCTTTGTTATGGTTATATGAACTTGTTTTCTGCGCGGAGGGTGCAATTTATCAATGTCATGCATGGCGGCATTGATAAATTGCACCTCCACATTATCAACAAATAAGTGGTGTTGCGATGGGCACCAAAATGGGTCCAAGCTATGCTCACTTGTTTATTGGTTATGAATTGTCTGCCTCTGCATCTAACCTTATATTAACAACCCCCAGAACGTCTGTTACATATTTCCTACCTAAAATTCATAAACCTAACAATCCCCCACCGAGCTCATTTCCAGTTTTCTAGACAACGTTATGTATCCTTTGGTTAAGAAGTTGCCTTCTTATATCAAAGATACTAAACATGCCTTGCAAATTTTTGACCAGTTACGTTTCAGTAGTTCCGATAAATTTATTTTCACCATGAAGTCCTTATACACCGTCATTCCCCATTGTGATGGCCTTGAAGCTCTGAAGTTTTTCTTTGATCAGCGCACTCATTTAGAACCCTCCACAACCACGTTACTCCGTTTAGCAGAACAAGTGCTTAGACAAATAAGTGGTGTTGCGATGGGCACCAAAATGGGTCCAAGCTATGCTAACTTATTTGTTGGTTATGTTGAAAAACAGATCTTTGAACAATACACGGGTCCCTTGCCTGATTTCTTCGGCAGATTTATCGATGACTGTTTAGGAACAGCATCATGCTCACGTGTCCTTTTAGAGCAGTTCATCAACTTTGTTGATGATTTTCATCCTGCTCTGAAGTTCACGTGGGAAATCAGCGAGACCTGTGTGTCGTTCCTTGATATTTTAATTTCGATTGATGCAGTGATTTGCTGAGAGCGTCGGTCTCGTACAAGCCTACTGACTCCCATAGTTATCTTCTATTTTCATCCTCTCATCCCAACCACACTAAGCAATCCATCCCTTATTCTCAATTATTGCGTCTTCGCCGCTTACGTAGCGACGACCAAGATTTTCAAGCCAAAGCAATGGAAATGAGATCTTTTTTTGTTCAACGTGGTTATGGGGTGGCCCTTAAAATGCAAAGTGGGAATTTTACAACTGCCACCCAGTGAACTCTATATATATAACTGGAACGATAACTCGTAAAGCAAAAGTGAGGCAAAAAGTTCCAGGCCCCTACGCGGTTTGCAGGTAGATTTCAGGCCCCGTACGCGAAAGTTTGTGTTTTTGTTTTGAAGATGGCGTGCGTATTACGAAGTCAGTTACTGAGCGATTCACCAGTTCAAGCATGGATAGTGAAATAAATTAATTTTACTAGCTATCCATGGTTCAAGTAATTTATTTACCAAAAATATTATAAGGTCTACAACTACAAAAACGTTTACCTTGAAGCAGAGACTGAATATATCAGGGCCTAAAATCTACCTGCAAACCGCCTATGTTTGGCAAACGTTTTCTTCAGAAATAAACCACCCCCAAAGCTATAGAATATATTAAAGGAAAGATAAATTATCTATTAACAATATACGTACAGCTTTATCCCTGTAGCTAACTTAGTTTTCTTTAAAAGCGGTAACCGAACATGCCCAAAAATATAATTTTCGTCACGGATACCATCTTGTAAAAAAAAACACGAACTTTCGGCTGTCTTCGACGAACATTTTCTTGAGAAATAATCAACTCCCAAAGCTACAATATATATTAAAACAAAGATAAATTATGTGTTTACAATATGCGTACAGCGTATCCGGCTAGCGAACGTAGTTTTCTTAAAAAGAGCGGATAATCTAACTGTTCTAACATCCAAAAATAAAAAATTCAAAATGTACCTGCAAACCGCGTGGGGGCCTGAAACCTTGCCTCACTTTTTACCCGACTTATGACTGGGGGCAGCAGTGAACTCTATATATGGAACGCTACCCTGTCAATCTATGCCATTGATGGAGAAAACACAGTGTGCAAAATATTTTTACAATTGAATAATATTTAGGGCTGCCCCTCGAGCATTGAAATATCAGTAAAATATCGTCTAACTGACAAAATATCGGGAAAATACAATTTCAATCATCAGTCCATTCCGTAACCAGCATTTTGAATAAATGGCAACAAACAAATACGTGTTCAATATCTAACAAAGTAAATATATTTAAACACACAGAACAAATTTTGAAAAATCATGTTGATCAAAACCATCAAAATCTAACTCTGAATCGCTATCAAACAATAAATCACCAAGGTGACATACCTGCTTTTCAAAACTGAGGCAAGCGGGTTGTAGTTTTTACTTAATTGAATCTCGTGCTTTTAAGTCGTACAGAAGACACCATGCACGCGATCTGAAAATGTATAAAACAGGCCGAAAAATTACTTTCGCTCGAAGATGGGCGCTCCCGGTCAACTACGGTACACTTACTTCACTATTTCAGGTTACTCTATGAAAAATGGAAACTAGAGGAAAAAGCGTGATTTATTTGCTCGGTTCATATGAAGCTGAAATCCTCGGTGCAAAATTGCCATGGTATCGCCAAGCACTTGGTCATTTCCTTCATCTTCACAAAGTTGAAAAACGGACTGTTCGAGATTCCAGTGGACAAGCTACAGTATAGAAGCGATATCTGCGTTTTGGAGATACGTTCAGAGCATTTATAGATGGTAAGGTAAAAAATCAAATGAGGCCAAGTAGCTACTGTTTTAAAAATAATTTAATTTGTTTGAGCTTTCGTCGTCTACGACATCGTCAGAAACTGAATTGTCAGTTTCTGACGATGTCGTAGACGACGAAAGCTCAAACAAATTAAATTATTTATAAAACAGCTATACAGTACAGTACTTGGCCTCATTTGATTTTTTACCTTACCATTTATATCATGCTACTGAAGGACAACTTCAACCTTGTAGCATTTATAGAATTAACCGTAAATTGCCTTTTCCATGGACACTTCAAAGCTCGAGGGCCACCTCTAGATATTATCCAATTGTAATATTTCTTTGCACAGAGGGCTATTTTTATTATTGGCATAGATTGGTAGCGTGGCAGAGTTAAATTTATGAGTTTCCTATTTTTATCATTTTCATCATCGCTGCGATCGCTCAATTTTAAAACCGGCGATCGTAGCGATCATATGGAAGCCACACGCTCAGCGATCCTGGCGATTGCAGCGATCGTAGCGATCGCGATCGCCAAGATAGAAAATGTTCTATCTCGGCGATCGCAGCGATTATATGAAAACACTTGTTCAGCGATCCTGGCGATCTCAGCGATCGCTATGTACCCCAGCGACATTTGGCTATATCTATAAAACACATCACAGTAATAAGATTAAACGGTTCCTTCATTGTATACATCACGCAAATTTAGAAAATCAGTGAAACTAAAGCATTTTATGTAAATATTTTATGTAAATATCTGTAAAAGAATTTTATCTGTCTTGAAGACGTAGCTGTGCCCGAAGCTGTGGGACAAGAGTGTGAAAAGCTCCAAGCTCTTCTCTCATTCGAAATATCTGTCGAACTCAAAAACGACGTTTCCTTGGCACAAGTTCGTCCAAACAAACTGGGACGAGATTTAAGGCAGTACTTTTAAAATGCAATCCGAACGAGTTCTTTTTACGGGAGGCCGATTATACGTTCGACACATGATAAATTCGATGTTTGAAACCGACGTCGAATTTTGTCGAACCTAACTGGTGTATTAGATTCGACACATGATAAATTCGACGTTTGAAATAGGCCTTACTGATAAGAGCAACTAGAATAAAAAGCTGTGCTTGCGATAGTAAAAGAAAGTTGTCTTTGTTTACTTCATCCATGACGATCGCTACGATCGCCGGTTTTAAAATTGAGCGATCGTAGCGATCATATGCATGGCAACCAGGCTTAAGGGCCACCTTAGTGTTTACCCTCAGAAAGCTTTTCTCGTCCCCCGTTTAGATGCCCTTGAACCACCTTTGGAACAAGTTTCAAACAACAAAATTCCTTTAGTTGTAACATTTCATCCTTTCAATGTTAAAGTTAAAAATATTATCAATCGGAATTTTCGCATTTTACAAAATGATCCTGAGACGTCAGCCATTTTCACCGATAACCCTTTGCCCTTTGGTATCTTTTCGCCGTAATAAAAACATTCGTGACTCCTTAGTACATAGTGCCCTTAAACAAAATACCTCGGCACCAGCGGGAACATTTTCTTGCGGCCGTTCCCGCTGCAACACATGCCCTTTTCTTAATCACTGCCCCCAAATTCGACCACACAATCCGTCATACTTTTTCATGCACGTCCACCAACATAAAATCTACATCGGTGAAACTGGGCGACGCCTTTCAGACAGGTTTGCTGAACATCTTCGTTCCAACTTCCGTGAGGAACGTTGTGACATGATGTTGACAAACCTGTAGCCCGCCATTTCAACAGCTCTATAAGGTGCCATCCTTCCCATCTCCGGTGCAGTAACGATAACCGCAAACGGCAAGAGAAGCGTCTCATTTTTGTGGGTACCGCGGTCAGCGGTACCCATATAGTCAGGACCACAGACTCATTCGGAATTCATCGGAAAATGTCGTCTCTATCGGGTTGAGTGCATTTTTGGCTAATATCGGAGTTTTCGACAATCCTCAAAAAGTCTTGTCTTTCTTGACAAGGCTTGCATTAAAGGTAAGATGTATCTTTCTCGTTTTCAGGTATTTACTGTAGCAGTGTATACTGTAGGTATTTCTTTGATCTTAAAATTATGTGCTTAAAATACCTTCGCTCAAATTCAAATGTTATACAGTATATCCATCTGTTTCAGGTTGGTAAACAGTGTATAGCAATGTCATTGACCGCTTTTTAAATACATTTATACGGTAAACATATTTATACAATGTCATGGAATGTCATGAACAATATTTTATTTCATGGGAATTTTTTGTATGGTTGCGTTAAAGTCATTAAAGGTTCTGTAAATAAACATGTTTTGTTGTTAACTGATGTTCCTGTCATGGTATCAATAAATGACAAACCTACTGTATAATATAAATAATAATAATAATTTAATCACCACTATATTGCAGTTTTATGACTGAATTACAGTGGAGGGTCAGGCTGTCAGCATAACAACAATAATTATACATATTTACAAAAGTAGATAATTATACATATATGTGAACTAATATTATAACAATATAACAAACACTACTGATGTTTGACAGTTAAAAAATCGTAGCATAGGTTTAGATAGATTATACAAAGTGCTCTCTGTATAGATTCACTAACATTGAATCTATGCTTTTATAACTTATAGTGAATCATTAACTGCAGAATTATCCATGACATATGTGATGCTGGCCCTTACATTTGTCTAGAAATGCATTTACAAATTTATTTTTTGGTTTAGAAATCAACTATGAATATTGCTTGTTAACCAATTGATTGTAACAGTGTTTCAGTGTTCACAGTGTCAGAAAATACTTTCAAGATATTTGGACCTATATGGAATGCCGTGTTTTTCTAGTAGCTATGTTTTGCTTACTGTTGAAAGCCTTGAACATCTAAAATTTATTTTTTTAATTATTTCACCTTCCATTTGAAATAAAAGGTGTCTCAGTCACTTTGGCCAGTATTGATAATAATAAAAATAAAGTCAATGATCAAAGGCTTCCAAGTAATAATTTGTACCAAGATTACAAACATCGCATCAAGACGATTTCAGCATTATAGAATACAGTAGTTCCTCTCTGCAGCAATTGTATTAAAGTTTCTGTGAAAAAAGTTTTTTGTTGTTGACAGATGTTCCTAACATGGTATTAGATGAGAAAACTTATACCTTAGTTAACCTATAGTGAATCATTAACTGGTGAATTATCCATGACATGTAATAATGGAACCTATGTTTGTCTTAAAAGTTCATTTTACAAATTTATTCTCTGCTGATTTGTTAAATCTGCTATTAGTTTACCAACAGCACTATCTTAGTAATCTACCATGAGAACATTTCAACACCTTGTTTATTTACCCATTTACCCCCTAGTCTATACCGGTAACAAATATTGTGATGTTTGTCCTTGATCAATCTATCAGTACAAGTGTCTATGAAATGAAAATTTACCCCAGCTTTTTATGATTGTATTTGAAAGAACATGTAAAATAATGAAAAATAGCTTTTACATGACTTTCGTATCTTATGCCATTCTTGAGTTACATTTCATGTAACTTGAGCTCTGACGTCACAAGATGGACACAGAATTACATCAAAACTCAAAATCAGGCATATCTTTGGATTGGTTTGATTAAACCAGCTCAAACTATACAGAGTCAACAAGACTCGGCGTTGAGATTGTTGTTATTAGGTTCCCATGGTAACAGATTCGTTCCCAGGCCACTTTGTAAAGAAACACAATTTTGTACTTTTTGTCATTGCAGTTACTTTTGTATTGTTTTAAACAGTATTGTTGCATTGGAAATCATTGAAAAAGGATGTCATCAACTTCCTAAAACTGAATAAGTTGCTGTAAATGTGGTCGAAAACAAAGAATTTTTATAAAGGAAGAGAGTAATCTGGTAACTAATCTGTTACCATAGCAACCATATTAGAACCATGACAATGTTTAGTTTTCTTGATTAAGTCAGCAAGGTTTGAATCTCTTTAGTCAAACCAGTCTGAAGATATGCCTGATTTTCAGTTTTGGTGTAATGCTGTGTCCATCTTGTGACGTCACAGCTCAAATTATATAAAGCGTAATAATTCAAGAACAGGATAACATATGAAAAGTATCTAAAAGCCATTTTTCATTATTATAAGTGTTCTTTCAAGTACAATCATGAAAAACTCATTTTCATTTCATAGAAACTTTAAAGGCACCACATCAATATAATGATAAACAGCCTGCATGACAGTGATTCCATAGTTGGGATAAATGCCCCATTATAAATGAATAATACTAATATTTCAGTTAGTATCACAGATTTGGATTTATCTTTACACAGTTTAGATAATGTAGTCTTTTTGTTTCATAAAAATGGGCCTCCCTTTTGGTCACACCCCATGCTCATTGCTCCACATCCATGCGGTACCGCGGACCTATTTTTAAACTTGGCACCACACATCCTCTTGGTCTTAACGAACGTTTCTCTTTTATTTAATTTCCTACAAGTTTTTTGTTATTTTAGTTTGCTTGGAACTTTTTTATGATTAGCTTATGCACTTTCATTCCTTTTCAAGTTTTTGTTTAATTCTTACTGCTTTACTATCGCCTAATCCCCTTGAATATTGGACCTGTCATTTCTCCCTCCCCCTCAGTCTGTTTGCTGATCGACTGCATAAAAATAGCAAATGATTTAACTTTTCGTATCTCATTAATTATTAGTTTGTTTATCTCCCGTACATTTGATTGGCTACTTTCTACTTGTGACACCCTTTCGGCATATATATAAGCCCTATTTATTTTATTTCATCTCGTCTTACTCTGATGAAGGGTCAGTATCTCGTGTGTGGTTTTGCATCGCTTCGAACTTGTGACTTAATACAATTTCGTCTTAAATGAAAACTCTGTAGTGTATATATATATATTTATTTATTTTGAGCGGTTAAAAACTGGAGTTCAATACACCAGATCTGGCCTCATTTAAATCCGTCATTCTCCTACCATTCTGCTGCCCTTGTGAACACTTACGACCCCGATAATCACATTCTTTCAAATCTATTTGCTAAACTTGTAATTCTTTTCGCAGCCTTACACACAGCATGACCTGCTGCTTTTAGTTTCTCGGCCTAGGCCTCATGATGATGATGATGATGATGATGATGAGTTTCTAGTTGCAAATTTGGACAAGTTTAATTTATAACTCTTTCCTGACTGGCTGAAAAACATCGAAAATCGTTGTTCTATTTATACCTCTTGAAATAACCATAACTGTTGCGAAAGCTATACATTTTCTGAAAGCCCAATAAACCGGCTTTTACTTGTGCAACAAGACACATTATGTTAAAATAAATTAGCATTAATTATCATAAATATGGTTGAAAAACTTTCATAAAAGGCCATCTTTTCGCCCGCGTAGCATCTTGAAAATTCAAAATGGCACCAATCGCAGAGTTGTTTATGAAATCAATTACAATTTGGCGTGTGAGTGGATCTCATGTCCCTGGCGCTTGTCGAATTTCAAGTTTTAATCTTGCGTTACCATGTGCCGTGTTTTTCGATTGACGACTTCGGGGGTCTTCTATGAACCATTTTGACTGGATCGGACAGGAAAGAATTAATACTATTTGCCTTAATTCTATCTGTACATCGTAGTGATAGCCAATTAACGCGTGGGCCCGCTGTTTATGCGTAGGGACACGTTTTTTCTTTTGTGTGTTTACTAGTTATTGTACATATTTAGACCTATGGCGATTAAATAAATAAATAAAATTTGATGGTAATACCACCTTCCGTCTATATTCAAACAGTTCCCGAAGCTACCATGTTTCGTTTGTTCGTCTTGAAAAGTTGCTATTTTTAAAACGCGTAACCCCCAAGGACACAGTGTGAAAAAGATGTAATACATCCAGTTCAATGTCGCGTGTCATCCATATTCATTAACGAAAACTTACGTACATCCGGTCACGTCTTCAAAATAATATCGAATTAAGAAATCAAATTAAGAAAACCAATCCCAACTAATATATATTCGTGTTTGTAGAATAAAGCGAGAAAGTTCTCGAGCTGCACCAACTGCTGCCCATAAGACGAGATATTTGGCTCGCGAAACTATATCGTCGCATCAACATTATATAGTTGTGGGAAGAGTGTCGCGTAAGTGTTTGTTCAAAATTTTAAGATCAGTTCATCTGATAGTGATGTCTGATTATATGTATATATATATTTATATATATATTTTTATATATCTGTTCAAGTGTCTGTTGCGAGTTTGTATAACTGGCGTGGAGACTTTCATCAAAACATCACCACACAACGTTATATAATACTTATTTAATTTAAAACAAAACGGTAGAAAGGTTGGAGAGTTATCAGTGATTGCGTAGTTCACTCTTTGACGAAAGACCTTCGCTTGAAACGTTATAGACTTCCTACGCACTATTTCGGACACAGCACACCAACCTTTTAGAGTTTTCGATTTGATTTCGATTTCCTATCTATGTAGGAACTCAACATTTTTATATGACATTTAGTTTAAAACATTTTACTGGTTTGACGCGCAGCTGTGACGACGAGAAAGCAGATGGTGTTACGAGTTCTTGTTCATTGAGCGGAGCCGTGACAAATGTGCGGCGATGAACGCCGAAATAGGCCGATTCCTGATGGTAAATCTCCACATGCATTGTATAATGTAGTATAACCGTGTAGAGAATACTCATAGCCGCTGTTAATAACGTGTTTCTTTGTCATCTCATCGCGCTACATCACAGGCAGAAATATTTCAGCTTTGTTGCACTTAACGTAATGTGTACAAAGCTGATATTATGGCCAATTTTTCACGATGATTTTTAACGTAAATGGTGTTACACAAGAGGTTGATACGTATCAATATTTTGTGCAACAGTATTCCATTAAAAATCGTCCCGTCGGTAACATCACCTTGCGTAGAAGTGTGAAGTTCATGGCGTCCAAGTTGTTGTAGTCTTGAGAAAGACTATTGTTGGTGACTTTGACATCCTCATATTGCTCAGTCGGCGGTCATCTTCACAGTCAAATGATACTATTGTGTTCATATCTTCAGAAAATGTTTCTGAGTCGCGGTGATGAGACATTGGAACCTGCATTGAGCTACCGAGACTCCGATGGAGGGCGAAGGTTACAGTGATGATAACAATATTACATGTATGATTAAACAGAAATTAACGATATAGTTGACAGCTAACTTTGTTTACAATTATCGTTTTACGAATATCACTTTCCTACTGTTGCACAAACAAGGAAGATAACTTGCGAGTGATGGTCGTTATATCAACAAACGTGTTCTAGAAAACTGTCAAAGGTTGGAGAGTGCTCAGAGTGAACGTTTCACTCTCTGACGAAGGGACATCGACCTTTTGGTCTCGCTTTTGGTCACATCAGCGTTGGTAAACAATGGACACAGACTAGTCACATCAAGGTTCTCTTTTCAGAATTCAGAAGCTTAACATGATCCAAAAAACTCAAACCACAACCGAAATAAAAACTGTTGTCCTAACCCTGAAATGAATAAATAGTAATCCTGCATCTAATTGATCTAAATCCAACATCTCAAGATTCAATATCCTGTGTTCCCGTCATGAGTAAACTCAACCTTTCAGAATTTTCGATTGATGTTTTTGAATGTATTATTTTATCATTACTAATATCGATACCGTCGTCTGGACTCTAAATCCATCGTAAACACACATTAGCACCCTTGGCATCATCATGGCAATCAATTCATGTCGCGGATCTCCGTGGAGGCCGAAAATCCTTGTTTGTGATTCGCTGCGAACTTATACAATCAAAGATGGAAATCTCAACAACGACGTCATGCAAAACTAAATAATTCTTCATGAGGTTTAACAAAGAGATGAATAATTTTTAGTTCCAAAAGTAATCTCAGCACTGAGACACAATAGTTCCAGCATGAGTACTGATCATGAGTGTTTCGGAAGTCCAAAGACAAGCTAAATATCCAATACGCTTTTAAATATTAAATTTGAAATGCTTATCATAAAACAAGCTTCAAATACGGTTATCAACCACGCGGTTTAATTACTTTTTAAAGCCGCAGCCTGCAGTTTATTCGCCACACAATCGTATAGCATTTAATTCAGACGAATTTAATTCGACTTTATTTTGGACGACGAATTTTAATTGTTGAACCAAATAACAAGTATTCTTGTGCTCAAAACGACTACAGTGAGCTATATTAAATAATCAATTTAGCGCGGCATTAGTAATTTAATTTAAGCATTTAATACGATGCGACATTACGGCGTCGTCCAAATGACGTTGTCTTATTTGAATTGAACTTTCTATTGTGCGACGTCTAAAATAGTTCATGGCGTTGCGTGATAAAGCTTTGAGCGGTGTAACCATGGTTACACTCACCGCTTCCCGTCTCGTATATGTTGACGACGGTCGCCGATCATCCCCGACATTTCGCCGTTGATGCGTTCACATGTCGGGGACATCGAGTATTTGGTCTGATTTTGCTGTTAAATGTTAAATTTAGAGTCAAAACTTCATCAAAATGGCTGCTTTGAATACTCGATTGATTATTACTAGTCAATTGCGATCTAATAATCACACTTTTGAGAAAGAAACGAGACTTTCTTGTGTTGCGATAGTCTGTGATGATCGGCGACGATCGCAGGAAACAAACTTTTTTGTTTTCTGCGAGGGTATCGCCGACATAGTCGCCGATGACATTTCAAACGCGCGTTCTCATATGTCGCAACAAGTTTCCGACGTCGCAAATCCCTCATCGGCGACCGTCGCCGATATATGAGAACTAGGCTTAAAACAGCCATGGTAACTAAAGCGGTGAGTGTAACCACATAGGTGTAACATATCCACGCCTATTTTACCGTTGCCGTAGCATTGAAAGGTACTAAAGGGTCAAAAACGTGCAAGAAGTTGATGAGTGTAGAACATTGACACCAGTCCATTGTCTCACGACGATATTTCCATTATAAATCGTTGATTAAAAATCGTTCTTTACAACATTACCTTTGGTTGGAAGTTTGGTTTATGGTTGAATACGGAAATCCGTCACACTTCAATTAAAAGATTATGTTTTAATACTAGTCTCTCCAGATTATCATTTCATAAATGTTATCTTTTCTTTTCTTTTGACAAGTTGAAGTGACTTGCCGCTTCTTTATTTCAATATAGTAAATTGTAGACATATTGAGACGGCTGATTTTAGCAGTACGTATGTCGCACGTTTTATGAAGTAGTTAGTACGCAACGTAGCCTTCGCCGTAGCCTTCAACGTAGCCTTCAAGGTAGCCTTCAACGTAGCCTTCGTAGCCTTCGCCATCTGCGCTCTGGTCACTCAATAGCGACCTTTATATTGAGTACGAGTACGAGTACGAAGACGAACTTTTCTGCGCAGTGGAGAAACAACAATGGAAAAGAACCATGCGCAATGGTAAACTCGTCTTCGTACTCGTCTTCGTACTCGTCTTCGTCCTCAAATCTAAAGGTCTCTGTTGGTTTAATCTAACCAGAGAAGGTTGCGTGTTCGATTACCGTCTGGGGCTAAGAAACATTTTTCTGAGTTTGCACGTTAAAGATTGAGTAGCAAACAATTTACTAAATTGAAATAACCAAGCCGCAAGTTTTATTTCATATATTTCTTATAAACGATTTATAGACTGATATCGAGACTGTTTGAGTAACAAACAATTTACAAGAAATGTATAAATTTTATTTCCAAGAAGCAATGTAATATATCTTGTCGTTCGAAAATTTCATGTTCATGCGTTTTTTCCCTGTTAAAGTTGATTTGCTATTCACGAGAAATGACGTCAAAGCAGGGACACGCGAAGACATTGCACATTAATTCAAAAGTGAAATACAAAGAAAGTTTGGCTCTGAACTTTAAACACAGATGTTTAGACAAAATTCGTTCAATTCCCAAAGCAGGGGCCGGAAAAATGTCATTGTATTTCACTGTTGAATCAATGTGCAATGTTTTTCCGGCCCCTGCTTATGTCTTCTTTATGCCTGCATTATGCTTCTTGTGAATAGTAAATCACTTTATAGCAGGGGTAAAAGGTATGAAGATGAAATCTTCGCACAACAAGATATTTTACAATTCTTCTCAAGAGATTCCAAAGATCACATTCACAAATATGTAAAATCCCCAAACCGCGGATACGCACTTTAAAAAGCATCTTATTACATATTTGTTTTATACGTAATAACATTTGGAAAAACAATTTTGCGGTTCCTGTGGTACAGTAATTTTCTTTTTGTTGACGTCAAACCAAAGCCAAGCGAGTGATGTTTATCGAATTTAGAAGGTTCCACATAAAAGCAGAAAGTGAATTGTTTAACTATAAAAGGTGTACTGCCCGCGAAATAGTCGGTGTAGGAGCAATCCTGTGGTAAACGTTAGTTTCAAGAGAAGGCCCTTCATAAGAAAGGGACCGGTTATTATTTATGGTCGGGATGGGGCCCGAAGAGGAATAGATTTGGTGCTGAAAAAAATGTTAACCCAACCAAATTAAGATCAGAAATTTAGCCGTCCCAACCATGCATTCGTGTGTAAAGAAAGTCTTTTACCCAACCCAAGAAGAAAAAAGTTAGATAAAGCCCAATTCCCAGTATATCGTCGATACAAGTTTTAATAACAAACCCAAATAGATATAGAGACAGATCCTACTGTATCTTTCAGAATACTATCTCCTTATACAGAGCAGGAATCCAAGGAAAACAACGAGAGGAATACAATAATAAAAGCTAATATGCAATGATGACTAAGGGGAACTGGAGATGATAACAAAACTTAAATGATGAACTCTTAACTTTTTATGTAAATAGTCATGAAAATTTTGCTACCCAACCCTTCAGAGAAGTGATTATTTTTTACCCAACCATTTAGGTCTTACAATTTTCAGTTACCCAACCATTTTCTCTTCTCCCCGCCCCACCAACCCCGGCCATAAATAATGACCGGTCCCTAATTTCATTTTGTTGACGTCAAAACAAAGCCAATCGAGTGATGTTTATCGATCTAGAAAGTTCCACACAAACCGTAAATATCTTGTCAATCCTTGATATAAATTATTCATTTTGTCTTTTAATTGAAAGAAGACATATCTTAAGGCGGTGTTACACTGTGCAATTTTTCATGCAACTTGTCTCGCAACACTGATCTAGAGGCATGTTAAGTAAAAAATGTAAACGCAAGCATGGGCCTCTGCTGACCTTTTTCTTACTTAACATGCCTCTAGATCAGTGTTGCGAGACAAGTTGCATGAAAAATTGCACAGTGTAACAGCGCTTTTAGAAAATAAATAATTGACTTTCGTTTCGAATTATGCCAGCCTTGACTGACGCGAAGCGTGGAAGACCATGTGACGAGGTTCAAACAAAAACAATCAAGTTCTGAGTGGACGTATTTGGATTGTGGATGAATAAGAAAGCCTCTTTTGGGTTTTCTGAGAAGACTCCGCGAATTTGCGAAGTATTTACCACCACGTCATGTTGTACGGAAAGAAAAACACAAACGCGCAATGCACGACGGTTGACACTCACTCGTAAACGATCTTGTGTAGGAGGTGCAACGTCTCAAGAGAAGGCCCTTGAAGTGAAATATAACGCGACTCTAAATATAGCATATGTACCTCCTCTTCATCATGGCCTTGAAAGACCTCCAACGCACTATTTTGGCAGTATACCAGCTTGAAAGCCCTAGACACCTCTGAGGCAAAACTAATTAATTTTATGCCGGTTCAGTTTTTTTATACACACTGTAAATGAAGTGCTGTTGCATTCTCAACAGCATAAAACATAATATTTTAAACCTCGTAGCAGATTGTTACTATATAGACCACTTTCAACTTATGCTTTCAGACACTTTTGAAGCTTGACAGTTTTCATATTCATTTCAGTTAGTGTGCAGGGTATAAACTTGACTAAAACAGTAAAACTCGAAGCGGGTGACGTCGTCCACAGAACACGAAAATGCTGTAAATGAAGTCCTGTTTAGCGGGAGGACGTCGTTGAAAATTATGAAAAATTGCATTGTTAAGAGACGACGTCCACACTGTCAGGCCACTACGCCACACTCATGATTTAAATGATACAAAACCTGGTGTAGTGGTGTTAGATATACAGGGTGTATAAAAAAAACCGCTACCCTTAGAAAATGAATTAGCATTCTTAAAGAGACCTATTGTAATTTAAAAAAAAATTATACACCTGGGAAATTAAGATGGTCCAAGCGCTGCGTTAATCAAGAAGAGAGAAAGCAGTTTTCAATACGAATGCAATCCAAGTTATTTTTTACGCATTCGTTGCTCAGAGGTGTCTAAGCCTTCAAACTATTACAATGGGTTCTTTGAAAAAAATGCTAATTCACAGTTGCTTGCGGTAGCGGTTTTTTTTATACACACTGTATATAATATTACAATATTGCATGCAAATCCCGCGCCTATACGAGGAAGCCTCTAGAAAGGAAGTATGGAACGTCATTTATGTATAAATGTTTCAACACTTAAGAGTGGTTTCGTAAACGTACGTATCATATTCAACCTTTAATCTTACCACTTACGTAAAGCTTCTAGGACTAAAGTCTATGCGTGCATGTTTAAAATTAAAACTGATAAAAATCAAATCTGCAAGTATCAGATAAGAAGCAAGGTTACATTTTATATTAACACTAAAAAAATCAAATAAATAACTGCATGGAGGTGTCAACTTGCTTGCTATATACTATAGCCTTGCAGGTGAACAATACTTGGGCCTTGTTTCTGTGGTCCCGGAAAGCGGGGTGAGTTGTCCGGTACGAATATTTTACCCCAGTGTATTTTTATATTTGCCAACAAAGAGGATGTCAAAGTCAAGTAATAGTGTCGTTCACTCAAATGTCATGTTTCAATGTGCATGTTCCACTGTTGTTGAGAATGGCAAATGATGTCGAAGAAAATACTGGACCCACGGCACGGGCCACAATATGTTTTCTAGCCCATGTGTAGTTAGTTACACACGGGCTAGTTTAATTTTAACTGTTGTGTTAATTTTCCCCCCAACACTACTACCAAATGCCAAGTTTCCAATCTGTCCCTTTAAGGCAGCACTTCCTTGCAATAGTAATTTCTAGTTTTAGTATTTTATATTTGCTTTGCCAAAGTGTAACAATCGCTGGGCAACAGCTTTCTCTAATTACAAAGCCAAACGTCAAACCGCTCTCAACACTTGTAAGTGCCGCGTGCCGATGACGAACTAGTCGGGCCGCAAATTACGTTTGTAGCCCTGCTTATCATTGATCTTATGAACTGTAGAAACGTGTTATGCAGTGTAGAAATACAAATGGAATAATCTGGAAGGTTGCAAGTGCAGTACTGCCAAAATAGTGTGTAAGAGGTCTAACTCTAACGTTTCGAGCGGTTCTCACGAACGGCCTTTTCCAACCATCCGCAATATTCGAATTATATTAATGAACGGCACTTTAACGAGATTAATGCAGCCATAATTATTTATTTATTTGTCGTTGTATATATTAGTGATAATGATAATATCGTATTGGTGATAATGTTACTATAACGTGGACCACAAATAAACAATTTGCCTTCCAAAAAAGTCGTGTTATTGCCTTATTATGGTGACTGGTTATGGTAGTCTGGTCCCGCTCGTATATGGAAACTAGTGACGTAAAGGTGCTCATGAGAGAGTGGATGACATAGGTAGTTTAAATGGGTATAGTTATAAATAGGTAGGTAGTTATTATAAATAGGTAGGCAGTTATTATATTTCCTTTGCGACGTTTCCGTTATGATGTCATTATTGTCATTGCCATATTCACCTCACTAATTTTTTATTTACGATTATCATCTTAATTTATGTGTTGGGTAAACCATAACAAGACGCCCGCTAGGCGTTAAAACAGCCGCTTTATTGGGCTTTCAGAAAAGGTATAGGTTTCGCAACAGTTATGGATATTTCCCGAGATATCAATAGAACAAAGAGGTAGTTCAATTTTGGATGTTTTACAGTCGCACAGGAAAGAGTTAAGCAAAACTTGTTTTGGGGATGGAGTTTTCCTTTAAATGATAATGCCGTTTGTTTGAAAGGACACTGGCAAATCTAAACGTCGTGTATATCTTCAAAGTTATCCAATGAAATTACTTGAAACTTTGCATGTGGATGCATATACCACCAAACTAAAGAACATTCATGGTTCAAGTTATGTTATCACCATCGTAACAGATTATTTTCCAGACCTAGTTTCTAAAACAAAATAATTTGTTTTCTCTCATATGCAGAACGTTTTGAGATTGTCAGTTCTAATGTCAGTTCCAATGCAATACCCAAGTTTGAAAAGAAGACTTCTGTATAGGAGAGGTTTGGATGCTAATCTGTTACTATGGTGACAACATAACTTGAACCATATGCTTTAGTTTGGTGGTATGTATGGACGTGCAAAGGTTTCAAGTAATTTCATTGGATAACTTTGAAGATATACAGGAATTTTAGAATTGCCACAATTTTGTTTGCCTGCTTTGACGTCATCCTGTGGGTCAGATCATTAACATATCACATTCAACTGAATACCTCGCAAACAAACATAGATATCGAAGAACTGCAGTAAGCGGCGCCATTCTTCATCATAGTTTAAGTAATTCTTTCAAACAAAGCATTATCATTTTGGGACCGATTTCATTGAGAATTTCATCCCGAGTTGAAAATCGCATAACCAGTATTTCTGGTTTTTCAAAGTAAATTTAAAATCCAGCTAAATTGGTACGATTCGCAGTCTATGATGTATATGTTATGATATGAGGGATAAGGATCAGTTTTATCACTCGAGGATGATATCATAATTGTCACAAGTGAGCGCTGCGAATGAGGAACAATTAATTTATGATATCGTACCGAGTGGGATAAAACTGATATCACCAGGTCGCTGTGATAACCTTTTTATTACATATACTAGTAGTGTCTTTATCAGTGTGATAAACAGCGGGAAATAAAAACGATATCGTCCCTAGGGACATATCGTTTTTATCACCCGCTGTTATCAACCTGATAAAGGCATTAGTATATGATAAATAAATTTATGTTAAACATTTTTAATAATACATGCTAACTTTTTGAAACTCTTTTTGTCTTTTCCTTTCATTTACTGTCTGGTTTTTAGCATCTCCACTGAAGCCTGAGAAAGTGGTTATGCTACATCATGTCGTTCTACCATGCCGTAATGAAATCTTATGTATTTCTTGTGATATTGACTGCTCTTCAACTTGCCTCTGCCTACCATATTGCATTTTTCGTGCCCTTCAAATGCGAATACTGTGTGAATAATTATAAATTGCGAGGTAACCATTATGCTCACGCATTGACCATCGCCATCGATGACGTAAACAACGACCCGACGATTCTCCCACATAACAATCTGACGTACAGTTGGACGGACAGCAGGAAGCACTTGGACGTTCTTCGTCCTATGTACAATCAATACATCATTCCTAAACCTGTTGACGTTTTCATCGGCCCAGCGTCTCACTGCCAACCACCAGCCAGGGTTGCGCAAGCGTTTAACATTCCTATGATTTCCTACGTAAGTATTCATGTATTAATCACAGCTTGCGTATTATTACTTTTATTTCAGTACGGCTTTCTTAGGCTCTGTTTATATGGAGGTAGGGTGACCCTTCCGAAAGGGTTAGCCTAGTAGAAGAGTTACCCTAGTCCATTGTCTTTCCGCGGGTTTCGTTTACATGTATCCTAGGGTGACCCTGGGGGTAGGGTTATCCTATCTGCTTGCTAGGGTAACCCTGGCGGCATGGCTATCTTTTTGTTTACTTTACCCATGTAAACGCATCAGGTATAGGGTCACCTTCCCAGACGCTCGTTCGGTGTATTTCAGTAAAACGCCATTATACAGGTTGAGCCACCATTGTTCTGTTCGACGACGACGACGAACAGCTCTCCTTCGAACGTGTCTCATCCGAGCTAAAGCAGCATTGTACTGGTTCGCTGCATGAATTGCTAACTGTTGTTGATGACATTTTTGAAACAACAAAAAGCCAAGCAATAGACCACAGCATTTAAATGCGGCGACCAAAGGACCAAGAGACAAAAGAATAAAACTTGCCATCAAAACTCTTTTCAATTTTAGTGGCCACGCAAAGGGAGGGTGACCCTACTAGAGCATGAGTTAGCCCTGCTACAATGGTCACCCTGCACCATATAAACAGGGGCTATCTTTTGACCCTACTAGAGGAGTTAGCCCTGCTACAATGGTAACCATATAAACAGGGGCTATCTGTTGACCCTCTTGGAAAGGGTACCACACCCTCCGTCTCCCAGTAGCGACGTCCCTAAATGAGATATTGGTTAACGTCACCCTTTTGAGGTTCAAATTTGTATTTTTTCCACTTTTCAATTACACACAGCAGGTTGAGAGAAATACGTACAGTCGCTAATTCCATAACGTTTTGCTCGTTATAAAAGAACTCTTAATCTCCGTTCACTTAGTTGTTGAGTTCTTTCCTTTTTCCTTTTGCATGATAGCTTTGTGAAGAAGATTATTTCAACAAGCAAGACTATCCCCTGTTTGTGCGAACATATCAGAACGCCAACCGCCATGCCGAGTCTGCACTTCATGCAGTGTTAAGCCAACTGCAGTGGAAGCGTATCGGAATCCTCTACGAAAATGTCACCAAGTGGAAAGAATTGAGAGACACCATCGAGAAATCCGCTGGCACAGTTGGTTTGCGAATTATCTCAGAAGAAGCGCTGCCTCCTTCTGATTCTTTTGACATTTATGGGGCGCGGAACAAGTCTTTACTACGGATAAGAAACGCTTTAACAAAAATGGCTAATAAAGATTTGGTGAAGAGTAAGTTAACATTATTTATTATTCGTGCAGCGCTCATGCATTCGCTCGCTTATCCGTTCGTTCGTCCGTCCAATCCCCGTCCGTCCGTCCAATCCCCGTCCGTCCGTGCCATTCGTCCGTCCGTGCCATTCGTCCGTCCGTTCCATTCGTCCGTCCGTCCCATTCGTCCGTCCCATTCGTCCGTCCGTGCCATTCGTCCGTCCGTCCCATTCATCGTTCCCGTCAGTCCCATTCGTCCGTCCCATTCATCGTTCCCGTCCGTTTGTTCATATTCCTTTATTTTTCTAGTTTACGTTGTCTTAACATCTTACTATGTTTTGCTGGATGTGATGGCAGAGGCTTACATACTTGGTCTTGCTGGACCTAACAAACCACATCGTGTGTTTATCGGTTTCCAACTAGACACTGTCAAAAGAAGGGAGGATCATATCCTTAAATCTTCAAAAACGTTCTACAATTTACACCCTTTATTCCACGAGGAGGAGAGAAGAATACTAACAAGAAATGGCGCCCGCTCCTTGTTGATTATTTCTACCGCCCAACCCACCAACACCAAGAGATATGAAGAGTTTAAACAAAAGTTAATAAACAGAACTGAGTATGAGGAGCCTTTTAATTCCAGCTCTGTCTTCGATAGAGATTTGGTGAGTTTTTTTTTAACTTCTCCTGCCCCCGTATCATTGGGTATATCTAACGAGAACGGCAGGGATGGATCCAGCATGATCTGGTAGGGGCCCAGTTGTGTCGGTCATGCGCACGCGCGCCCATCCATCAGTATTCTGGCGGTCATGCGCACCACGCAACCATCAGTATTCTGGCGGTCATGCGCGCCGCCCGCCCATCACTGCATCAGTATTCTGGCAATTTGGCAAAACAGCCTCCATGCAGTCTGCAGTACAACTGTACAAGTGTACAACTTAGTTACTGAGTCGCTAGTTGTAGCCTTGTAGCGACTGAGGGACAGGGAGAAGTTTATAAATATAATAGTTATTAGTTAATAGTGTATTACAGTAGATTCTATTCTCTTAACTTCATAGTATGCTTTTGAAAAGCAGAGAATTAAAATTTAAAAATATAAATATTGCTTAGATCAGTTAGATGGGTTCCAGACTCCAGAGTCAGAGAGGCATCAGGCATGCATGATGCATCCAAAGGGCCAAAGCTAGCAAAATATTATCAAACATGATACATGCAAGTGATGCAACAGTCAACAGATAGTCTAGTCATGGTCACAATCACATGAATATCTAAGTATCTAACCTTAAATTACTGTATCTCATTTTGTCTCTAATATTTTTTTGCTTTATCGTGAAAAATAGCACCCCCCCTGCACCCCCCAGTAAATCCATCCCTGGACAACGGTAATGTTTAAAGGACATTTAAAGGACGTTTATCTAATATGAAAGAACTCGTAAAATGATAGAGTAACATCTTTTACAACTTTTACGTATTTTACTTCGTTTTTGAAATATTTCAGTTTATTTGATATGTAAATGAGATGGTCTCTGACGTCAGGGGCAGGGTAGAGAATTTTCACTCAATAATATATTAGTTATTAGTTCAATCTTCAAGTTTGTTCCACAAATTTACTTGAAAATGTGCGTATAATAACTCCTCATGATAAAGAACGTTGTAAACTTAGTAATCACTGAGATATAAAGACATTTTTTAATGTGTGAAAATTTTCTAGCCTGCACCTGACGTCGAGACCATCTCATTTACATATCAAACAAACTGAAATATTTCAAAAACGAAGTAAAATACGGAAAAGTTGTAAAAGGTGTTACTCTATCATTTTACGAGTTCTTTCATATTAGATAAACTTAATTTTTGTTGACAATATTTTATATCATATTTTTATCATTGAAATAAATTACCTACGTCCATATTACTTTCTTAGATTTTGCAATTAAATTTACCAAACTTTTATTCGTCCTTCTACACATGACGTCACCGCTGCTATTTTCCGTTTCGTAAACCGTCGTTGCCAACCCTGACGGTGTTAACCTGGAACCGAGTAAGAATGCCTTAAGTACGATTTTTTATTTGGATTTGTCAGAGTTCCCTTCGTAGTGTGGTGGTTAGTGTGTTGGGTTGGGGTGCGAAGGTCTGGAGTTCACTTCGTAGTGTGATGGTTAGTGTGTTGGGTTGTGGTACGAAGTATCTAGAGTTCCCTTCGTAGTGATGGTTAGTGTGTTGGGTTGTGGTGCGAAGGTATAGAGTTCCCTTCGTAATGTGATGGTTAGTGTGTTAGGTTGTGGTACGAAGTACCTAGAGTTCCCTTCGTAGTGTGGTGGTTAGTGTGTTGGGTTGTGGTGCGAAGGATCTAGAGTTCCCTTCGTAGTGTGATGGTTAGTGTGTTGGGTTGTGGTACGAAGTATCTAGAGTTCCCTTCGTAGTGTGGTGGTTAGTGTGTTGGGTTGTGGTGCGAAGGATCTAGAGTTCCCTTCGTAGTGTGGTGGTTAGTGTGTTTGGTTGGGGTACGAAGGATCTAGAGTTCCCTTCTTAGTGTGATGGTTAGTGTGTTGGGTTGGGGTGCGAAGGATCTAGAGTTTCCTTCTTCGAAAGATCTAGAGTTGCCTTCGTAGTGTGCTGGTTAGTATGTTGGGTTGGCGTGCGAAGGATCTAGAGTTCCCTTCATAGTGTGATGGTTAGTGTGTTGGGTTGGCGTGCGAAGGATCTAGAGTTCCCTTCATAGTGTGATGGTTAGTGTGTTGGGTTGGCGTGCGAAGGATCTAGAGTTCCCTTCATAGTGTGATGGTTAGTGTGTTGGGTTGGGGTGCGAAGGATCTAGAGTTTCCTTCTTCGAAGGATCTAGAGTTGCCTTCGTAGTGTGTTGGTTAGTGTGTTGGGTTGGCGTGCGAAGGATCTAGAGTTCCCTTCTTAGTGTGATGGTTAGTGTGTTGGGTTGGGGTGCGAAGGATCTAGAGTTCCCTTCATAGTGTGATGGTTAGTGTGTTGGGTTGTGGTGCGGAGGATCTAGAGTTCCCTTCTTAGTGTGGTGGTTAGTATGTTAGGTTGGGGTGCGAAGGATCTAGAGTTCCCTTCTTAGTGTGGTGGTTAGTGTGTTAGGTTGGGGTGCGAAGGATCTAGAGTTCCCTTCATAGTGTGATGGTTAGTGTGTTGGGTTGTAGTGCGAAGGATCTAGAGTTCCCTTAGTAGTGTGGTGGTTAGTATGTTAGGTTGGGGTACGGAGGATCTAGAGTTCCCTTCGTAGTGTGGTGGTTAGTGTGTTGGGTTGTGGTACGAAGGATCTAGAGTTCGATTTCCGCCCGGCGAGTATTTTGTATTTTTCTTTAATTTTATTTCTTCATCGTTCTTTTTGCTTTCTTTTAGGGTTAGTATTAAAATTAGGGTTAGTATAAAAATTTTATGAGGGTTAGTGCTAATGAAATAGACTTTCGACAGAAATTCGGTCCCAGGTTTTTCTCTGGAATTGTTGGCTACGACCGTTTCATAAACGGTCTTCGTGCATCATCAACAACAACAACAACATTTTATTTGCACTAAAGATATTTATAGATTTTACAAATAGTTATATTAATATATAAAATAACAAATTTAAGGTAATTCCTCAGTAATTCTTTCCGAAATGAAAATTTGCTGAAACTTCCCAGTCTTAAAGTTATTGACATACTTATATTAAAACCAAAAAAAAAGTTGGGGTCACCTCTTACTCCCCGTCATTGTGACCAATTTACGGTGAGTAAAATTGCACAACTTTTTCTTGAACCTTTTGACAAAGATAATTTTTTTATTTTTCGCAACTAGTAATTTTTTACAAAACAACATGGTATTTTAGGGAAAAAGAAACAGCTAACAGCGTTTATTATGATAAAGAAAAGTTGTTTCCCATATTCTTTGACATGTTATTTCAAGAAATATTTATCAAAAATGTAAAATATTGTAAGTTGTTAGTTGTTAAACCGGCATTATCAAGTAGTTTACAAACCTACTTGCACAGGGAGCCCTAGCTAGACTTGTGTAACCTTTCTCGGAAAAAATTGATTTAGTCCCTTAATAACTCTTCCCTACCAGTACATAAGCGGCCATTGTTAGATTTGGCACTAAATTGTCCTAAAATGGTCGGAATATTTTGAAAGTGTCGCATAATGGCCATAAAAAGACTGATTATTGGATGTGCGCAGTAAATGTGTGCAATGCAAAACTGAGGAATCACCTTAAGCAGCTGACAGGGTACCTAAAATAACTATGATGAGCTAATCTAGTTGGGTACCCAATTGGCATCAATTCTGAACTTCCCACAAGAGTCTCATTTAGGAGAGTGAATAGGTGGGGGGTTAGTTTTATTGTTTAGGGTGGCACATACCGTTTACGAGAAGGAAAACTACGACGTTGACGGCATTCTCAACAGCATAAAACATAATCTTAATAAGTGAATTTGAGAACTGACTGTTTAAACTGACTGTTTAACTTAATAACTGACTATTTAACTTAATAACTGACTATTTAAGTTGTTAGCACTTAAAGTGCCTATCTCACGTTTGGGGATTTTACATATCTGTAATATTTTAGTCTTCCTGAGCAAAGTCATAATATATATTGTCAGCCGAAAATTTCATCTTTATTGAGTTTTTCGCTGTCAAAGTTACCGTATGTGATGTCACAAGAGGCATTCCAAACCAGTTTTCTTTTGTTACTCGCACAAAAATGCCTCTTGTAACATCAACATCCGATAACTTTAACAGCAAAAAAGTCCATGAAGATGAAATTTTCGGCTGACAATATATATTATGATTCCAAATATTATGAATATGTAAAATCTCCAAAGGTGAGATAGGCAAGCGATTTCGTGCAGTTTTATTGTCAATGAATCGCAGTCTGAAAAGCATTTACGAGACCTGTAAACCCGCCAACTATTGCAAAGATTCTCTCCAAGATGAGAGAAACACAGATGAGAGATTAAAGAAAGAAAGAACTCGCAGAACCGTTCGATACGTCAACATGACAACATATAGTGGTTGCAAGCGAATCGAAGCGAGTTCGGACTTTCTTCTGCATTGGGAGGGAGGGGAGCTAGCCTGCGTGTAGACGCCTGATTTCTAAAAGTTTCCCACTTTAAACGAGCGCTGCAGCACAATGCCTTCAGTGCCTGATTACAGAAATCAATGCATTAAAAATTATCCTTTGTAATATAAGATAAGTGAGCGGATTTTTTAATTCAAACTGTCTAACATGCCACCAATGCGTACCCCCCCCCCCCCCCCCCCCCCCTAAAAGTAGCCCGAGTTAACTATTAATTATTATTATTATAGTTAATATTATTATTATTATTATTATTATTATTATTATTATTATCTACAACCTGTCAACAACTCTAATCTATTCGTTGATCTTCCTGGATATGAGCCCTTCAATCATAACTGATGACACGTTCCGCCCAGATCTGCTTCTATCCATTTCCACTGATTGTCTCTATATCCTTGAACTCTCTGTCGGATATGAATCTAATCTCCAAACAAATGTTGATCGCAAAAGAGCAAGATACAAAGATCTCATTACACAGCAAAAGGAACATTTTAAATCCGTCAAATTTGTAAATTTGTCAATAAGCTCCTTAGGTGTTTTCTCAAAAGAATGTCATACCTTTTTAGATATGTTGAGCGATCTAGGTCTGGATAACAAACACCAAAATTATTATATTAGGAGAATTTCGCCATTAGAACAACGTACTATATATTTTGTTGTAGAAATAAGGACTGGACAAATCCGGAATTACTGAACATTTAAAGATACATTTTAAATTAACTTTTTTTTTATATATATAGTTCGTAAATAATAAATAGGTTCAAGTAGTCAATTATAAATTACCTAAATTAGTGAGATTTATAATTGTATATATATAAAGAATTTCAATAAAATTTCCATTATTATCATTATTATTTTCAGTTTTCGCACAGTTCATTATCTTATAGGTTCTAAGGATTTATGGTGAAGGAAATTTCGAGTGTTGGAATATATACATTTTAAGACCAAACCGGGACCAGTTGCGAAAAATGCAACTTAGATTAGAGGCCTTCCGGCTGGAATTGAACCCGCGACCCTGCGATGCTAGTACCTTGATGTTTAGCAATTAGAAATCCAGCTGCACATCCCGCACCCCTAGGTGTCTAGCACATGTCTCAATATTCTTGCAGTTCTCAACAAACAAGCTTTTTGAAGTATCTGGAAGTCAATTCTAATGTCGAGCCCTCCTAGCCACATATCGAAATGGTTGCTTACTGTTCCGAGTGTTCCAATAATGATGGGTACAATTGTTACTTCTTTACATTGCCATATCCTCTTAATTTCTCTTTTTAGATCTTGATTCTTTTCTACTTTTTCCTTTTCTTTCTGTAGAACTCTTGTATCAAATGGGCATGCAACATCTATCAGTGCGCAGCATCTCTTCTTTTTATTTAGTTCTATTTTAGGAATGTTTTATCTTATCAGTTTGGATTTTCATATCCCACAGCAGTTTTACATTTACATTTTCAGTGACACTTTCTGGCTTATGCTCGTACCTGAGCAATTTTGTCGTGTCTCCAGTTCTTATACTGCTTTTGAGCTAACATCTTACACGCTCTCCACATAACCTACAAGTAGCCGATATATCTTCTTTGTCAATCACTTTCCTGATGTACCTAGTTCGTAATGCCTGATCTTGTGCCGCCATCAACATTCCTTCTTTTTCTTTCTTCAGGTTTCCTCTTTTTAACCAATCCCAGATCTTACTATCTCTACTTTTTACCAATCCCAGGTCTTACTATCTTATTATTATTAATTTGTGGAAACCTAAACCATAACTCGGCGTGATTAATCGTAATGTGTAAACGCACCACCTATGAAACGAAATTTTTTATTTGATATTTTTGAATGGAAAATATTCAAAACTAAGATTCTGTATTAAAATATTGTTTAAAGTGCCCATAACCTCAAAATGTTTTATTGTCTTGTTTGGAAGAACTTCTAAAATGATAAAGTAACTTCTTTTGAAGATTTTCGTTTCTTTGCTTTCTTTTTGAGATATATCAGTTTGTTTGATATGCAAATGTATGGAATTTCGTCACACATGCATAATGACATATTGGAGAAATGTGTATATCGCTTTCATTCTCGAACGAAATCCTTTAAAATCAAGAAGTTTGGTGTTGTGGGAGAAACGCACACACGTATTATTCACACTTTAGTGTTTTTATTTCATGAACGCAAATATATATAACATTCTCTGATAACTCATTATGCATGTGTGACGAAATTCCAGATATTTGCATATCAAACAAACTGATATATCTCACAAAGTTACTTTATCATTTTAAAAGTTCTTCCAAATAAGACAATAAAACATTTTGAGGTTAGGGGCACTTTAATGAAAAATAATCCATTAAAAAATCCCTTTTCCATTTACTCTTTCTACCCTGATTTATGCGACAAATTATAAGGGGCCTGAGACGAGTAGTGACGTAAATACCTTTACAAACGCTATTGTCTACAGCTCGACCACAGGACTTTTCTATTGACCTTTGCAGCCAGAATTAATATTATTTACGTCCCAGAATTTGTTGCATAAAGTTCATCATGTTTGATTGAGGTTTTGGGATGTAAAAGGACATGATATTAAGTTTTAACAACTGAAACCTATTTTTTAATCCTTTGTCAGCGAAAGGTTTGGGGATTTTACATATTCGTAATCTTTGGGTTCTACTAAGAAGAAATGTAATATATCTTGTCGTTGGAAAATTTCATCTTCACGACAAGAAATGACGTCAAAGCAGGGACATGCGAAGTCATTGCACACTAATACAAAAAATAAAATGTGTGAAATACAAAGAAAGTTTGTCTCTGAACTTTAAACACACCTGTTTAGACAAAATTCGCTCAATTCCCAAACTTTTATTGTATTTCATTGCTGAATCAATGTGCAATGTTTTTGCGTGTCCCTGCTTTGACGCCATTTCCTGTGAATGGTAAATCACTTTAGCAGGCATGAAGATGAAATTTTCGCACGACAAGATATTTTACAATTCTTCTCAAGAGATTCCAAAGATGACAAATATGTAAAATCTCCAAACCACGGATAGACACTTTAAGTTCCCCTAATCGTGGATGTTTGTTCTAACTTTAGAATATCACGAAATTGAACGAAGTTGCCATGGCTCTTTATGACGCTGTCTATCAATATGCTCAAGCACTGCACAGACTCCTTGGACGAAATGCCAATGTCACAGCACAAAACGTTGTTAATGAGTTTCGTAGTCAATCTTATGTCAGTAAGTGTGTGTAGAAATGTGAATTCATTACTACGTTTTATTCAGTCGCTTATGTATAGAGTTGTCCAAGAGTTAGAATGCCTATCTGATGATTGGGTTTTTATGTATAGTTTAAAACACGAGAAGCATTATTTTATCGGATTTAAATGACGTCCGACTTACCCAGAGGTAAATCACACAACTCAGTTCATTAGAAATCCTCGGATACGGCGTAACGCTCATTAGTTAGGGTTAGGTCGAGAACTAAGGGCCCCCCACCCAGTGAGGCACTGCCAAAAATGAAGTGGAAGATTATAATGAAAAATTACGGCTTAACAGCGGCATTACTAACATATATTTCATCGTCATTTCATCACCGATAATCCATTGTCTCGGACCACCTGCGAATCTGCGATTTATATATGGTGAAGAATCATTAAAGTCGGTGGGAGATTGACCTTCAGTTGATATAAAGAAAGAGTCGATTTACCGATTTGACAACGTTAACATTGTGATTGTTTGATATGCTTGAGTCTTCATGGGGCCCAAGACCCAAAACATGTATAAAGGCCCCGTCTACCTCTGTTACGCTACTGCTCAGATATCCTGATTTAAACATCACATTCCCTCTGCTTTGTTGTAGGTATGAGTGGATTTAGATCGGAATTTAATCCCAAAACAGGCAGTCTCCAAGTTCATCTTGTTCTGCTTCATTTGGACGAGGAAACAGTTGGGAAAAATTTCACTGGTAAGTCTTTTGCTTTTATTCTGTCTGTCTGTCTGTCTGTCTGTCTGTCTGTCTGTCCGTCCGTCCGTCCGTCCGTCCGTCCGCCCGTCCGCCCGCATATCTTTTCTATCAGTACAACTCAATCTCATATTGTTTGTCCGTCCGCATATCTTTTCTATCAGTACAACTCAATCTCATATTTTTTGTCTGTCCTCATATCTTTTCTATCAGTACAACTCAATCTCATATTTTTTGTCTGTCCTCATATCTTTTCTATCAGTACAACTTAATCTCATATTTGTTGTCTGTCCTCATATCTTTTCTATCAGTACAACTCAATCTCATATTTTTTGTCCGTCCTCATATCTTTTCTATAAGTACAACTCAATCTCATATTTTTTGTAGTGCGACCGAAGACCCTTGGATCTTTCAAATACATGAGGAATCAGTCTCTTTTTTACCTAAATCTTACTGGTGATGGTAAAATTAAATGGCCATGGGGCGAAGAAAATCCTACTGACAAAATGAACTGTCAGAATGACAACTATGACTGCCCCAGCACTGATACACGCGAGGGTAAGATTGATTTTGTGTTGGTGGTATAGATTTCTTGATTGGGTGGGTGGGTGCATTGGTGTAGGAGGCGGATCTGAAAATTTTTTCGGGAAATTCGGACACTTTTTCGGCAATTTCGGCCGTTTTCGGGCAATTTCAAGCCAAATCATAAAAATATAGAGCTGATTTTGTTCATTTGTCCATTATTTTTCAAACACAATTACGGAAGAGTGGATGGTATCCGATGGTTGGATATGATTGGATGGACCTGTTTCATAATGGTAGCCAATTTAAATATTCTTTTATATGCATGCAAATTAGCCTTAATGGCAAAAATTCTTTGGAATTACAGACACACGAACTAGTTCAGAAAGGCTAATAATTTAAATGAATATAAAAGAATATTTAATTTGGGTACCATTATGAAAGAGGTCCATGGTTTGTTGGTTGGCTGATTGACTGATGATTGATTGATTGATTTGTTCTGAATAGCTGTACAACGCACTGTGGCCATTGCCCTTTCCGTCGTCTTAACCATAATCTTTGTTGTGCTGGTCGTTTTTGTTGCAAGGTATGTCTCCTTTTATCTTTATTTTCTTCCGCCATCTTACTTTTCTGTAACTTATTTATCTTTGATGTGTTAGTTTCTGCTTGCATAAATTACCATTCATTGACAATGTTTCTATCGTCATTCTTAGACAATGGCACAGGGATCGAGAATTGAAACGATCCATTTGGCAAATAGACACGAACGAGATTGTGTTGGACCGAAAAGTATCCACTGAGTCCACACTCTCTGACGATAGTGGGGTAAGACGCATTTACTTTATTAGGTAATTTACTGAACACTAAAGCAAGATATTTCATGAGTTTGATCTTGATTGATGAACGTTTCAATGTACCTCACACGAGTGTTTTTATTTTCTTTAATTTAGGTTCGTTCACTGCCTGATATGGGTGGTTATGACTACGTTCCTCGATATAAGCAGGTTAGTATTTTTGCTATGACGACGACGGCCAACGATGACGACGACCAACGATGACGACAGCGGTGGTGGTGACGATGGCGGGTGGTGGTGGTGGTGACGACGGCTGTGGTGGTGGTTACGACGGCTGTGGTGGTGGTGACGACGGCTGTGGTGATGGTGACGACGACAGCGGTGGTGGTGACGACGGCGGTAGTGGTGGTGGTGACGACGGCGGTAGTGGTGGTGGTGATGCCGGCTGTGGTGGTGGTGGTGACGCCGACGAGAGTGGTGACGGCGTCGACGGCGGTGACGATGGCGGTGGTGGTGGTGGTGACGGCGGCGGTGGTGGTGGTGACGGCATCGACGGTGGTGACGACGGCGGTTGTGGTGGTGGTGACGACGGCGGTGGTGACGGCGGTGGTGGTGACGGCGTCGACGGTGGTGACGGCGTCGGTGATGGTGACAACGGCGGTGATGGTGACAACGGCGGTGATGGTGACGACGACGGTGGTGACGGCGTCGACGGTGATAACGACGGCGGTGGTGGTGGTGACGACGGCGGTGGTGGTGACGGCGTCGACGGTGGTGACGACGGTGGTGACGACAGCGGTGGTGGTGACGGCGTCGACGGTGGTGACGACGGTGGTGATGGTGACGAGGTGACGGCGTCGACGGTGGTGACGACGGCGGTGGTGGTGACGGCGACGACGGTGGTGACGGCGTCGACGGCGGTGGTGGTGACGGCGTCGACAATGGCGGTGGTGACGGTTACGACGGCAGCGGTGGTGATGACGGCAGCGGTGGTGACGACGGCGGCGGTGGTGACTACGAAGACGGACGGTGTCACCTTTTCCCTCGCAGTAAAATTGTATCGTGTAGCTGGGTGTTAATCGTTCTTCATTTTCCACATCATATTTCTAGTTCTCCTACAGACGCTGTCACTCTAACAGTAATTTAAGTATTCTACAAGAAGACTCGTCTGAGTCATGTCCTTTAAAAACCTTTGCAGCAACTCGTAATATCACTGGCCATTTCAAGGTAACTAGTTTAAGTAATATAAGATGGTTTTTCATGTTTATATATCATGATATATACACGGGATGTTGTGAGACTTGAGAAAAGTCTAAAAGCTTTTTAGACCTGATAAAACACTGCTGCGAGTGTTTTGGCTTCAAAAACGACTGCATCTAAATAACCATGTTTACCAACTATTTCAGTGATTCAAGCCATTTTCGCCAAGAAAATTAAAGGAAAAGTTTATGTAAATCAAGACAAATCTTTATCCGATTTAAAACCTCCGTCATGCCACTGATTTCCTTTGTCTTTTCTTCATGAATTATTAATGATTTTTTGAAGTAGTAGTTAAAACATGAGCAGCCAATGTTTATGGGCAGTTACAATGGCGAGTCACAGGCGAGCCGTTGTAACTGCCCATAAACATCGACCGCGAATGTTTTAACGAACTTGTAAAATGAATAGAATATATAATACATACTTTGTTTGGAAGTTGTAGAAACGGTACAAACAAATTATTATAACTCCGAAAAAGCTCAATTTGAGCAAGTTAACTTTGATATGTTTTATTAATCAGCAAGTTAACTTTGATAAAACATTGATGTTTTATTAATCAATGTTTTATCCTGGGTTAAAGACGCTGATTAAATATTAATTTCTTTTGAATTTTCTTAATGAATTATTAATGAATTTTACAAGTACTATTTCAAAAACGAGTTCAAGTGTTTGATCACGGTATCAAAACACGAGAAAGCTAATGAATAGCGGAGCGCGTTAATGCTATTTATAGAACCAAAACTCAGACAAAAAATCGAAATGGACTCTCAAGGGATTCCTAAAGACACTTTTTCTATTGTTTGGAATGCAAGAATTTATAGCAAACTCAGACCAACATACATACTGACGTCATTACCGCGCTTCGCTATTATCTTTCAAGTGTTTTGATACCGTGATCAAACATGCAGAACGAGTTTCTGAAATGGCTTCTCAAATGAAAGACAATGAACCAATGAGCCACCATTGTGGCACTTGCGGATGTTTTGTGATATGCTTTGTTTCAAGGTTATACAGGTGTATCAAAAAAAGCGCAACCTCGGAATTTCCCAAGAAATCCACTGTGTTCTTAAACACAAAAGATTTTCGCCCCTGCATGGGAATTTAAAATAGCTTGTAATCGTATTCCAGGGGCATAACTGTCTAATTACTACAAACTCGAGCACGTAAAACAGAATTGAATCGAAATTTATGCATTTATTTAATGGAAGTTGTTTAGTTTACAAGTATCAACAACAGTTAAATTCCCAGAGGCCTAAAATCTTTTGTGCTAATAAAAACAAAGTGGATTTCTTGGGAAATTCCGAGGTTGCGCTTTTTTTGATACACCCTGTATGTCAGTGAGGTTTGTACTTGTTTGCATGTGGAATGTTGTTGTTCAAAGAGTTGTTTAATTAACATAAATGAAACGCTAGTGTTTGATGAAGAAACGCTAGTGTTTGATGCCGTGCTTTACCAGTGTTTCACAGCCCATTCACGTGACGGAATGGAGCTGTCTGATTGAGTAACATTCTCATTAATTATTAATGATTTGAGAATAAACTATTAGAAATTGCTTCTTGTGTGATTTTTTTATAAAACAAATATACAAGTGTTTTTTATGTTCATACCCTGCGAAATAAACACTTGGGATATTGAGATACTAAAGCTAAAACACTCGGCTATCGCTTCGTTTTAAACCCGATAAAACACTGCTGCTCGTAACTATACTTCAACTTTGTTTTAATTTTTCTTCAGGGTGATCGTGTCTTTGTCAAAATTATGCCAAAAAATGTCGAGCTTTCAGTTTCTCTTCAAAAAGAACTTCGAATCGTAAGTACTTTTCCCTCTATACCTCTGTGCATTCAATAATGAGTGGTGCCCAAAATGGCGGCTAAAACTCTCGTAACTTGAAAACGGTCACAAAGAGAATTGGTCGGTAAAACGCGGTAAAACGCGGAGTCGGTCGGTAAAGCCTGGCGTCGTCGGTAAAAACGATTGGTCACCGAAGTTGGGAAAACCTTGTAATAGTTAAGGCTGTCGGTAAACTGTTCGTCATATTAGATCGTTGGTAAAATTGACTTCATCGACTGTTTAAACTTTGTCGGTTGTATAAAATTAGATTTATATGAAATGTAATATTGTTACCATTGCATGGGTTAATGTTAAATTAATATTCCTCCCTTTTCCCGATTTCCGAGCCAACCTAGTTACGTACAAGGCAATGGAAGAAAATCTGCGCCCACACGTAATTCGTCGGTAAAACTAAGACGATACACCCCCCATCCAAAATGGTCACGGTACGCCACTGTATGAACTTATGTTTACTACTTAAGCTCATGCTATAATTGTTACGTATAGAGGTCAGTTTGTTCAATACTACTTTTGACCCCAGGCCTATAGACAAACACTGTAATGGTTTGCTTTTATTCCTTAGTTACGTCACATTCATCATGAAAATTTGAACAAATTCCTTGGGCTTGGTGTGGAAACGTCGTTTTTGTGGATTGTCATGCAGCTGGGGAGTAAAGGAACCCTTGAGGTATTACATAACAGTTGTTATTTTTCATTCATTTTGTTTACGAGATGCAAGAGCTTTGGGTAAACGAAAGTATAAGACAATCTGTTCAGAGTGTTCGTGGAGGGACGCTTAGGTGCCACCCATGCTTGCCTAGAAGGGCCCTTGTGCCATGGTGCATAAACTAATCCAGTAATCCAACATGGTCGTGTGTGCAACTTGAAACATTTTTTCCGACGCAAGTGGCACTAAAACAGCTACTTGTAAGATGGCCTTAAGGCGATGTGTGGGTGTGATCGATGGCTGAGACGAGCTCTCAATAATACAAACCTTTCTTGTTTTTCTTTTAATCTTAGGAAGTGCTTGCGAATCATGATGTAGCATTAAACTACACTTTCGTTTTATCACTTGTCTACGACATTGCCAAAGTAAGGTTCAGTTACTTTCACTATTAGGAGGAAATATTTGGTTGGATGATTAATTGGTGGATTAAATTGGTTATTTGGTTGGTTGGTTGGTTGGTTTGTCAATGGTCATAGTTGGTTGGTTATGGTTGGTTATAGTTGGTTATGGTTGGTCATAGTTGGTTGGTTATGGTTGGTCATAGTTGGTTGGTTATGGTTGGTCATAGTTGGTTGGTTGGTTATGGTTGGTTGGTTATGGTTGGTCATAGTTGGTTGGGTGGGTTGGTTGGTTATAGTTGGTTGGTTATGGTTGGTCATAGTTGGTTGGTTATGGTTGGTCATATTTGGTTGGTTATGGTTGGTCATAGTTGGTTGGGTTGGTTGGTTGGTTATGGTTGGTTGGTTATGGTTGGTCATAGTTGGTTGGTTATGGTTGGTCATAGTTGGTTGGGTTGGTTGGTTGGTTATGGTTGGTTGGTTATGGTTGTTCATAGTTGGTTGGGTTGGTTGGTTATGGTTAATGGTTGGTCATAGTTGGTTGGTTATGGTTGGTCATATTTGGTTGGTTATGGTTGGTCATAGTTGGTTGGGTTGGTTGGTTGGTTATGGTTGGTTGGTTGGTCATGGTTGGTTGGTTGGTCATGGTTGTTTGGTTGGTTGGTTGGTCATGGTTGTTTGGTTGGTTGGTTAATTAGTCAGTTAGTCAGTTGTTTAATTAATTTCATTTAATTGTTTAATTTTAAGGGAATGACATTTCTTCATAACTCCGACATCAAGTCACATGGCAACTTAAAATCTAGCAACTGCATTATCGACAACAGATGGGTGTTAAAAATAACGGACTATGGAATAGCAGACATCAGGTTGAGACAGCTAAAACACACAAACGTTCGTAATGAAGATAAGAAATTCAAAGGTATTAAGGTTAAAAATGAAATTGATTGATTGATTGATATATTAATATTTATACAGGGCAATTAATCTAAACGCTGATTTAAATAGAGCCCTGTTAACAAATTACAACATCACAATAAATAGAAACAGAAATAAGTGAATTACATTTACAAGACTAGTATAAATATAATATAAATATATACATATAATAGTAATAAATTGGTAGTCAGTCTTGGTAGTCAGTCTTGGTTTCCTCTTAAAGTTATCTGGTTCTGTTACATTCCTAAGGTCTGGTGGTAACTTATTCCATACTCTCGCCCCATTAATTCTAAAAGATCCTTGATATTTTTGCGTTGTAGTCTATGGTTTTAGCTAGTGGTGGACGGAGTAGATCTCCATTACGCGTCATATACGAATGTACATTATACGATTAAATTCGTTAAGTATAAATAGGCTGGGCCTAATCTATTTTTTAGGCATTTAAACACAAGTAGACAGGTTTGATTGTGTCTACGTGATTGCAGTGATAGCCAGCTAAATATACACTTTATTTCATGGGGCTCAACTTTACGCTATTTTCAAATCTAAAAGGTTGGTGCCGAAATAAAATGTAGGAAGTCTGACGTTTCACTCTCTGACGAATGGCCTTCGATCGAAACGTCAGTGTCGATACACACTATGGGCTGTTTACATGAATACGGATTGAGTTTCATTCCGGATTGAAATCATACCGGTTGTGTTAATATTCCTTTAGGTGTTTACATGAATCCGGAATGAGATGCAGCTCAATCCGGATTGAGTTCATTCCGGTTTTCATTCCGGATTGGGTTTCATTCCGGATTGAGTTTCATTGAAATTTCATTCCGGTATCATGTAAAGGCGGTGCGAGATTTCATTCCGGAATGAAAAATACGACCTAGGAGACTGAAACGAACAACACATGCGTGCTTTTAACATTTATTTATATGACAATTTACAGCTAGAGACAGGAATTGCGCCGACGTCATATTGTTCAATATAAATAGCTCTTTGTCGATGACGTTATAAATTAAAGGTTAATTAAATGCTTGTTTACTTACGACCACATCGATTATCGTTGCTAGTAATGCTTTTCCCCTTTTCTTTATGTTTATTCTTCGCCAAATTATCAGTTTAAGTTTAAGTTTATTAGATTTATCACTCTTTGGTGAACGGAATACCCCAACAGGCTAGAAGCCCAATTGATAGGGGTTCCGAGGGCCTAAGGTCGTTAGGTCGAAGGTCGTTATCCGAGAAGACCCGATTTAAGGCACATGTTGAAATGTACAAACGCAGAAATCGTTAAAAGAAACATTCCCGCTATAATGTTATTGATCGCCATCTTGAAATTTCAGATTTCGTGCGATTTTCGATCCTGAGATAGAATTCCTATGTAAACGCGGTTTGAATTCACGTTCAATCCGGAATGAAACTGAATCCGCATTCATGAAAACAGCCCCTATGGCTTGGTCCATACAAGCGACAAAACAACCAATATCTCACACTCGGTCAACAACATATCCAGAGACATGGGGATATATATGGACATCATATCCAGTGATATATAGGGATATATAGGGATATCATAACCAGGGATATAAATTTAAGATCTTTCACTGGTAATGGCTGACCACAAAGTCTGGAAGAAAGTTGTATCCTCATTCCTCCATGTCGACCAAGGCCGCAGGATGATGATGATGATGATGATGATGATGATGATGATGATGATGATGATGATGATGATGATGATTTTGGTTTAGTTGGCACGCCCTCATGTTGGCACTTCATTTATTTCTTGTTTTAGATTTGTTTTGGAAAGCTCCAGAACTTCTACGGCAAACTGATCCTCCACTCCGCGGCACTCCAAAAGGAGATGTGTACAGTTTCGGCATCATACTTGAAGAATTTCACACACTGCGACCACCTTACTCTTACTGTGAAATAAGCGCAAGAGGTATATATATATATATATAAGACATCTGTTGTGCATATTCAACAATTTGATATTTGACAAGAAATCAAACCACGAGACCCAACTGCATTAGCATCGCAGGGTCGCGGGTTTAATTCCAGCCGGAAGGCCTTGAAGTTGCATTTTTCGCAACTGGTCCCGGTTTGGTCTTAAAATGTACATATTCCAATACTCGAAATTTTTCTTCACCATAAATCCTTTCAACATGTAGTTTGATCGAGTGAAATGCCAAATATTACATAACTCAAAAGGACTTTCCCATTTTCAATAACTAGTCTAATCGTAATGCCAATCCTAACCGTAGCTAATCCTAACCTAAAATAAAGACCAGACAAAAACAGAAAGATCCTTTTGAATAATCCCGTTTAGCCATCTCCTCATCGACCTATATATACCGAGAGGCCGAAAGGCAACTTCTGGTTGGCTAAAAAGTTGTCGACATAAACATACACCAAAAAATCTCGATTGTGACGTCACTAGTATAGCGTTCTCCTTTGTCGAACGTAATAATATTAATGAAACCTTTGTTGTTTAGAAATTATTGATCGGATTTTGGATGCCGAAATGCCACCTTATCGTCCAATCGTTGTGCAGCCAATCGACAATGCGGAGAACTTGCTGGAACTAATGAAAGAATGTTGGCGAGAACTTGCTGAAAAAAGACCATCTTTCCAAGTAATTAGATACGACGTAGAAAGCGAGATGATACGAAATGGATTGTAAGTTTTCTCTTTTTTTTACTTTTTAGTATTTTTATTAGCTTTTATCTAAAAACGGAAAATGGATTTCTGAAAACGGAAAATGGTTTCTAAAAACGAAAATGTATTTCTAAAAACGGAAAATGGATTTCTAATTTCTAAAAACGGAAAGTGGATTTCTAAAAACGGAAAATGGCTTTCTAAAAACGGAAAATGGCTTTCTGAAAACGTCTACTTTTGTACGTATTTTGTTTTTCATTTTTTTATTAGAAAAACCGACATTTGTGACAATATGATCTTGCTGCTGGAGAATTATTCCAATAACCTTGAGGATGTGGTGTCAGAGCGAACAAGACAACTACGAAATGAAAAACACAAAACCGAGGCTCTTCTCGATCGCATGTTACCACGGTAAGGGACTACGCATGCGTGAGATTTCCCGAGAAAGCAAGCTCTACAGATAACGAATACATTTTCTGTTTTTTAATTAGAAAAATGTTTTATATGTGATTCAAAAACTCATTAATAATGAAAATCATGGCCGTATCGTGTCTTTATATGTGATAAAGATTCGTCCTGATTTACATAAACTTTTCCTTCGATTTTTTTGGCGAAAATGGCTTGAATCACTGAAATAGTTGGTAAACATGGTTATTTAGATGCAGTCGTTTTTGAAGCCATTCAAAACACTCGCAGCAGTGTTTTATCGGGTTTAAAATACTCGGCTATCTCCTTGTGTTTTAAACACTGCTGCTCGTGTTTATTCAACTAATTTTTAAATATAATTTTTTGCTGATTTGATTGATATAGCAAACTTTTGCATGTGAAATTTTGAACCATGTCATTTCGCATAGAAATTGGGTATCCACTATTTCGAATGTGGAGATATTCCAATTTTTTAATTTCACATTCGAAATGAGAATGTCATGATTATTATATCATGATTATGATATGTTTTTGACATGTGAAATGACATGTGAAGAAATGACGTCTTTCTAACACCAACTCTCTCTAAATACTATCCTCCCTTATAGTTCCGTCGCAGAACAATTAAAGAAAGGTGAAAACGTTCAAGCCGAGAGTTTCGAGACAGTCACCATTTACTTCAGTGACATTGTGCAGTTCACGTCGTTATGTGCACATAGCACGCCCATGCAGGTAAACATCCCTTGCCCTGATGTGTATAATGCGACGTCATCTGCGTCGTTATGACGTTACAGCTACCATTCTTGGGGTGGTCGATACACATACCCTCAATTCCATCTTAGCACGTCCTTAAATCGCTTTCTGGCGAGTAGGTTACCTTGTCTAATAACTTTGAGTTCTTGGTAGTCAATCACATCTATCAAAATCACAATGTATTAAAGAGCCTATCTCACGTTTGGGGATTTTACATATCCGTAATATTTGGGTCTTCCTGAGCAAAATCACAATATATATATTGTCAGCTGAAAATTTAATCTTCATGGAGTTTTTTGCTGTCAAAGTTACCGGATGTGATGTCACAAGAGGCGTTCCAAAGTTGTTACTTGCCACAAAAATGCCTCTTGTGACATCACATCCGATAGCAAATAATGTCCATGAAGATGAAATGACAAGATCTATTATGATTTTGCTCAGGAAGACCCAAATATTACGAATCGGACAATCGGTAAAATCCCCGAAAGGCATATACATTGCTGTAGTGAATGTGGGAGCTTGGAGTAGACAGACGACATACATGGACGAGCTTTGAGCTCTTCTAGATGGGCCTACGGTTGTTGTATGAGTCTACGAGAAAGTATTGCCTAATTCTATTTTCCTTTGTTCTTTGTTGCATAGGTAGTAGATCTTCTTAATGATTTGTATTTAATATTTGACGACATCATTGTGGATTATAGCGTCTATAAGGTAAGATATCTTATTTAATAGTTGAGTCGGTTTTCTTTGTTCTCCATAGGGATGTATATCCAATATATCCCCAGAAAACCGAGTATTTGGCAATTATATTGCTCATTATAAATTCATATGGATGTATACAGATACATCCCTATGAGATACATCCCTATGAATTTATAATGAACAATATAATTGCCAAATTCATCGGGTCCCTGCCACAACCATCTTGAGTGAGGGTACGCTGTTTGCGCCCCCAAACGAGAAAGAGAGGCAAGCTTTTGCCTATCTCAAGTAGCCTACGCTGGTTGCGGTAGACACGAGAGAAAAACAAGCTTCGTTGCAAAACCTGTTGGTTAAATCCAGAATATATAATTACAGTTTGCCTAGAATATAAAATGTGGGACAAATATTGAATCAATGCGCATGCCCACACACCATGGCCTCCCACATTCGATAGTTGAATGTGTTTTAATGCAAAGCAAATAAAGCCAGTTGTGAAGAACAATGGAAACCGACTCAATCATGAATACTAAGTTTTGTTAGGAAACCTCCTCAACTATTAAATTAGTCAGTTAATTACCTCGAACCTCAGCATTAAGCCTGTACTTCTTATATGTGGCTTAATGCCTCGGTTCTCGGTAATTAACTCTTACTTTTTGAATAAGGTCTCGTCAATTGGAAATTTCACATGTAAGAATGTCTCAATTGTGTGTAAAATGTTTTTCACATGTGAAATTTCCTGGAAAAGTTGGGAGAGTATGAAGAAAGCGCAAGAGTAATTACTTGGGGAGTTTGCCGAGAAGCTTTGAGCTTTTTGAGTGGGGATGAGCCGATAGAGAAAAATACAATTTACCGATACGATAAATTCCGATGCGATATACGTGCTTATCGGTCAATATCGGTGGTTACCGATATTGGTCAGAAGGAATTCTTAACACTTGAATTTAGGGCGAAACGTTAGCAAAACATAAGTGTTACTAGTAGATCAATTACAGTCTAACAGAAACGTCTTTACAATTAACGAACTTAGTATAGTAATACATTTATCTTGAAAAGTATCATTAAATGGCTAATGTTTAACTTAATATGTGTCATGTTAAACCTTATATTGCCAATCAAAGTAATCATATTTGACAATTTATTGTGGAACAGAATCTGTCTTATAAACAAGTTGCCGTTTTTCTTGACAGACAAAGGAAAGATCACAAGTAGTAAAGCCAGTATACTATAATTTACCCCCAATAATTATAATATAACTATAATATACCCCCAATAATTTGCTCTGGCGATTTCTTGCCAGTTTAGATCCGTTAAAACTTGCTGGAAATTACTCTCAGAAGTCAGGAAATCCTATTTCAGACTCAGAGATCCTAATTTCAAAGATTTTCCGTGGGAGCATGCCGCGCGGCCCCGATTATGTGTCTTTGTTATCGGCCGATAACCGATAAGCCTGAAAGTTGACGAATATCTACTTCTACCGATTAATTTCCGATTAGTAACTTCTACCGATTAATTTCCGAGTATCAGCTTTATTTCAGTGAGGTAGTCGCAGCTTGTAAAGACCTGTAAAGGCTGTGGTAAGTTATCAATACTCAGAAAAAGCGTCTGGCTAGCATTCAGAAGGTTGCAAGTTAGAGTCCTGTCTGACGCTCTGAGTTTTTTTTCTGAATATTGACAACTTAACACAGCTTGCACAGCAAAACCTTTAAAACTTTATTTTAAAACTTTATTTCGTTGATTAACTGTCTCCTTACGGAAACCCGTAAGCGACAGCCAGTCAGACTGAGGTATGAAACGAAAATTAAGTTTGTCTTATTAGCACTCCTAAAATGATTAGAAATGGTAATTTATAGCTCTTTCATATCACACGTCGTTCTCGAGATATTTAGACTTTTGTGATATGCAAATAAAATAACCTATACACTTTACAAACTTAATTTTCGTTTCATAGATGTTATAATGGTAGCTAGGAAGGTAGCTTGATGTGTTTCTCTGCTCATCTGAAATCAGGTGTGGAAATATGTATGGCGTTCCCCTGATCTTTTCTTCTCTCACCAGGTCGAGACTATTGGTGATGCCTACATGGTTGTGTCTGGTCTACCGATGAGAAATGGTAAACTACACGCCTCTGAAATATCTTGCATGGCGCTAGAAATTCTTGAGAGTGTCAAGAACTTTAAAGTTAGACACATACCACAGCACGAACTGCAAGTCAGGATTGGAATTCACACAGGTGAGATTGTAGAAAATGAATGTAGCTATAGCCATTGAGAAGCCCCGGGGAGTGGGCTAGTGAGAAAGAAGCCAAGATGGCGTTAATTATTAATATATTCATCGGCGATTTCTCTTTCTCGCAAACTTCCATTCGTGTTTCAAGTACTTCTCTCGGCTGTATTTAACAAATAGTAAATCACTTGCGTGTCTCCGTACTGATGAATGACGTGGAAAATGACGGGGGAAATGCACGAGGCTAAGGGATAAGGCTAAGGGACGAGGCTATAGGGACGAGGTTATAGGGACGAGGCTATAGGGACGAGGCTACGAGGCTATAGGGACGAGGCTACGAGGCTATAGGGACGAGGCTATAGGGACGAGGCTATAGAACGAGGCTATATATAGGACGAGGCTATAGGGACGAGGCTATAGGGACGAGGCTAAGGGACAAGGCTAAGGGACGAGGCTATAAGGACGAGGCTATAAGGACGAACGAGACTATAAGGACGAGGCTATAGGGATGAGGCTAAGGGACGAGACTAAGGGACGAGACTAAGTGACGAGACTAAGGGACGAGGCTAAGGGACGAGGCTAAGTGACGAGACTAAGGGACGAGGCTAAGGGACGAGGCTAAGGGACGAGACTAAGGGACGAGGCTAAGGGACGAGACTAAAGGATGAGGCTATAGGGATGAGGCTATAGGGATGAGGCTATAGGGATGAGGCTATATGGACGAGACTAAGGGACGAGACTAAGGGACGAGACTAAGGGACGAGACTAAGGGACGAGGCTAAGGGACGAGACTAAGGGACGAGGCTAAGGGACGAGTCTACGGGACGAGGCTATAGGGACGAGGCTAAGGGAGAAGGCTAAAAGGGATGACTGAAAAAGACCTTCCCATTTTCAAGAACTAGTCTAATCCTAGTTTGACGTCGCACAGACATCTCGATCTAGGCCTCTAAATGCTTTGTCATGGGAATCGCTAACCGCATTTAACCCTAACCGCAGCTAACCCTAACCTAACGTAAAATAAAGACTAGACAAAAACAGAAAGGTCCTTTTGAGTCATCCCTTTTAGCCATCCCATTTCCCAAACTAAAACTCTTTTAAAATCTCGGGGATTTTACCGATACCAATTTCGTTCATTTCTATAATTCTAGAAATACTCCTTTTAGCCAATAACAGCACATATTGTTATTTTATAATATACAACATCCATGTATTGATATCGATTCTGAATCGATTTGGTAGACTACCAAATTGCGCTTTCTGATTGACTTAAGAGTTGATGTGAATGAATTTTTTTTCTTTCACAGGTCCTGTTGTTGCTGGTGTTGTAGGTATGACTATGCCAAGATATTGTTTGTTTGGAGACACTGTCAACACCGCCTCGCGTATGGAATCGAATGGAGAAGGTATACTAATAGTTTTGTAAGTTCCCGACACTTCATGTACATAAAGAGAAATTATAGAACAATTATTCGCTCAAGTTAAAGTGCGTATTCGGACCCCCTACACACTATAGTTAGGTAGTACACCGACCGTTTAGAGTTCTCGAGATTTGTATATAAAGAATATGTTTGACATCTAGAGAACAAGTTTAATTATATTTTTCTTTCCTTTGCAAGCCCTCCGTATCCACGTTAGTGAGTCCACTAAGGATGTGTTGGAAGAACTGGGTGGGTTTCATCTAAAACAACGACAGGGTGAAGTCTACCTCAAGGTGAGTTCAGGGAATAAATATTTGGAATAAAATATTTTGATAATACAGAGAAACCTGCACTAAAGGCTGACGACTGCCTTCGCGTGAGAATGAAAAAGAATCTTGGCCATGTATAGAAGTATTCCATGATGTTCATAGTTTTCATATTTGCTTCAATGTTGACGATATAATGCCCGAGTTGATTATTTTAAAGAAACATAAACACGCTTCGATTTTCTCTTCACATATTGTCATGAGGGTGTTGTGTAAAGGGAGTTTTGCAAATATGGGATTCACTATAGTAACCTTATTCAAAAATGGCCGCTGATTTAATATTCTTTTATGTGCATATAAATTGGCCCTTATGACCTCGTTATCGTGCAAGAAATTCAAAATAATTTTTACTCTAAAACGAGGTCAAAGGGCCAATTTATATGCATATAAAAGAATATTAAATCAGCGGCCATTTATGAATAAAGTCTATATACAGAGTTCATGTCGTAACGTCAAAATACCAACTGAAGTAAGGTTCGAGTTAGGATTAGGATGACGGTTAGGGTTAGGATCAGGGTTTGATTTTGGGTAAGAGGTAGGATTAGGGTTAGGATTGAGATTAGGGTTAGGATTGAGATTAGGGTTAGGATTGAGATTAGGGTTAGGATTGAGATTAGGGTTAGGATTAGTAGTTCTAGAAAATGTGAGGGTCCTTTTGAGTCATCCCTTTTAGCCTTCACCCAATATTTATCATATTTTTCTATTTATATTTAATTGTGTACAAAAAATTACATACGCCAGAATGACAATTACATATGCTAGAATGACAATTACATACGCCAGAATGACAATTACATACGCCAGAATGACAGTGGGCATAAGACAATACACGTGTCGCGAATCTCGAAAAATTAACTTGGAAAGTGCATTGATATTGAAAGTGAGTAAAACTCGCGGTTGGCGTTCTTATGTATCATGGAGTTCGAAGAATAAATGTCGGCCGAAAGGTTCAATATTTGGAAAGTATGCGATTTCAAATGATGTTCACTATTCAATAAAGTCAATTCGCCAAAAAACCAACCGTCATACCAATTAACAGTCTACATAATATTAGTGCAAGCGCAATATTTAATCTTTTTACTGCGTTAAAGTTTAACAACAATACTTCCATGGATGTAATGAGAATCAAAAAGTTTGATACGCAAGTTTTACTCACTTCTGGTATCAGGGGCGTACGCAGGGGGGGGGGGGGTCGTTAGTAACAAAATTATACAAAAACAACACAAATTTATACATTATAAGTCAGAAAGACAGAAACTGTAATAAAAAAGACCGGGTCATCATCATGTGCATGGAGGGAATGGGAATTTTTACATTCCTGTAAAAACCTTGAGTTTTTGTAAAACAAACAATTCAAATTAAAAGCGTTTTCAGACTTTCAGTGTATAACATATCCTGACCTCTCCCCCATCCCAAGATAATTTCATATGAGGTAAAACGACGCCCGTTTGAAAAATCTTGCGTACCCCCTTGTCTGGTATCCTATAATACAAAGCGCTCATACGTATATTAAGATGATATTCTTGTTCAACCTTGTTGACAAGTTGAATGCTCAGTGACGGTGTAGCACAAAATTGTTCACACTTGTTAATAACTAACTTGCAACAGGTTGTACGATTTTACGTGTGTAAATACAAAGTACAAACTCGCTGTTTTTTTGTCAATTTTAGGGCAAAGGTAACTGCATAACGTACTGGCTAGAAGGTGCTTCGTCTGAAGTGCCTCGTTGTCCAAGAAAACTGAGCAAGAAAGCTTTAAAACCGTTGTTCCAAAATGCAGCCATCAGGAAGCTCTCGGCGCCATTTCGCGTCAGGAAAAAGACAGAAATTTCTATTCCTCGTTTTTCTGTTGCCTAGCAATGGATTTTATACAACCCGGACATATACATATATGTCAATAAAACCAGCGTTCATTTTAACCTTCGCTCTCCATCTGAGTCCTCGGTAGCTCAATGGTGAGAGCTTCTCATCGCTAACCAGTCCAAGACAGGATTCGACATTCTCTATGGCAATGTATATATAACACATTCCCGTAAGAACAATGAACAAAGTCAAATAAATGTAAACAAATGCGTAGTTGAGACTGTTATTCAATTTAAACAAGAGTGATGGTTTGTAATAATCCTTTGAGATAGAAAACAAAGGTATGGCAGCCATGTTAAGGAGCATTCATTATTTATGACTGGGGTTGGTACCGAAGAGAAATGGGTTGGGTAAGACAAATTTTTGGCAAGAAAAGGTTGGGTAAGATTTTTTGTTGCATTATAAATATCAGGTAACAAATTTTAAAACAAAATAAATCATTATCTAATGTCTATAGTTATTATAATAATATAGTGATATAATATAAAACACAGAGATTACTTAATTCAAAGACATTGTTAAGTGCCTATGCAACGAAATTTTCAAGTTGGAGAAAATGGCATTAAAGTAAAGTTCGAGATTACTGCTTTCGATTGTGAAAGTTTCAGGGCGAATAATTAAGGAAAGTGTGTTTGTTTAGCGTTTGAAAAACTGGTTTTTGGCTCAAAACGTTGAGACATATTTTATTCCACAACTTATGACATCACTAGGATCTACATAACGAGTTATTTGTTTTAAAATATACATGGTCGAAGCCGTATCCAACTTAGTCGTCTTATGAGAAATTAAGAATGTACCGTCGATTTTCGACATCTAAAACATATTCGTGAATAGTTCATTTATGAACTTCGAAGTTTCTACCATAAAATGAACGAAAAAATCCCTTTATTTTCTTTTTACATACACGCCATTGCGGTAAGAGTTTAGAAAGCAATCAAAATTTGGGGTCTGGGTCGAGTGATGTCATTAGTTATTCAAGTATGCCCTTCAAACGCTAAATAAACATACTTCCATTTAATTGCTCGTACTAAAACTTTCACAGTCGAAAGAAGCGATACCAAATATTACTTCAATGTTATTATTTCCAATTTGGAAATTTCGTTGCATAGGCACTAAGTAAAACCTCTTGTTAAATAATATTTTAGATAGACATATTTTCATGTTTATAAACAGCAACACAAACTTTAACTTCTTTAGAATATTGTTATGATTTCATACTATATGAACCAATATTTATCACTATAAATATCAGATAAATATCTAAAGGTTATGATAAGAGTAACGACAGGACAGTAGGCAAAGGGCGTATATATATATACATATACTATATACAGTGTGTATAAAAAAAACTGAACCCTTAGAAAACGGTCTCATATACTCCTGGGAAATTAAAAACACGGTCTTAATACACCTGGGAAATTAAGATAACTTGTAATCGTACGAAGGAGCATAACTGCAATGTTAAATGTTAAATATATTAACGTTTCTTTGCAGTTATGTGCTCCTTCATACGTTTACAAGTTATCTTAATTTCCCAGGTGTAATAAGACCATGTTTTTAATTTCCCAGGAGTATAAGACCGTTTTCTAAGGGTTCAGTTTTTTTTGATACACACTGTACAAATGTATGTAGTATAACATGTATATATGGTTGCATCATCTAGTGATGGTTGGGAAGAAGAAACATTCAGTATTTGAAAGGTTGGATAAAACCTTTTTTGATTTCAACTTGTTTCTCTTCGGTACCAACCCCCTGCGCCATAAATAATGAACGCTCCCTTAGCGTCACAAAGAAAAGAAGTTAATGAGATTCATTTTTTCAACCAAGATGGCCGCTGTGACGTCATGTGAAAACCATCTCTAGGACCTCAATGGCAGTAAATATCATAACTTATTAATAGATGAATTTTTATAAGAGAGTGCGATTATTCAGTTGTATGATAACCGCGCTGATAATATAAACAAACCAACGATGTATAATTTAGAATGAAGTCTAGTTGATGTAAATAAACCACAAAATTAAATGTTCTGTATTAACCGTGTATTTTGAGAATCGAACTGTCGCCTGAAGTCTCACATAGATAAATCTCCCGAATTCTAATCTTTACCCTAATTGGTTACGGTTTAGGCTCTAAAAGGGTGACTCAAAAGGACCATTCTGTTTTTGTTTGGTCTTATATTTTTGGTTAGGATTAGGTTTAAGGTTAGGATCAAGACTAAGGTTTGGGTTACGGTTAGGATTATCATTGGGATTAGGGTTAGACTAGTTCTTGAAAATGACAAGGTCCTTTTGAGTCATCCCTTTTAGCCTCCACCAATTGTCACGCGAATGCTTTCTTCTAGAAATAAATATCTCAACTCGTTAATAATTCATAAACCAATAGAAAATCAACTCCGAATCGGAGGATTTGAAATAGAAAGGAAATTGTTTATAAATTTCGCCAACTTTCATGTTGATTTTTTCTCAAAATGCAGATTCGTTTGACAAGCAATTTGAAACACTCATAAAGAGGCTAAAGAGCCCGTCCTCGGATTTCAAACCTTCCTCCGATTTTGTTTCAGAGATCGTGTTTGTATCATCTGAGCATTTGCGGTTCATATTATTGAATATTTTAACGCTTAGTCCAGTATTAGTGGAGATTTTGTGGACAAAATTCTAAAGATACAGACAAAGATGTTTGGAAATGTCTGTTCAGATATCAAAAGGTTTAACTTAAGTTGTCAAACAGCCGATTAGATTTTAATCCAGGATTAGCTCTAATCCCCTTTTGAATTAATTGAGTTTTTCAACGAGTTTGTCTAGCATGCGAGTTTGCATGCGAACTCGAATTTGCGAGTTGGAAACAATACGCAGTATGTTCAATGTGTTTTATGTTGCTGCCGCAGCGAGCGAGCAAGGCAGAGTAGTTGGGCTTATTTCAAATATTGCTTTAGCGCATTGCATTGTGGTCGGACTATTAGATACACCCATAATGCAGTGCGCGGAACAACCAAGCACAATACATCGCACCGAAAACATGTGCTTTCTTTTTATGCTTTTCCTTTAGACTGTCGAGCGAACAGGGACGTTCGCTCAATACTCGTACATTTTGTGAGTTTCATCTTTTAAATACATCTACGTGAAAACTGGAGTTCGTTGTGAAATATTATCCGAGTTATCGTGCGAGATTTTTGTGTTGTTTTGTGTAGTGAATGCTGCCTTTTTTTTCCAGCGCACTGGATCTTTTGTTTGCGCACATATAAATAGTATACACAAGTTTTAAAGGGGCATTGTCTCGGAAAGCGCATACACGAAAACTGTTGATGAGATTTGTCAAGTCAGACTATTGTCTTCATCCATAACCCGCACGAGGCTGTTTTTCTAACATACGATGAGGATGGAACAGAAATTTATGGATGACTCGTCTTAAGAAATTGATTAAGTTGTCGTTCCAGACTCTGATCTGAGTAACACTAACAAACATATAACACCTGAAAAACACCTTGTTGGTGATGTGAGCAACCTGTTTAAATATAACAAAATAAATCAACCAAAAAATAAAATCTTAACCCTAATTGCATAAATTGTAAAAAGAAAATGTTAATTCCTTGCATTGTTTAAACCGAGCTCCTATTGGTCGACATGAACCATCGATCGTAACCGGAAGTTTAGGCGTCGTTTAATAGCCAGTTTCTGTGGCTTGGCTGGTAGATTGAGATGTTTTGTCATTGGAGCAGGTTCTCAAACTAAAGCTGACTGCTCGAAGCAAGATGAAGATTTACACACTCGTGGTTATCTTGGTTATCGTCTCTGGATCTTTGGCTGGTAGACCGGGTAAGCAAAATGCAATCGTTTATTACGACTATTTCTCTTATGTCCGTCAAGCTTTTGCTGTTTCGTTAAGACGAGGTGTTCCTAACGGCAGTACCCCCCAGTGTGGAAAAGGGTTGCAAAAATTCACTAGATTCTCAATAATAGGTTTCGGTGGACCTGTAAGTGCAAGATAGAGAGAAGCAAATGATTTAGAGATGTTTAGAAAAAGAGTTGGTGAAATTCATTTCGCGTGGTGTATCGAGTGGTTTAAAATGTTAGATTAATGTAAAGGGTGCCCCCGTTTAGCTAAGAATTAGGGCGATCGTTTATAGCCATCGGAACTGTTTCTTAAAGTCTACCCAGAAGATTTTAACTCCAAACAAGCAGGGATGTAAAGAGAGACAGTGAATGTGGACTAAAATCCGTGTCGTGCTGAGCTCTCTGTGTGTGTCCGTTTAGTCAGACGTACAAAACAGTTCTCCAACGTTGCAAGAACAATAGAAACGATAATAGTCTTGATCTACTCTAATAACAATTAGAATCAACAGTACAGACATAACATGACCAAAAGAAGCTGTGCTTGCGAGGATTTCCAACTGTTAGACTTGCAGTAAAAATTGTAACATGTTTATGTTGAAAAGCGCCCCTGGGACGCGGCTTTGTTTGACAAGCTAGCCATCTTGAAGTGAATCCCATCAGCTCTCTCACAACCTAAACCATTCCATAAATCCCCTGTACTATCGTTCTAACCCATATGAATTCTCCATTACCCCCATGCAAGTTCTTGGTGTTTTTTTTCTTTCGCCTTTTTTCCAAACATGAAATTTGTTTTTTTTTACTTTGCGGTTAATAAAAAGGCCCATCGTTCGCGTCGCCGCAACTGGTTTAAGGCGAGCCATGTTTAAGCATCATTTTCAAGTGTTGTGAATTCGTGTGTTTTTTGGTCAGATTTAATCACGGAGAAAACATGTGGGTTGTTATGTCATCGCTTGAGATGAACCAGACGATATTTTATTCACACTTAAACACAATCAGATATTAGAAAACAAAGGTGCCACTTGCCGCCGCGAGAAAGATGCTATTCATCCCGCCATAACGTCTGGCATTTGTTTGAATCTTTTATCGATATTTTAATATTAAACACAATCGCATCAGGTCCTTGCAAGCAACAGTAGTATAATCCATTAAATGTTTTCCCCTTGTTTAGCCATGATAAAGGTTTTTAATTAATAAAGGCAAGAAAAAATTATCCGACATATTGGCCTTATGGAATCATCGTTTCAAACGAAACCAATCTCCAACTCTCTTAATATTTCGTGATTTATTCGCTGGGAAATGTGGTCGCGTGATTGTATCTGTCCAATAAAAATATCATTGTAGCAATTAAATTGTGTTGATTCAATCTGTACCATGGGTTAATAATTGAAAAGATACCCGAGTTGGAATATCTATGTCTCTTTGGTATGTAAAGTGCATGCATATATATAGTTTTGTCTACAGTCTATGCAACCTGTTGTCCTTCTTCAATACGTCAAAACATAGATATATTATATAGCATCTCTATGTAATTCAGTTTGTTATTATTGTTTTCATTGTTTAATTTCATTTTCATCTGTGGTATCACCAAATACGGTAAAAACTGTTATATACCTAGCGAAGTAATGGATGACTTTCGCTCATGTGCTCTCGCTTCTAATCTAAGTTCTCCTGTAAGACGACATAAAAGACTTCCAGTACATTAGTTGTCGTTTTTCGCGCCGTGATTCGACTCACATCGATTGTCTAATTCTTAAAGTTTTAAACTGAATATAGAGACAGTATAACTCGTTCTTGACAGGTGTCACTGTTTTAATATGAAACTCGAAATTCTTCAAAATATATAATAACTTCACCTATAAGTCGCGATGACTAAAAAAATAAACTTATCTTAAAAATATCTAAATATCTCTGACTCACAAGTATCTAATAAATATATCTGACTCACAAGTATCTAATAAATATCTCTGACTCATCCAAAACGTTCTGGAACATTTCAAAATTATTGTTGTTTTGTGAGAAAAACGTTAGCCACAAAGCAACACAAACATACAACGATTTCAATACGCGTTCAATTATACGTTTGCAGTATACTCTGAAATGAACTTCACGAGTCTAGGCGTAATTTACTTGGCAAAGATAACCTCTGTGATTACATAACATAACGCGTGTATACTAATATACCTTAAATTGTACAATTCATATTTAAATATAAAAGTATTGTACTGCATAAAGCAGTGTAGAAATACAAATTAAATACTGTAAAAGGTTGGTGTACTGCCGAAATAGTGTATATAGGAGGTCTTGTGTTTCGAGTGAAGGTTCTTCATCGGAGAGTGAAATTTATATGTTTGAGTATTCGATTTATATGTTTAAATACATGGCTCAATTTTCCTTTTTATTTTTAGCGAACTCTTTAGCCCTGACAGTGACAGTAATAAGTCTTGATTGCAAAATAATTAACGGTTATTAAAGTTGATTGATGTAGCAATGCTGAGTTTATTAAATCTTTTCCTTATAATGTTCATTGCTAGCCGTCTGTCGCCATTTGTCTAAAGAAAAAGAAAGTCTGATTAACAAGGCGGAATCAAAACATGTTCATCTAAGTTAGAACGACAATGCTGTTCAATACATTGTAGCTCTCGAACATTCTAAATAAAGTCTGACACTTATGTCATCGACAAAACATAATCTGTAGGCACTTATAAACGGGATAAATCACGAGTACTACTTTGAAACTTCGCAGACGAAAAAGGAAAATCTTACAGAGGAATTAATAACCTAGTAGCCAAAACAACTGACGAAGTATTGATTGATATTGTTTTGATAATTTCACACCATCCCCTTAAAACCGCTAAATGTAAAAATAGATGTGATCTCATCAATCAACGTGTTTTTTATTTGCAGTTTATTTGGTCGAGCAATAATGCTACCACTGGCCCACAATGGTCAATCTCGTTTAGACCAGAAAAATCTCCTTGTTTTATGTTTGTTAAAGACATCACAGCTATTTAAAGAATGGTTGAAATTTTCAGCTGACTAGGAGGATTGTAGATCACCCCCACACACACACACACTACCCCTCAAAATTTACATGGCATTCGTAAATAATATGTATTTGTTTGCGTCACAACCACGCCTTTTATTTTAATACGTAAATTCAGCGGTGTAATCTATATGAGCGCTTCATTTGTAACATCAATTGTCCTACAGTATACTATCAGTGGAATTATTGTCGTATAACGCCTATAATGTTTGAGTGATTAACTAATCGAATATATATATTATATAATAATAATAATAATTTAGCCGAAGACGATTTCGCCCATTGGCATATCTTATCGATGCTTCCTGGCCCACTCTTCCCTTACACAGTCTATGACATATGTTACACTCTAGACAGCCTTCTCTGCTAGCTGCTCCATCTCTCTTTTCACTCATGCTGCTTCTTGCCGTCTCGTCTTCAGGAAGTCCGCTCGTATCTTTTCACATCTCTCATCGATGCTTCCTAATTTGATGTACAACAAGGCCCACTCTTCCCTTACATAGTCTATGACATATGTTACACTCTAGACAGCCTTCTCTGCTAGCTGCTTCGTCTCTATTTTCACTCATGCTTGCTTCTTGCCGTCTCGTCTTCAGGAAGTCCGCTCGTATCTTTTCACATTTTCACCGTTCTTATAAAGCTTTTAGGTCATCCAAATTTCCTGTGGTATCCCCAAAACACCCTATATTCTCCATACTTCTCCCACCAAACTAGGAGGAAACGTTTATCTTTTCTTTTTCTGCTATTATTATTAATTCTGCTATTATTTCATTCGGAATAATTAATGTTGAAAACAGTTTGCCAATAAAAAGTTTTATTTCTTTCATTATTTTAATGACAAATTTTATTCATATGACTATATTACTTGTACATATAATAGAACTTTTGTGTGTTAATTTTATTCTTATTGCATGCATGTATAAAATAGTGTGACGCGACCTACCGCGGAAGTGGGGAGGGGGTGCTGGGAAGTTTTAGTCACTCACCACTTTTTTGCAAGGAAATAAAATAATGACATAGATCTTCGAAGAAGGACTCGAAAAAGGTTTTAACAATCTTACCGTACTTCACACACACACACAAGCAGAGAACTCATTAATGTGTTTTGTCAGCCTAGACACTAGGCCTTCTATTTTGATTTTCGTTTTTTAGTTTCGGAGAATTCGGAGCTTATTTGGCCCCAGCCCCCATAGCGGTTGCGCACGGAAAAGCTATTCTAGGCTGGTGTTTTGTTAGTTTTTAGTAATAGTCTAATGAAGTTGGGATAAAGTCTAAAATCTAAATACTTCTATTTATCTTCTTGCCTTTTTTGACTATTTAGTACATATTTTAAGTTTGTGGCTGAAAAAAAAACACACGCGGACCACGCGGTACTGTAACTCTTTGTGAATTTGAATCCGTTTTTAGTTAAACATGCGTATTATGATGATTCTTTTATAGCTCAATAATAGTTTTACAAGGAAGAACTTACAGAAAACCCAGAAAATAGCCTTGCTGTCAAATTTCATTTTACGACTGTCGTTAGACGAGTGGTAAAAAATACATCCTAAGCTAGACCTTTACATTTAATTCAGTTACAAAGTGGTCTCAAAAACGCAGAAAATGGTATTTCAGAGATCTCTTAGAGTTGAAAAATTCCCCGGGGCGAATGACCCGGATCCCCGATGCTTCCAACAAAACTGCTACAGTCATATTTTAGCCCCAAGATACTTAAACTGCGGAATATAAGCCCTGGGCTAATGGGCTTATAAACGGGCGGATTATATTCGGCGGGCTTATAAGAGAATAAAAAAAACGTTTGGGAATGATCGAACTGCTAGTGAAATAAATTGAGACTAACATACGGCATTATCAATATACGTTTTTTATTTAGTACTGGTCTTCAATTAATGAAGCACCTAACTTTCACAATAAATCAACAAAAACACATACCAGTTTTTTAAACAAAACAAAGGTAACAACCCTCTTGACAAATATTATTAAACAGTTTTAACGTCAGTCTGATATACTGAGTAAACTGTTACACCTCCAAAGCCCAAAATTGCGTAAGATTACATTACTAGTAAGAGAGATGGGGTAGGGTGGATAAACGTTGATATTTAGAGGGGGGCTTATATTCAGGGGGCTTATAACCGGAATATAATTTCTGTTTGTAGATGGGCTTATAAACGGGGGGCTTATAAACGGGAGGGCTTCAGTGCCGTAGCAAGGTGTCAAAAAGTGGGGGGCAGCTGTGGATTACCAGCTCCCACGGGAGACCCTCGAAATTTTGGGGAAAAAATTCGGCACTACCGGGGGTCCCTGGCTGTGCATAATGAATGTCTTACCCCAGATAGATGTCTAACGTATCCCAGAGTGCCCCAGAGTTAGTACGTACCTATGGTCCAGACTCACTGCTCTGGTATTACCTGAACCATAACCGCATGCCGCATGGGTACGAAGCGCTATTACCTCCGCTGCGACTTTGACTTCAATAAGCCCACCACTTATTTTTGAAATTTTGCAACTGCCTTGGATTTCGAGGCAGCACTTCCCTTGCGATAGTAACTTCTAGTTTATTAATAACTTTAATACTGTAAAAGCAGATTTAATAAAATATATACAGAACATAATCCAGAAGTACATTACTCATACAACGCATTCAAATCAACCTGGTCCAAAAACCGCACGGCGTGATTCCTTTCGTTGAACAAAGCAAAAGAAAAATTAGTCAGAGTTTCGGTTAAATGCGATAAAAAAGTCCCGGTTCGGGAAAAAACATTCCGATAACGTAATGTGATTCCGTAAAACTTGGTGTACCATTATTATAAAGTCTGCACGAAGTTATTTTTCGTATTTTGCAAATCACAACGTCAGTTTTCAAGTTACATTAAAGTTAATCGGTTCAGTTTCACTTTAATTTAATAAATAAACTAATTTTTAGGAATTTTTCTGAGGAAAATTTGGGGGGGCAGCTGTTGTTCAGAATTGAAGTACTTGTACTCGTGGGAATTTCAACACTTAGAGGTCCCAAAACGTGTTGAAATTCCCACGAGTACAAGTACTTCAATTCTGAACAAAATGGTTTCAAACTTTCACAAAAGATAAAGGTAATGACAAAGAACACGTAGATGCAGTTAAAAGTTAAAAAATATTTGTATTTTTGTGGAATTTTTGCGATACTAAAACTGTTTATAAACTGACGGTTATTAATAAAATATACATGTAGCCTGCAGTACAAGCATTCAGCGACCAGCGTTCTTCTTTATAATATAATATAATTGTGCTAAATTTTTAGGATTTTTTGAGGATTTCGGAGAGGTGGCCATGCAAAATCTCATCAAAATCACAAACAAAAGCAAAAATATACCTTTTAATAGAAGTTAACTTATAAGAGTAAAGTAAAAAATATTAAAAGAACGGCCATATAATGAGCTTGGGCTACTTGTGATAAAATTAGTTTTATTTGACGTGTTTGTTCTTTCTGTGCGAGAATCTAACAGCATCTGTTGCTCTTATCTCAGGTTGTGAAATTCCACTCAGTAAAACAGATGAGGGTTTTAAATTTTTCGCATCTTCCAATGCTAATGGTCTAGACGTCTCATTTGCTCATCTTGATGCCAAAAGAGGCTGGTGTGCAAAGACGGAAACTAAATACAGGGAGTACCTGCAGGTGAATTTGTCAAATGTACGGCACATTGCGGCTGTGGAGACCCAAGGATTCGAGTGGTCATACAGAGAATTTTATGTCAAAGAGTATTTGCTGGGATACAGTATTGATGGGAAAAAATGGAAGTTCTACAAGTCTCGTTCAAAATCAGGAGGAAAGGTGCAGTGTTAATTTTGTTTTGATATTAAACAAAATAACAAAATATAAATTACTAGTATTACAAAGTATCTATCTTGCCATAATGGGGGTGGTGGTGGGGTTGTTGGGACTTGGGGTGATACTAGCCTTAAAGTACTATCGATCACGTTAGGCGATTTTACATATTCGTAATATATGGGTCTCTGAGCAAAATCATAATATATCTTGTCAGTGGAAAATTTCATCTTCATGGAGTTTTTCACTGTCAAAGTTACTGGATGTGATGTCACAAGAGGGATTTTTGTGGCAATTAACAAAAGAAAACTGGTTTGGAATGCCTCTTGTGACATCACATCCGTTTGACAGTTAAAAACTCCATGAAGATGAAATTTTCGGCTGACAATATATAATAATTATGATTTTGTTCAGGAAGATGTCCATATGGGTGCCTTAGAAATTGTTGTAGCTGTACGTGTTTCCACAATATTTACACACATGTAACTGCTTATCTTTTTGTTGGCCAGTTTGTTTATACATTATAGCTAGCTGTGATGTTGGTGTACCTTTTGTTAGGTATACATCAACATCATCATGGCTTCCATGCCCTTAATTTGTCTGTTGGTTCTCTGTAATATGACTGAAACTGATGTATTGTTGTTTTCTTGACAAAACGCAATTAAATAATTGCCAGATTATCAGTTGATGCTTAGGCCCCAACCCTGACTATATGCCTCACTGGTCAGAGAATGAGGAGATAGGTGGGTGTTAGTGAATGCCTTGTAGCCTGAGCCTTAATGGTGGATGCCAAAGCTTTAGCTAGGCTGTTCAAGGTTTGTTGCAATACATAAGCTTGATCTTGAACAGTTTTCAGAGTTGGCAAGATGTTGTGTCTTATGATATTATTTTTTGTTACTTTAATTGGTATTTAGTGATCGGGCTTTATGGACGAACGTAACTGCATGTATGACACAATATTAAGCCACTATGAGTTTACAGAGAACATTGTGAGTCTTTACTACAACTAGTCTTTGAAAAAAGAACTCCAATCTACATGTACTGTATATATATATGATAGATTTTCATATGAATATTTTGTGAAATCAGTGACTGTTGCAGTTTATAATAATGGAGTATAGTATTCATAATCAGTTTAGTTGAAGAAGAATAAATATGAAAACTGCTAAGTTCTCAAAAGAACTGGATATATAATAAACGAAGATGAAGAGAACTTCACTGTGTCGAAAAATACTTAAGAAAGAGTATACTTACTACCCTTACCAAAGTAAAACTATGGGAATTATATGGCAAATAGTGGGCCATATATGACCCATATATGGGAATGATATGGAAAGATAGGATGGCATATGGAAAAACTATGGTGCAATTTTTTGCTCACTTTTAAGATATGGGAAATGCATGGGATGGCTAGCTTGTGTTACCTACAATATGGTAAAACTATGGGAAGAAGCTGACCATAGCTTTTCAATAGTATCCATATTTTGTTTGATCTTATTATTATATGGAAATTATATGGGAATTATACATACTCATGCATGTTCACTATACATATACTTTCCATACATCGTCTTGCACATGTCAATATGGAATTCATATGGGCTGACACAACCCATAGGTTTTCAATAGTACCCATACAATAGATTATATGGTTGTGGTATGGAGAGTTAGTGTCCATAGTAAAACCATACTTATGCCATACCTAGCCCATACCTCACCCCATACCGTTTCCTTACTTGGGCCATATATGTCCCATATTATCTGCTTTGGTAAGGGTACTTACATAATATAATTCATGGACGACATTGTCATTTTGGACAATGTGTCCTTCTTCAGGTCAGATGGCTCGTAGCTACTGCAATACATCCCAGATATTACATACACAAAATATAAGTAGATATAGTGATCCAATCATTTGATAGCACATAATAACTGTTGACATAGTTATAACGGACCAGTCATAGTAGCTGGGTTTACTGGGTTTGGAATATTTTAAAACTAAATTCAAATATTTTCATGACCTGCTCTATCAGGGAATAAATTTTCAAAGCCCATTCAAACAAGCATTTAAATGGTGAATATGTAAAACCTGGTTGATGACCTTGTGAGATCATGGGCACATCTGATATGAAATATGGAAATGCAATGTTGTTTTGAAATTTGCATGGCTGGTGTATTTCCACACTGGTGAGACAGTCTTGTCTCGATCAGAACTTTTAAAATCCTGTTTCACACATAAACAGAAATACTGTAAGATGAAAATTTATGGTTTTGTTTTTTCTGTCTCACATAAAAACACAAACACTTTGTGTGCTTGTGCTCATCTTATTTGTGTGTTACACTTTGTTTTTGATAAACAAAAAAATTTCAGAGCCCGTAGAAAGGAGGGCAAAATATTTCATGACCCGGGGTCAATTTTACCCGACCCAGCTATATCCATAAATAATAACCAGTCCCTAATAATAATATATAATTAGGAATATTTCAACATGATAAGCCCCACAGTATACAAAGCACTGTTATCAGTAAGGTGAGGTCCTGTAAATATAATAGAAGAACTACAAAAATCTGAGAGAAATCTATACAATTTTAAAAACTATATGATAGACAATTAACAATGGATATAGTATATAAAAAGAGAAATAAGAGAACTTCAACATGTTGAAAAATACTTCTAAGTAAATTAATGTACTTACGTATTTCCATAGACAATTAAGACAATGTGTTGGTTCAGGTCAGACAATGAAAAATGTTCACCTAAAAACTTCTTAAATAAAATCTTGGAGTTCATGTTTCTAGTGCAGGTTGGTAGGACTATTAAAAACTGTATTACTATTATGGCCTAAAAAAATGAGGCTTAGAATAGTCAAATTACCGATAATGCAAGATGCAAACAATTGAATTACTTATAAATAAATATATCAATACCCCTTGCTTGCTGATTTCAAAATTATACTGCTAATTCTGATAAACTAATAATATAGTGTGATAACTTGTTATTACATATGGTACTGTTTGGTAGATTATCTATCTGCAGACGCGCTACTGTAGTAAAAGAAATATGTCTGCATTATCACTTTATCTATGGTGCAATTGTAAACATAATATTGTAAAGCATATAATAGTCTCAACTTAGTTATGACAATATTAGTTGGCTGTTGTTTATAACGTCAATTCTATTTATATGTGGGTTATAATGCTGCCACCCTGCCACTTTTATTATGTACAGTATATTGAATATATTTTGTGTGTCCATATAATTGTGTAAATGCATGTGAACATGTAATATAATATATATATATATATATATATATATATATATAATATATATATATATATATATATATATATATATATATATATATATATATATATATATATATATATATATATATATATATATATATATATATATATATATATATATATATATATATATATATATATATATATATATATATATATATATATATATATATATATATATATATATATATATATATATATATAGGTAATATTTGGCATTTCACTCGATCAAACTACATGTTGAAAGGATTTATGGTGAAGGAAAATTTCGAGTGTTGGAATACATACATTTTAAGACCAAACCGGGACCAGTTGCGAAAAATGCAACTTAACGGCCTTCCGGTAGGAATTGAACCCGCGACCCTGCGATTGCTAGTGCAGTGCTCTGACCACTGAGCTACGGAAGCCGTTGCCGAGAGCCTAGTCACGAGTTCTGTATATATGGTGGTAATGCCGGGATAAGATTCTGGGTATATTATAGGTAATATTTGGCATTTCACTCGATCAAACTACATGTTGAAAGGATTTATGTATTTATATATATATGTATTTATATATATATGTATTTATATATATATATAATATATATATATATATATATATATATATATATATATATATATATATATATATATATATATATATATATATATATATATATATATATATATATATATATATATATATATATATATATATATATATATATATATATATATATTCTATACAGCTGGCAAAGCCTAATAAATAATAAAAGTCAAGTAAAAAAGAGATAGCTAGTGTAGAAGCTGATCCTGATTGGCCAAAAGAAATTTCTAAGAAATTAATTTTTTGATTTCTTAATTTTCTCTTTAGCTTTGGACGGTATGTGAAATTTAAATTTCTTAGTGATTACTAAGGTAAAATCATTTTATAATATTGTCTCAATGGTTCTCGTATGCATTCGCTCCGATTCCATTTCATTGACAAGACAAAGTGCCATATCATACACTATAAATCATAGGTTTTGAGGTGTACAGTACAAACTGTATTATTGTTTGGACAAATATGTATTATTTACTATATTTACTGTAGCGTAGTCCAGTAATGCATTTGCAATGCATTTGCTCCAATATATAATTTTTTCATTGACAAAACTGATACAACATACCATACACAATATAAACATATGTTTGTCACTTTGTTGTTGGTAATAATAATAATAATAATAATAATAATAATGATGTTGGACAAGACTCATACATTATACCCATAATGATATAATTATCTGTACATCTAGTTGGCCTAATTAAACTAATAAATAATAACTTTGTTTGAATATGTTTGTTGATAATTTAGTAAATAAACAAGTAACTGCTAATTCGTCAAACAAAATCAAGGTATTACGATTTTAAAAAGAGTAATTTTGTCAAATAATACTTCCCAGTAGATGTACCAGTCTTAATAGAAGATGTACTGGGTACAGTACATTGTATAATCTATATTTTGATATTAAATATATATTAAGATTAAACTATATATTTTTAATAAAATTATGGTACCAGTATATTATTAAAATTAAATTGAGAATAATATGATATTTATACAATTATTACAGTAAATATATAATTATATGTTACTGTTACAGCTTCCGGTTTATACCATTAAAAAAGAAATAGCAGCTGAGCGCTGCAAATAATTTTTTGTAATCAGCCGGTCATGATCAGAAGAAATATAATTCTTGCGGTCAAACGGAAAATCCTGCCGGTCATTCATTTTGCTGTTCAGTTTGTTTCTTCGATGTCTAATTACACTGGAACGTTTGACAATTCTTCATTCATCTTTCCTTTTGAATCACTATTAAAGAGACCGTGGTGCTAGCCGCTGATTTCATTACACTTGGTGAGCGGACCGTACTGTAGAATTTCACAGGTTAAACAAAAAACCGAGTGTAAAAAATATTTGACCCGTCACGATGATCATTGAAAACAAAAATTCCACGGTCAAAGGTCAAATATCGGCGGTCATTGACCGTTGACTGGCCGTTATTTGAAGCGCTGAAATACAAGAGTGATAAATCTAATAAACTAAGCTAAATAACTAATTGTTACTTTTTTACTAATTGTTACTGTAAAAGTGTGATAAATCTAATAAACTAAGCTAAATAACTAATTGTTACTTTTTTACTAATTGTTACTGTAAAAGTGTGATAAATCTAATAAACTAAACTAAATAACTAATTGTTACTTTTAACATTAAAACCAACAAATGTGTACATCGTTACAAACATAACGTACATATACAACTTTTTTCTCATTACAGACAACCCTAACTGACGTAATGTTTGTTTTAATTCATCATTTGTATAATTGAGTATTGTGATGTATTTCACTAGTTAAATATACCCTGCTATATTTTTCTATTTTTTGTCTGTTTATTTGTTCGTATATAATATAGCTGATGCTTGTATCATGTAAGTATTGATCTATTTTATATTCTATTTTATTGTACAGCTTGATTTACCAATAGCTTGAGTCAATATTGCAATATTTGTTGTTGGCATGTTGCTAAGGAAGCACAGAACAAATAATATTTGTAAAATACAAGACAATGAAAATATCTTGCCAACAAAATATACAAAAAGATGTAACATTTCTGTTGATAAAGTACTATAATCATTTACAGTTTATTGGATAGTCAATACTGTATGCTTGAGATTGAGTAGAATTTATTTTATGAAAAAGCTCATGTTTATAAAAATCAATAATAGAATAAAAAGACCAAAATTAATGCATGATTTTATACACAGTTTTGGTATCATTTCCTTTCAATCTTTTCAAAGCATATTACCATCATATTATAAATAACTATACCATAACATTGATTGAGTTAGTTATCTCATTTCTCCCAAAATTAAAATAAGAAAATTACAATTTTATTGAAAATTAAAATAAAAAAGGTTCCAATGTATAATTTTGACAATTTTACAGTTTGTGTCAGAGCAGGGGCGTAGGAAGCTTGGTAAACTTAGGGGGGCCGGCAAAAGCAAATTTTCGTTGTACCTGTTGACATTGTAATTTGTTTCGGTTTGTTTTCAACCATTTAGCCTCAATCATTCCGCGATTTCCGCCCTTCTGCATAGTTAAAAAAGAAAGCCTACTAGAGTATAGAGCCGCGCCGCGCGGTAAACTAGAGAAATATTAGTACTTTAGTTTAGTAAAACACTCGGGTTAACATGCAAAGATATTGTGATTATTTTTTTTAATTACTTCTATGACAGTTTAACAGAACATTAATAGGAAGATCTTGTTTTCGAACTTGTCAGTAATATAATACATTCATACTATTCGAACAGACATTCGATTAATATGCGATTTCAAATACTTTCGAATTCAAATTTTTTGCTGCAATTTTTCTTTCAAATTCAATTATTTTTTGGGGAGGCCGAAAGCCCCCGGCCCCCTTCTTCCTACGCCCCTGTGTCAGAGTGGTGCGTTGTGTCTCCATACACTATATTACGTGTTTACTGCCTTGTTTTGTTTGACTTTCAGTGTTTGTCTCTTTCCTTTTCAAGGTTTGTGACATGACTTTCATCTTACTTTACTAACTGTACAATTACTAACACATACTTTGCACTGCCCTTACATTTCCATGTTAGAACAGCATCATTGTATCAAATGAAAGCTGTTCCTAGTCCAATACAGACAACTCTATTCTCTATATTACAAGCCTGGATATTAGCGGCCGGTCACGGACATTGTCCGGCACAAATATCCCATTTCTAGAGATTTAACAGTTACAATATTATTGTGTCTGTCATTTTGTCCGATGCTCATCTTCTCCGAAGATTATACTCAACTTTTTGTGAAAGTAAAACATTTTTGTGTTGAATGGACTGCGTTTAGATTTCGTGTTGTAGAATCTCAGATGAGAGACATTACGCTAAATTTGGAGACATTACGCTAAGTTTTGAGATATTGCGCTAAGTTATGAGACGTTACGCTAAGTTTGGCGACACTACGCTAAGTTTGGAGACATTGCGCTAAGTTATGAGACGTTATGCTACGTCTGGAGACGTTACGCTATTAGTCTGGTACGTTACACTTGGTTTTTAGACGTTACGATAAGTTGTACCGCGTGACAGGTACAATCTTTTGTGTGTCCGTTACAATTAAATTTTGTGTGTCCGTTACAAGTTAATTTATTTGTGCTGCTCATTCTGACAGGTACAGCAAGAATAATTATTTCCAGGCTTGTATTAATTTCAGCTCCTTTGCCAGTCCAGGGCTGCAAATTACTACTTGACATCCAACCAAATTTGACAAATGTCAGAACAAAACCAAATTTTGATTAGACATAATGTCTGTTTGGTCTCCATACATTTCTTATAGTGCTATGATTGGTTAACCATTGATATTCATATTATTAGAAGTTAAGAATAGTCACATAGTGTGCTACCTATACAGGGACCGTGCAGGGGTGGGGGGGACGGGCTGCTCCCCACTTTTTTGTCCAGTTAAAAAATATTAAAAATATAGAGAGCTTTAAATTAAAAAGTTAAAGAATCTGACTTTCACACTTCGTGACAGCTAGCCTTTAATAGCGATTTGAAGTAATATAGTTATTAAATTCAAAGGTTTGGTTAATAATAAATTCAATGATGCGATGGACTAAAAAATATGGTTTGTCATTGTTTATGATCTTAATTTTTCTGTTAAAACGCCTATGAAACGACAAAATTCAACTTTTTATGACCCACGACGTTAGTACTTTGTGATGCGCTGGATAGCCTGGATAGTATGGTGCTACCAGTTTTTGTACAAACATCGCTATTTTGAAGAAAAAATGTCCGGAGTCTGGGACCGAAGCAGTAGTCTAGTGACGTCACACGTTAGAGTCAATAATATCGATTTAAATAATAGAATACGTTTTCCCGGGTCTCCGTTATCGAAACCCAAGTGACGTAATAAAAACACGAGAGAAGTGTAGGGAGAAGCACGAGCCACCGAGGTGAGTGCTTTCCCAACTTCTCGAGTGTTTTTATTACTTCACGAGGGTTTCGATCACGTTATAGAGACCTAGGCAAACGTATTCTATTATTTTTATAAAATAATTAAAAAACAATTTCTTATACTTTGGATAATTACGATATATAACGCTTTTGATTTTGATTTAATGCAAATTCTCATTAGTTACCGACGTCATTCCGGTCTCCTTAGCCTTAGCCAATCACAGCGTGCGTAGAGTAAAATTATTTTATAAATGTTTTTGTGGCCCTTGAATGCTTAGCTGTGGAAATATTACTGATGTTTGAGTTAGAGTAAAATGTCTCCTCTAAAAGAGAGATCAGTAATAATCTCTAGAATCTATACCGACTCTAACGTGTGACGTCAAAGAGGTGATTTGACCGCGCGATGAGGTGGGACAAAATTGGTGTAATTTTTCCACTTTTACATAAAAAAATAAAGAACTTTCCTTTGTCGTGATTGAAAAACCGATATCACTATAATATTCAGCGCATCAAGAAGTACTAAAATGGGTAATAAAAACAAAGTAGAATTTTTCGTTTCATAGGCACTTTAAAACGTCCTTCAAAATGCACGAAATAGCCTTTTCATTCAAAAATGTTCCGGGGGGCATGCCCGGTTTCTCACGCCGAAGTCAAAGGTCAGTTCTTTTTTTAGCCCCCATACTAAACCTCGCTGCACGGGCCCTTGCATGTACTATTCTAAAACTCCTGAAATGTTTTTAACGCATAAATTGTCCAAGAACACAAGAGAAATAATTTCATACAATACTCTATTTTTGCCATAATATTATTTTTTAAAACATTTTGTAGGAGCGGTGATACCCATGGCCTCACCCCTGTAGCAATTGAACACCAGTACATAATATTCTAATTGTACCGGTATCACAACAACTTATGTCAATTCTAAGCTTCGAGAACAAGATTTTCTCATATGTGTTTTTTTTTCTGTTTTACTCAGCAGACATTTGTTGGAAACTCGGATGTGTCCACCTCTAGCCGGCATGATCTTCACCCGTCATTTGTTGCAAAATACATCCGAGTTTATCCCTTGAGGTTCTCCAGGAATGGCATGTGTTTGAAGTTAGAGTTGTACGGCTGTAATAAAGCACTTGGTAAGCACACAATTCTAACAAACAATATTCTGTATACTGTGAAAGCTCTGTTAAGCCTTACAGGGAGTATTTAAAGTGTATCTGAAATGAAAATTAAGTTTTTCTTACTTGAAAGAACTATTGAAATGATAAAGGAACTCCATCTATCGTGTTTTCATATCGCTTTTCGTTCTTGAGATATTGCGATTTGTTTGATATGTAAATAACACACTGCATACGTCACATTAAATAATGAGTTGTTGTAAAAGTAGAAATATCGTTGAAGTTATCAAACAAAGTCACACTAAACTGCGCATGTAAGGGTTAATAATTAAAGTTTCGATTGATTTAACAGAATAATTTCAATAATATACATGGTTTCTCAACAATTCATTATACAATGTGACATATGCAGTGTGTTATTTATACATCAAACAAATCGCGATATCTCAAGAACGAAGAGCGATATGGAAAAACTATAGATGGAGTTCCTTTATCACTTCAAGAATTCTTTCAAATAAGATAAAGTTAATTTTCATTTCACACACACTTTAATGGTTTCCGTGTTTGGATACTGTGATCCAAAGATTCCAAACACTTGGGAAGTTGCGAGACTGGATAGAAAAGCGTAAAAAACACGAGCCGCTAGTTTTTTAGCTTTTCGAAAGTCGAGCAACCTCCCAAGTGTTTGGATCACAGTATCCAAACACGGAAAAACCATTAGGTATTTCTTTTATAAAATAATACAAGAGAACGAGCAGCAAAACTTAAGGAAATTTCTGGCGGGAAATTTCCGTGTTTGGATGGCTTGATCCAAACACGGGTATTGACCAATCAGAGCCTGCGTAGCATACATGTTATTTTACAAACTATATTCTTCCTCTGTTTTAGATTGTACCCATTTTGTAAAGTTGGATAAAAACCAGAAATTGAACATCACATCACCATCTTACCCCTCCACTCCCCCTAGTGGTCTTCACTGTAACTGGTTAATCTCGCTCCCAAAACCGGACACCCATGTGTCGCTGGTCTCTTTGGATTTCGATGTGGGTGGCTCGAACTCGTCAGATAACTATACATCGTGTATAACGGATGTGGTGACAGTTTACAAGAATTTCTATCAATTCTCAAAGTATTTGGTTGGGGCATATTGCAACAGCACTAACCATATTATGCCAAGGGTTATGAATATCTCCGTTGAATATCTTCGTATTGTCTTTGATGGTGGTAATACATTGATACCCCATAGAGGTTTCAATTTAATAGTTTGGATAACAGACAAAGGTGAGAGGGCTCAAAGAAGTAGTTTGATGGTGCTTTGAATGTATTTTAGGTGAATGTTGACAAGTCAACATACAATATGAACTATATTGTATACAGTCTTTTCTTGTCACTCTAAAAGAGGTGTGTGGTGTCGCTCTTAGACAGATGTCTATCTCTGGCTTAGACAGGTGTCTGTCGTAGAGAGGTGTCTACCTTAGAGAGGTGTCTGTCTTAGAGAGGTGTCTGTCTTAGAGAGGTGTCTGTCTTAGAGAGGTGTCTGTCATAGAGAGGTGTCTGTCTTAGAGAGGTGTCTGTCTTAGAGAGGTGTCTGTCATAGAGAGGTGCCTGTCTTAGAGAGATGTCTGTCTTAGAGAGTTGTCTGTCTTAGATAGATGTCTGTCTTAGAGAGGTATCTGTCTTGGAGAGGTGGTCATCTTATAGAGAGGTCCAGACCTCACTCTCTGACGAAGTGCCTTTCTCGAAATGTTAGATCTCCTACACACTATTTTCTGTCTTAGAGAGGTGTCTGTCTCTGCCTTAGAGTGATATGTCTGTCTTAGAAAGAGAGAGAGGTGTCTGATCTAGACAGGTGTCTATATCTTCTTCATCACTCCATATCTCGAATTTTTGCAAGAGGTTTTCTCAAATTTGTCAACTAACCAAATAGATAACACAACAACATTCTCTCGTTGTTTTGTACACTATCTGTAGATGTTGAGACAACTCAAAGTTGTGAGAACTCTACAATTTCTTTGGACTGTCGTGGTCATGATCGAAACATCCAAGTGAATGATGTGTTTTATGGCCAACGGCGACAATCTGATGTTTGTTCCCTGAATGGAAGAGCGAAAAGTGTCTTATCAAAAGGGTCCTGCAGGGTTCCAGATGTTCTCCCCAAATTGCAAAGCTCTTGTGACTTTCGCAACGTCTGCAAGATTTCCATCGAACGAAAAACGTTCGCTCACAATTGCCCAGCTTCTGAACCTGTGGAGATGTTCGTCATTTATAATTGCAATGCCACGGAACGTAAGTACCTCAATCTAGTCAATACTTGGTGTAAATAGAAATCTCTAAAAGGTCGATGTACTGCTGGAATAGTGTGTAGGAACTAGGAAGTCACTCTCGAACGAAGGAGGTCACTCTCTAACGAAGGAAGGTCACTCTCCGACGAAGGAAGGTCACTCTCTAACGAAGGAAGGCCACTCTCTAACGAATGGCCTTCGTCGGCAGTACACCAACCTTTTAGAGTTTTCGATTTGTATTTCTACCCTACGCAGCACAATAGGTGAAGGCTGAAAGGGATGACTCAAAAGGACCTTCGGATTTTTTAGGTCTGCTAACCCTAATCTCAATCCTAACCTTAACCTTGATCCTAACCCTAACTCTAACCGTTAGCTAACAATAACCTAACGAAAAATAAGGACCAGACAAAAACCGAAAGGTCCTTTTGAGTCATCCCTTTTAGCCACCACCCCCCTAATACGTTTACAATACTTACACAAACCATCAATTTCAGAAAATGTCTCTGACAACCCGCCGCGTGACGCGCGCGTGGATGCGACAGGACCTCGCGTGTTTTCTCGCTCGCCTTGCGCGGCAACAGTGTAGCGAAGCAAAACAAGCGCCTGGGTACTAAATGGAACCCGTTGAGACCATTGAGCTACATGGATTCATATGGTAGAGCGAAGGTTGCAATGGCGGTGTACTGGTTCATTGACATGTGTGCTGCTAGTTTTTTACTCTGGATTTCTACTTTTTTTTGGATGATCGCGTTGATTTTCAAATTTCCCTATTGAGCGAAGCTAAAATGTTTGGGAGAGAAGCTTTACCTCTGCCCGTCAGTATTTCGTTTCTAAAATCTCGGCAGTTTACCACCTTTTCTCTTTGCTACATATTCAAAACACTCCTCCCCTAAGCAGCACTCTACTTTTTTGCTACTCTCGGATATATAAGACCTTGATATTTACAGTAGCTTCATGGGCACTTCCTTTATGACTGTGCTGAACTGGATTGTAAGGTGTCTTCATCTTTCTGAACTTCCTAGTTCTATATCGATCAGTTTAAGGATTCTGTTATGACATCTATTTATTATCTTGTGTAATAAATTTACCTTAATGTTACTAAGATTTATATAATTATTAGTTATATTTACTTTATATGTTTAAGACACGTTAGGTTGACTGAAATTTTTAGGATCTTTATAACATTTGAAAGCGTAAAAATATGCAGAAATCACTATGAAACTAATGTTCTAAAGTATAAAGCAAGATATAGGATCCTTGCTCAAATACCTGAGCAAAATTTGAGTTCCTTTAGTTGGTTGTTTACAACGTCCGGCTACCCAATTCTTCTCCTGGCATTGGAACATTATACTGTATATATACAGAACTTGGTTGTGACTATATGCTCTCATTAACAGCCTCCGTAGCTCAGTGGTCAGAGCACTGCACTAGCGCATCGCAGGGTCGCGGGTTCAATTCCACCCGGAAGGCCTTGATGTTGCATTTTTCGCAATTTTATAAAATAAATAAAAAACGTTGTCGCTTGAAAAGTAGAAAGACATTTGAGAAGATTGACTTTTACATAACTCAGCTCGTGTTTTAAAAGATTCTCTTGTGTTCTTTGGTTAATTACGATTAGGAAATGATTGAGAATCACATTGATTTCCTGGGTCTGTAAACGTAGCAGACTATGCGGACGGATTAGAATAATGCGCGCATTTATCTGCCTCCTCCGAAGGCATCTTTTTGCATGTTATAAAGGCTTTATAATTTATCCCGCTCTCGGCCGCGCGCCCTCGTAATTTGTAGGCCAGCGGCTGGGGACGAGGCAGCGTATTTAGCCTTGACTATAATGTGTATAATATGAGAACGTTGATTGGACACTGTGTAAATTGAATAAGAAATATTAATTAAATATAGAAAAAGAGTAAAGATGCGTATAATTATTTGCGCATAGAATGCTGCACTTTTCGCGTGGTTTGGTAACTGGATGAAGGCTAGGGACTTGTTTTTTTATTTCTTAAATATATAGGTGTAGTTTTTACATCCGCAATACCATCAGTCGCAACGACCTTCAAATCAACAACAGCATCACGGCAGATCCCTGTTGACGACGTCTCCTCAAATCATGGTAGTACCTTTAATGTATTACAATCCACCAAGAAAGTCGCGAATCTTACAACTGACTGTAGCTATTCAGTGTCAAGTCATTCTGAATCTTTTGCACCAACTGTTCCTTCTTTGAATGCGACGAAAACGTCAAGTTATTCTGAGTCTTTTGCAACAACCAAAACTGTAATCCCGTCTTTGAATTTGAAAAAACCTGCAACGGAAACTTCAAGTTATTCTGCGTTTTTTCCATCAACCAAAATTGTAATCACGTCTATGAATGTGAAGAAACTTGCGACGGAGACGTCAAATAATTCTGAGTATTTTGCACCAGCCAAAACTGTTTCTTCCTTGAGTGTGACTTTGTCTATGACGTGGGAAACATCACGCTACATTTCTACACTTCACACTTTGCCGGGTATATAATGAACTTTCTACATTTATTAATGTAGTTTATCTAGTTTTTAGTTTCTCACAATGTGATTGTCCTTTCAGTTTTTTAGCCCGAAATTTTGTCTCAATTGTTCGTTTTTTTATTAAAGCACGAGACTTGGCATGTAGATAGAGTTACTAGTGCTGATGATTTTCTGATATAGAGGCAACGCAGATTTCTTTCTGGTTGCCCCAAAATCGAGTTTTTCTTCCAATTTACCTATTAAAGTACTATCTTATAAAAAAGTGAAAATTCAAAGTTCACTTTTAGCGAATATCACCCATATCATTAGAAAGTTCGCAAAAACTATATGAAGCTGGTATATTAAAGTATAATATACGCAAATTGTTTTTAGTGGGTTTAGCCTTCTGTAACTCAAACCGAGCTTGGAAAATCGTGCCAGCCCCTTGAATGTCCTTCATATAGTTTTTGCGAACTTTCAATATTCGCTAAAAGTGAACTTTGAATTTTCACTTTTTTATAAGATAGTACTTTAATAGGTAAATTGGAAGAAAAACTCGATTTTGTGGCAACCAGGAAGAAATCTGAAAATCAGAATATCAGAAAATCATCAGCACTAGTAACTCTATCTACTTGCCAAGTCTCGTGCTTTAATAAAAAAAAAACGATTTTCACCGCTGGACTTTAGAGTATTGTAGATATATAGCGCTCTGTAAATTTCTTGTATTATTATCGATAAATTTTATTTATTTCTGGCCGTCTCTTTGTTATAGGCGTAGTCACAACCACTCCACCACCCACAACCATCTTGTCAACATCTGCTCCAGCAGTTACACCCAAAAAAGGCTACAGATCCTGTCACAACACCAGTTGCGGCTAGAAGAGACATATCGAAACCTAAAGACAACATATTTAAGTCATCCATTGTATTGATTTCCGCTGTAGCTGGAGCTGGTTTGCTATTTGTTGTTATCATTGTGGTCACATGCGTTTGCCGTAGGAAATACAGGTAAGATCCTTCAAGAGGAATGAATAGAAAGGAAAGAGAATGAATAGACGGATGGATGGATAGATAGGAAATAAGACTGGATGAAGGGAAGGAAAAGGAATAAGAGTAGAGGAAGGGAAGGAAGGAAGAAAGAAAAAGAGAGGGAAGGGAAGAGAATGGAAGAAAGGGAAGAGAATAAGAGTAGAGTAGAGAAAAGGAAGGAAAGGAAAAGTGAGGGAAGGAAAAGAAATAAGAGTAGAGTAGAGGAAGGGAAGGGAATGGAATGGAAGGAAATGGAAGGGAAGGGAATAAGAGTAGAGTAGAGGAAGGGAAGGAAAAGGAAGGGAAGGAAAAGGAAGGGAAGGAAAAGGAAGGGAAGGAAAAGGAAGGGAAGGAAAAGGAAGGGAAGGAAAAGGAAGGGAAGGAAAAGGAAGGGAAGGGAAGGAAAAGGAAGGGAAGGAAAAGGAAGGGAAGGAAAAGGAAGGGAATAAGAGTAGAGTAGAGGAAGGGAAGGAAAGGAAAGGAAAAGAGAGGGAAGGGAAGGAAAAGGAATAAGAGTGGAGTAGAGGAATGAAAGGAAAAGAGAGGGAAGGGAAGGGAAAGAAAAGGAATAAGAGTAAAGTAGAGGAAGGGAAGGAAAGGAAAAGAAAAGAGAGGGAAGGAAAGAAAAAGGAATAAGAGTAGAGTAGAGGAATGGAAGGAAAGGAAAAGAAAAGAGAGGGAAGGAAAGAGAGGGAAGGAAAAGGAAGGGAATAAGAGTGGAGTAGAGGAATGAAAGGAAAGGAAAAGAGAGGGAAGGGAAGGGAAGGAAAAGGAATAAGAATAAAGTAGAGGAAGGGAAGGAAAGGAAAGGAAAAGGAATAAGAATAAAGTAGAGGAAGGGAAGGGAAGGAAAGGAAAAGGAATAAGAATAAAGTAGAGGAAGGGAAGGGAAGGAAAGGAAAAGAGAGGGAAGGGAAGGAAAAGGAATAAGAATAAAGTAGAGGAAGGGAAGGGAAGGAAAGGAAAAGAGAGGGAAGGGAAGGAAAAGGAATAAGAATAAAGTAGAGGAAGGGAAGGGAAGGAAAGGAAAAGGAATAAGAATAAAGTAGAGGAAGGGAAGGGAAGGAAAGGAAAAGGAATAAGAATAAAGTAGAGGAAGGGAAGGAAAGGAAAGGAAAAGAGAGGGAAGGGAAGGAAAAGGAATAAGAATAAAGTAGAGGAAGGGAAGGGAAGGAAAAGGAATAAGAATAAAGTAGAGGAAGGGAAGGAAAGGAAAAGAGAAGGAAAGAGAGGGAAGGAAGGAAGGAAAAGGAAGGGCGAGGGAGGTATTTACCATTGTTATATGTTTCTTTTATTCAGGAAAGAAAATGAAAAAGCACAAATTTCTAAAAAATGCGTAGTTCAGTCAGAAAGGTAAAATTTTATTTTATAACACAAATATTTTCTTGCTTGTATAGCCACCACTAAATTAAATGCAATAATGCACTTTGTATTTCTATTTACGGATGGTTTAATATTTGTTCAACAGTTTACAAAGCAAGAGGATGGATGGATCTGATAACAGTTTATATGAAAAGTGAGTTTTTGTAGCCTCGTCCTCCGCAGGCAACTCTGTCTTCTTAGCTGTTTTCAGTCTATATTTATTTCTTTGGCTCGGCCAAAACATTATATAGACTGAAAACATCGCAAAACTGAAAACGTTGCAGCTATACAGTTTTTGTTAGTTTGATTTGTTCGTCCATTGATTTGTCGATCGATTGGTTGATCGATAATTGATTGGTCGATCGATAATTGATTGGTCGATTGATTGTATTTCATTATCCGCAGGATCGATGATCTGGAACGTGAATTAGAACATGTGAGATATGAAGCAGAACCTAACAAATACAGGTATGTTTATCTATTAATACCATGATTGCCTCGGTTTCTTTTGTTCTCACCTTGCGATTTAATCTCTAATTCGCCCTCAAACCGAGCAAATTTCTAATTTTCCCCGCATTAACATACATGAGCATTGAGCAAACATCCAAACAATACTCTTTTACAAAGAAATACATTATAGTAATCAAGATAATTATTATATTACCTCCAAATCCTCCCTCGGCTTTCGGGGCAATTTAATCACTAATTTCCCTCATGTCATGGTATTACTTATAAATATACTGATGTAGTGAATGTCGGAGCATGGAGACTTGACTAGACAGACGCGATGACGAAAGTCAAGCTTCAAATCTTCAGAAGATTATTGCCAGTGAGGCGCTCTAACGATTGAGCTACCGAGACTCATATGGAGTGCAAATGTTAAAATGATGTACTAGTTCTATTGATATATATGTATACTGCAGTCACTGCAGCTTGAAGTTCGTAAAGTTATACAGGTTTTGCTATGCAAGCTGCAATCCTGGCCAAAAGTAGCTGGGACAGTGGGACACAGTCACATTTATTACCTACTCAAGTTTTACTAAATTCTATTATCACACATATGAACCCATACCCCCCCCCCCCCCCTTCCCCCTACAATGTTCGAATAAAATGGATGCAATGTAACTATGAGAATTATGTGTGCGTTGTCGTTTGAAACACCAAAAAATACAACATTGATGGGGGGAGGGGCTGGATTTTTCAAGAACTCAACAACACTGTCCCACGACTTTTGGCCATGATTGTGTATTAAGTTGTCAATACGCAGAATAATTTCCACGTGACAGCGAGGCTAGGGGATCCACTAAAAGAATATATGAAATCAGGTTCCATTTTTGAACAAGGTTCTTGATGTTCACGTACTGTCATAGCTCAAGGTCTTATTTCGCATTATTTCTTTGTGTTTAGCCCTCTGCATGGCATGAGCGAGAATCCATTGTATGAAAGGTATGTGTAGTACTACTATATAATATGAAAAGGAGACATCAAGACATCAAGAATTGTCTTTTGATTTTTTAGCCAATCACAATCGAGATTGTACATACGCCAGAATGACAATCAAAAACGGTGCGCACTAGATTGTAGTCGGCAGAACCATGTTTAGTCCGTCAACACCACTAACCCAGCGGTGACATGTTCGTCGTGAAACAGTCGCAAAACGTTCGTAAACCTACCGCATATTAATTCAAAATATGTAAATATTTAGTATTTAGTATACGCGCACGTGGAGAAGAGCGTTCATGCAGAAGAAATTATACATGGCAAACTCTCAATCCTGGACCAGTAAATTCGATTTTGTGATCGATAGTCACAACGTATATTCACTTACTATATATAGATATATATAGAGCTTTTAAATAAGTGATAAAACGTGTTGTGTTGTGCTGTGTAAGTAGAGTATAAAAAGGTTGGTGTAGTGCCGAAATAGTGTGTAAGTCTAACTTTTCGGGCGAAGGCACTTCGTCAGAGAGTCACTCTCTTGATTGTTTCGGGTTTGTTTAAAGACGGGTTTGTTTCGAGAATACGAAACAAACTCGTCTTTGAGACCAAACCACTCTCGAAACAAACCCGTTTTCTCGAAACAAACCCGTCTTTAAACAAACGCGGAAAAATCAAGAGGCAGACTTGAAGCAAGTATAAGTATTTCACTATTTCGGCAGTACACCTAATTTCGCTTTCCGAGTTCCGACCGTTTGGCGAAATGGTTCGTAATATTTTCGACGAACATGTTACCGCTGGGTTTGTGGTGTTGGCGGGCTCAACATGGTTCTGCCGACTACTATCTCGTGCGCCCCTAAGAAAACATCGATGCTCATCCTTTTCTCCTTTCCAGGGAAGAACCCAATCGTCCCTACCTACCATACAACGTCCCCGTTTCCACAGGCACCAGAGTCCTGTATGTTGGCGCCGCAGATAACACACTCGACATTTCCGCTTCTGAGCCTAACTACATTGATAATTTTAAAAGCCCTGAAGAATTACCTTCCAACTCTATCCCGATGGCTAAATACCTTGAACCACCCAAGAGTCCCGCTGACTTCACTTCCATCACTATTGCTCCGGAACCCTTGGGAACCCCCTCGATCCCTGCGTCATCCGCAGAGGACGTTTACGAAGCGATGGACGGAAGCCAAGCTTAGAGAGAGAGAGAGAGAGAGAAAGATAGGTGTGGTGGACTGGTGAACAATACACGTTTGTTTGAGTTTTTGGCCCGTTGGGTATTTCATTTTGATTGTTTTAAGGTTGTTTGAATACTTGGAGTTCACTTGAACAGAACAGTGATGTGTCAATGCAAAAGTAACTCAAGTCACTGGATATATTCTTCAGTTGGAACATCTTTTAGTAGATCATTGATTCCTTAAATGCATGACTGAATTTTTCCTTCAGTTCCAGTTCATAACAATTGGAAGACATGAACTGACGATACTCGATTTAGAATATATGTTACTAACTGCGAGAGAATTAAGAACGATCAGCTACATACAGCTATCTAGTAGCATTAAATAACTGCCACATACAGCTATCTTCTAGCTAGTAACATTAAATAACTGCTACATACAGCTATCTAGCTAGTAACATTACATAACTGCCATATACAGCTATCTAGTAACATTACATATATAACAGCCATATACAGCTGTCTAGTAACATTACATAACTGCCACATACAGCTATTTAGTAACATTAAATAACAGCCACACACAGCTGTCTAGTAACATTAAATAACTCTATGTAGTCATTCACGGAACATCAGCATTTTGGCTTGCATACGATACGATTTAAAATATGAGTAATTTCCATTTGGATTACAGAGGCTAAAATACGGATTCACCAGTGGACCCTTATCGCCAAACTACCCGTATAAACCCAAATACGATATTATTGATATAGATTCTTATGAAGTGAACAGTTGAATGCCGCATAATAATAATAATAATAATAATAATAATAATAATAATAAAGACGTATTAGGAGCATTATACAGTAGTCTCAATGCTCTTACAACAATATATTCTTAATGTTACTTATAAAACTAATTACAGTTTCATTATAAGATAAAGCCTACTACATATATTACCACTATGAACAAAAAACTATTAATTTTAAAAAAGAAAGTGCTGACTGTGTGTGACGTAAATTCCGGACATTTGCATATCAAACAAACTTATATATCTCGAAAAAAAAGCGAAGAAACGAAAATCTTCAAATGAAGTTACTTTATCATTTTAAAAGTTCTTCCAAATAAGACAATTAAATTTTTTAAGTATTACGTGTTAACATGGAAATATAAACATTTGAGTTTAGTACTCTCCATGTTTCACTTGTGAATGATCCTCACGTCACATGCAGAAGGTACGTTTACACACTGCGATTTGTCGGGCCGACACTGACGAATATTTACGTGATTCGCGGTAAATTTCGCTAATTCGTCATCCCCGACAAATCGCAGTATGTACCTCCCGATTTTTACTCCCGATTTTTACTAAATATTATAAAATCACTATAGGCAACAACAAAACAACAGCACTAATTTTTACCAAAGACAATCCTGTCATCTTGGATGTAAAACTTTGCTAACTTTGCTAATTAACTGGGAAGTTGGTGACGTCACACCCGGGTAAACCTGTTAGCCGAGTTTCCGCGGAATGCTTTTTAAAATGGTGTGGTTCAATTGAAAATAGAAGATTCACAAAAATCGAGTTTCAGATTTATAAAGACACGAGGATGGCTAGATAAAAATTTCGCTTTATCCTGGTTATGACGTCACCCGCATAACGAGAATACATCCAAGATGGCGGACAATGATTCCGGCTATTTAAGTTGCGTACTTTGATCTAAAAGGTACTTATTTTTTGCTGCCAATGTCCTTTAATTTCAAGAGTTATTTCAAGTAGCACACATAAAAACGCACAGTCTGTTTCTACCTGTGAACAGCCTAAAACATGGTTGAGATTGGCAGGCTTGAGCAGGGTTGTCAGGATGTTGGAACAGTATTGTTCATGGCTGATGATCGAACAGGCTTGATCAGTGTTGAACAACATTGTTCATGCATGATAAAAGTTCATAAAACATGTCAGAGCATGATAAAATAACAAGGTTGAACAGCGTTGTTACAACAGCCCCATGCAACCAGCCATGAACTTGGTTGTTCTATCAAGCAGGTTTTTGCATGTTCTCACTGTCACAACATGTTGAAACATGCTTGAACAGTGCTGTTATTTTAACAGTCCTGATCTATCATGTTGACAATGCTGTTACAGGCCAAGGTTACAGGCATGTTGAACCAACAACCTTGTTACAACCTGTGAGATTTATACGTGTGTTAAGAGAGTTTATTTCGAACTGAAATTTTCAATATAAAGCTTTGATTTTAATTCAAACTTAATGCATATAACTATAGAATCATTTGTTGTTAAATTACAATTTGTCTTAGTCTACATATATGATATTACTGTTATTTTCCAACAGTTGTTGGTACTTTATTTATTACTTACAATTTGATTAAAATTAACTAACATTTATTAATTCGTTACTACAAATTAAATAAAAAATACTTGTAACATCCTTTGGTTCTTTTCATTGAGTTTTTGGTTCTGAGTTAATTGCGTGGGATATTCATTGTAGACTATGTATAGAATTAGAAGGAGGTATTATAGTGGCTGAAATATAGTCTTCAACCACGCAAGTCAACCACAGAGTGCGCATGACCGGGACTTCATTAATCCCACAAGCGTCATGTAATCTCATCTATATGGAACCTAATGCCCATCGCAGATTTAGTCCCGAACCCTCTAGCCTGCGTGCGTTCCACCCGAAAAACCGCAGAGGTCCTCTCTGATTTTTCGGGTGGAACGTCTGCACGCAGGCTATAACCCTCCCCCCCCCCCGGCTAGAATTGGTTAAACCTATAGTAACGCTTGCTGCCTCGTCCCCAGTCGCTCGCGTACAAATTACGAGAGCCGGCGCACGGAAATCTTCCCATCAACCCTTGCGGAGGAGGCAGTAACGCTTGTGGGATTAATTTAGTCTTGGTCATACGCACTCTGTGGTTGATTTGCGTGGTTGAAGGGTTGAAGACTATATTTCGGCCACTATAATACCTCATAGAAGAATAAATTATCAAAATCTGCGAGTTACATGTATACGCATAGTTCTTACAGTAAAGTGTAAACTGTCGGGGATTGCCTCCCTGGTCGCCCAACACTTCACAAATTCACAAGTTTATCTTTATTTCCCTTCTCTCTCTCGACTCGCATGCTCTCAGAGACAGACAGACACGATTTACACACACACGCACACTTTTCATACCGACGCTCTTATTTCACATGACATTGACCTGATTGGCTACTGCCCTAACCTAAATGGATTACAAATGTTCAACATCTGTCGTCACTAGTTAATCTAATACCCAAACCTAACTTAACCTAAATTTAACCCTTAATTATTTCCTATCTATAACACTCGTAACTCACATGTTGACATAAATGATCCAGTCTCCGACAAAACTATGCATCGAACATTGTTTGTTATAAATCCATCTAGTGTCACAGTGATAATGTTCGTTATATAATTATTGCTTTTGCTTTATGATTCCAAGATATTCTTGTCAGGCTGTATTCTTGTATAACACACTCCGCTTGAATCGCTTTAGATCTCGGCGCTTTTTTTTATTTAATCTTATTTTTACACGGTAGCCCATCAACCATATAGTTACAATAGTTAAAAAGATAAAATTAAAAGGTTGCTTTTCATGGGGCCGTGTGTTAAAATGTCATAAAGTTCTAAATATGCCTAACTAATCTATATCTAATTTACAAACTTTAAAGTCAAACACTAATAATTACTTGATCGATACTTTTATTAATTACTTTAATGTAGACGATGTTTATACTTGGAAATCTATTTGTACAAAATGTCACAAACATGTCTCCTTACCTGTCAAATCATCAGTTCACAGATGTTTTTAACTGACTGTAAAACTAATTTTAAATTTAATGATTTAACTTATTATTTTGGCAGTTTATCTTGTTGGGTCTAGAGCCTGTTATAAACTTGCCACATTGTACTAAATTTTTGTTAACACTTGCTATTCTTTGATATGTACAATGGAAGCAGAATAAATAAATAAATAAATAAAACTAATAATTATGCATGCATATATATATATACAATGTTAAAATGATTTTACAGTATTAAAATAGCTATATAAAATACTAAAATAGTTTAAATACCCTATCATTAGTCAGTAATATTTGACACTATATTGTTACGCTCGTTTGTGGGTTGATTATTCCGATAAATTAAATAAATTGAAGTTTCGTCTTAATTTTTTCTAAAAACATTCCAAGTTTTTGGTTCCTTGATCCTAACCTTAAACCTAACCCTAACTGTAGCGATCCCTAACCAACCATAGCCCTAACCCTAACCTAACCTAACCAAAAATAAAGACCTGACAAAAACAGAAAGGTCCTTTTGAGTCATCCCTTTTAGCCATTCCAATTGTCGCAAATCAAGAATTCTCGATAAGACTGCCGTAGACTGAAGTAGCGTGTAGCTGTAGTCTACTACACCTTACTGCAGTTTACTGCACCCTACTAACAGCTACTGCACCCTATTACAGTCTACTGCACCCTACTGCAGTCTACTTCAGTCTACTGCACCCTACTGCAGTCTACTTCAGTCTACTGTACCCTACTGCAATCTACTGCTGTCTATACTACACGCTACTGCAGTCTACTGCACCATACTGCAATCTACTACAGTCTACTGTAGTCTACTTCAGTCTACTGCGCTATACTGCAGTATACTGCAGCAGTAGGGTACAGTAGACTGTAGTGGGGTGCAGTAGACTAAAGTATGGTGACTGCAGTAGGGTGCAGTAGGGTGCAGTAGACTGCAGTAGGGTGCAGTAGACTGCAGTAGGGTGGTCAGTAGACTGCAGTAGGGTGCAGTAGACTGAAGTAGGGTGTAGTAAACTGCAGTAGGGTGTCTACTGCACCCTACTGCAGTCAACTGCTACCAGTCTACTGCACTCTATTGTGTTTTCGCTGTGTGTGTGTTGTGTTTTCGCTGTGTGTAATATCGTGTTTTCGCTGTGTGTGTTGTGTTTTCGCTGTGTGTATTGTGTTTTTGCTGTGTGTATTGTGTTTTCACCGTACTATTTTCTCGTCAATGCCTTCTATTTGCGCCTCCTTATAAGGAATACGTAATTGAGTCATTAGTATAGCTGTATAGGTTATTGAGGTCAATTAGTTGTTTATAAACCTTACCGTTCAATAACTTTATTATTAGCCAACAATTAAGGAGGTTTTCTCTTGGGATATTAATTTGAGGTAAGTGGTTGGCAAGAGTGCTGTATATAGGTTATAGTACCGATTTTCGGGATATTCGTGATATATATCCGGCGGTAGATCAAAGAATATTTTAAAATTAATATATGACGTTGTGTGCGAGAGCCCCTCGCACAAACAGACGTCCTTGTGGTTCATTTTGTTTCAAAAACCTATTTTCTTTGAATAGGCTGCATATAATTATGGTGCGTTTCGTGCAAGAGGGTTATCTTTTTAGTTTCTAAAGCTTCATGGTGTATTATGGAAGTCTAGTAGCCGCACAACTTTATACTTTCTATTTGGGATTTGTGGCGGACTGGAGTGGAGGTCATAGTTGTGCCACAATTCAACGTGTATATTTTAATATTTCCAGTTTTCTGTGGGAAATAAAAGCCATTTGGAGTTAGCGTTCCGTTATCCTTAAGTTTGAACTTCTGTCTGCCCGACATGCTAAACTCTTTGTGGTTTCTCCTCTTGTGTGTACTAGCAAGTGTGGTCACGCAACCAAGCTTATCTAGTTTCGTCGATGAAAGAATTCCGATTTGCCCGAGCAACTCCACTGTAAAAGGACACATACTGCTCGTTCAACATGGGGAACCTTTGAATGGCAAGGTATCAATCACAGCTACCGTTTTACCCAGTATAATTAGTAACGTTTCTACATGCGACTGGACTTTTTATTTGGACGGATCAATGTTTAGAATTAAAGATTGCGACCTGGATACTGATATATATTTGAGAGGAAGCTCTGTGACATTGGCATTTTCACATCCTGGTTTAAAAGAATTGACAGTTGCTGCTGCTTTCTTTATAAATATTAACACTCCACGGTCCTTATTACGCAACTGTACTTTTGTTAATGTATCAGGTAATTAACAGTTAGACAATTTAGGTAATAATATTATACTGTAAAATAACCTGTAGCCTCTTTATAAAAATTCCTCTCAGTCATGTTTTAGGCTTTCTGATGCTTAATATTATCATCACTTAAGTTTCATCTTCATGAACATCCACATTGAAGTAATTGAACCGTGATACAAAATGAGTTTAGGAATTGAATGATTTTTCTAAACAGGTCAGTTTAAAGGTATGCATTAATATGTTTGCATGTCGCACTAGCCCAACTTTACCACGGTAAAATGGCACAAGACGAAACTTTTTGTTGTTTTTAAGATATGCAGATGTTTATAAATCAGCACACTGAACACAACAAGCTTGCTACATATCTGGGAACAAGTTGTGACAATGCTTTTGTTTCATCAAACCAGCTACAAAGCAAGTTGTGTTGTTTTTACATGTGTAGGTACAAAGCTGAAAAGCATTACCAGTAATGCAAAGAGTAAGAAACTTTATCACAAATATTAATGTACAGTAGACTATGCTTATAATACATATGTGTACAGGCCAACCCAGAGGGGGGGGGGGACTGGGGCAATTTGCCCCTGGCGTGCCTCCAAATTATATTGCTAGTTTACTTTGTACAGAAACGGTAGCCAAGAGGCTGTAGTTACAGAAATTATGAAATTATCAAACAGTATTTTCTGCTTCTCAGCGTTTAAGTGATTATTTATTTTGTCCCTTATATTTTGTACATCTTTTACGTACATGTAAAATTGAAACATTTTCACTTGAAATATCCTTATATCCGATTCATCCATAAAATAGCATGCAAAACCTATGCAAGGGGCCCCAATTATTTATATTACCCCAGGTCCACTAGTCTCTGTGCAGGCCTGTATGCGTACTTCATTTGTTAAAATAATGTACCTCTCTGATGCATTTAGATTGTTCAAGACAACTCAACCTAGCTGTGTCAACATCCAAAGGTTCTTTCAATATTAGCAGAAATCATGGTAAACTGACCCTTGATTCACCGGGAATGGTGAATTTTACTATTTTGGTTTTTAACGTTAAGGATCCATTCCATTTTTGCCATCCACTTTATTATAAATGGAGTTTTGGAGATGGTCAGTATTTGCTAAATACAAGAGACAATAATGTAAACCATTTTTATAACTCTTCTGGATTGTTTTTCCTGGTCTTGGATATATTCAAAGATAAAGATGAGAAAAACTTTTATAAGAATATCTCTGTGACTGTTCATGTAAAAGGTGAGCATCTTCATTGAATTGTCATTAGATTGACTAGCAGATAGCCAGACAAACAATACTTTACATTTCATTGTCTGACAAAGGGACTTTACTTGAAACATTAGACCTGCAACATACTACGGTATTTCAGCAGTTCACCAACCTTTTAGTATTATTAAATAGTATCTTAACACTGCCTACCCAATTACACAGTCTACTTTTATATAATTATAGGGATTAGCCGATAATCGGAAATTAATCAATAGAAGCCAATAATCGGCAACTTTCAGGCTTACTTGTGATCTTTCTTTAATTGTTTGTCAATTAGAAAAACGCCAACTTGTTTAACACAGATTATGTTCCACAATATACTGTCAAATTTTATTAATTTGATATGGGGCACCAGCTGGTTTAACATGACATATTAGGCGAAACATTAGCTATTTACTGATACCTTTCAAAATAAATTTATTACTATACTAAATTCAATCTATCATAAAGATGTTTCTACTAGTAACACTTACGTTTTGCCCCAAATGCAAGTGTTTGCTGACCAATATCGGTAACCACTAATATATCGGCCGATATAAGCCTGTATATCATATCAGAATTTATTGTATCGGTAAATTGGATTTTTCTCTATCATTATTTTTTCATTATTTTTTCATTATTTTTTCTCTATCCCTATATCATTATACTGCAAGATAACTGTATGATTAATGGTACTAATCTATAATAGTAATGTGCCTATACATTAAACATATATTGTATTGTTTATAGGGGTTTTTAAATGTGTTAGCAACTGCTTTTTGAAAAAGAAAAATGAGTCTTGCAACAGCTAGTGCATGTAATTTTCTTTATGCTTTAGAAGAACTCTCATCAGATAGCAATACTGGAATTGATGTCATACTTGTCTTAGCAATCTGCTTGGCTATTGTAGTTCTGGTGGGTGGTCTTGTGATATTCAGGAAGAAGGTGCATAAATTCACAGAAGTCGCAAGGTTTGATTTTCGTGATGAAGATTTTCCAAGCACCACCACAAGTTTGTATTACAAACAAGGTTGCTTGAGGAGATTATTTCCTGGAAGAAGAGAGGAAAATGAATGCCTGTTTGGCATGGATCCTTATTCCTCTCGACAGTCATTTGGGAGCACATTACCGACTGATGAGTATTAATACATTCTTGGACAATGTGATATTGCCTTGAAATACAGTAGCAAGTCAGAGAGAAATATTGGGTGAATCTAACCAGAAGTAGATTAAATTAATTGAGAAAAAATTGATGAAAGAAAACATTAAATAATGAAAATCTTTAGGTGACACAAATATTATATATATATATATTATTAGATAATATATATTATATAATATTATAAAAGCATTAACAATGAAGTTAAGTTTAAGTTATACATTATTGAATATTTTTATATTTTCCATTACATTTTTTAGAAAGTAAATACTATTGTGTGACAGGGTTGGTCTCCAAACATTTCTTATAGTACTATAGTTGGGAGAAGTTGTTTTAAATACATGTCAGTTCATCTTTGGTAATCATTTCCAGTGGCAAAGCTGGCCATAGCAACTGTAGTCATGCTATGCTAATTTATAAATATCTGCATATTTTGAAAACAATATATCTTTAAAGATCTAAATATGTAAATTGTTTCAAAATTTGCATAGCATGACCAGTTGCTATGGCCAACTTTGCTACTGATCATTTCTTTATTCTCTTTACTTACTAGAAGTTAGATGCTGATCACTGCTGGGGCCACTTATATAATACTAATCTGAACACTAACCATACTGGATCAGAATACTGAATACGCTTATACTATTAGTATTAACCTAAGCAAACTTAATCTATGGTATTCAGACTGTAGTCTTCTAATACATTGTCAACTTAACTGATAGTAAAATTTGTTTTAGCATGAGCCATCTGGGGGTTCAGTATGACCAGGATTGCATTTTTATATGCACTATAGTTTGTGAGTACGCATACCATAAATGCACTTCAGCATATTGCAATATGAGCCAAACACTATTTCCAGTACATGTAATGTACAGGTTTCCCTGATCTGAACATAGTATTGTAAATATTGATTGTATAGTGTAGTATAATTCACTATAAATTTATAATATTACAAATGTAAATATTAAGTAGAAGTGATCTTGTGGAAGTTATGCTAAACTGTTTATATAAAACTATTTTGAATGTATATTCCTTCATGACAATGCTTTTTATTCCACTGGATGCATTCTTGCTTATGATGACTTCCACACAAGTATTGCAGTTGACCCTCCAAAGAATAAGTACAACAGGTTTTTAACTTCATGTGTGATCTCAAAACCATATCCTTCTCCCACAACAGCATGCCATGATGATCCAAACTTCTTGTCTAAGCTATCCTTGATCATTTTTGCTGCAGCCTATGAGGATAACAAAATGAGTATTTATACATCACAAAATGAGTACACCTGTATATATAATTATAAAATAACCTTTATGCTACACAGGCTCTAATTGGTCAATACTCATGTTTGGATCAAGCCATCCAAACACGGAAATTTCCCACCAAAAATTTCCTTACATTTTACTGCTCGTTCTCGTGCATTATTTTATAAAAGAAATACCTAATTGTTTTTCTGTGTTTGCATGATACTGTGATCCAAACACTTGGGGAGACAGTGCTTGACTTTCGAAAAAGATAAAAAACACTTGCCTCGCGGCTCGTGTTTTTTTACGCTTTTCGTGTTTTTTCTCCAGTCTCGCAACTTCCTGCGTGTTTGGATCACAGTATCCAAACCATTACTGTAGGTATTTCATTAGTCAAGTCTTGTTTATATATATCAACATAGCAGTCCATTTATTGTTGAAACAACAAACAGAATGTTGCATGCTGTAGTTTACTGTAATATAGAGTCTTCTTGTGTAACTATATTGAGGTCGTTGTAAGGAATTGTAGGCCTACAATTCGTTACAACGACCTCAATATAGTTACACAAGAAGACTCTAGGCTATATATGCCTACATACCTTAAGGCAGTGTTACACGATGCAATTTTTCGAGCGACTTGTCTCGCAACGGCTCAATCTGCTACGTTGCAGTTGCATAAGGGGTGTTACACTAGTAACGTTTTGTGCAACTTCAACTTGATTTGCAAAGTTTCATCATCATTTTGTTTATGCGCATCCAGGTGCCAAAGAGGAAAATTACAAAATAAGTTGCAGATGGGGATGTTACACTATACAATGCTGAAAATAGTTGCTGCAATCATTGCAAAAAGTAGAACTAGATTCTACTTTCTGCAACGATTGCAGCAACTTTTGTTGCAAAATATTTTGCCGCTGCAAGGTATGTTACACTTTGCAATGGTTCGTGCAACTTGTCTTGCAATGGCATATAACAGCGCCTTTAATCGTTGTGGGAGAAAATGCCCCCATGCTTCTGCTGCCTATCTATATCATTGATCATTCCATCAGCAACATCATGCAGGTTTAAGCAACTAACCTCATTATTGGTGGAAAACTTTTCACAAGCTGTCACACACAGTTCCATTGCTTCTGTCCTCATTTCTTCGTTCATATCTGATTGCTGGAACATTTGTAAAAAGTTTCATGTCTAAGTTATGTCACGTCTTACTCTGATGAAATGCTCCACTCAAAACGTCAGTATTTCGTTCCTAAAAATATCGGCGGTTCACCACATTTTCGCTTTGCTAGCCGGCATGTTGTAAAACATAGACTGGACTGGACTGATAAAACATGGACTGGTAAAACATGGAGTGGTAAAACATGGACTGATAAAACATGGACTGATTCTAACCCCAAAACAACAAAGATCCTAACCCTCCATGTTTTACCAGTCCATGTTTTACCAGTCCAGTCCAGTCCAATCCATGTTTTACAACATGCCTTGCTAGCCTAGGTTAAAGTATTACTTTTTGTCTTAAAAGAACATGAGAATATACAAAAGTACATGTTGATTATTGGCTAGCATGCCTTTAAAGCAAGTTTTCAACTTCAACATTAAAAAGAAAGTGACAGTATTATAGTACATGGTTTAGGTTAGAGACTGCGACACTGAGAGCTGAGAAACTCGTCATCTCACCCTTATAAGAGCATAACTATGCAAGCGTTTGTAGTCGTATCCTCCAGTGTCTGTTCCTCCTATTCCTCCTCCTCCTTCTGTAGTTTCACCCATTATTTCAGGCCAGAGAAACTTTATCACGAAACAAACTTTTCCCGCAGCCTGAATGTTTTGATTCAAGATGGCGTCTTCTAGTTGTCATGACAACAGGAATCCCTGATCAGGCCCCCCTGATCTTCTCAGGAACCCATAAAATTATAACTAATATAAGCTTCCTCTGTTTTTATATATTTTCAGCGATTTTGATTGATAAATTTGGAATTTTAGATGACATTCATCATTTGCATATATATACTATCCTAGAAATATTTATGTTTAGACATTGAATTAGTATAATTACTATAATAGCCTCATTTTTAGCAGTATTTTAAAACAACATTTAAGCATAATTTTTTAGCTAATAATAAGTTTTAATAATAAGTTTTAATTTTAAGCTAATAGTCAGTTTAAAACGGTTGAAAAACCCAAATATGCGAATTGCGAAATATATAGGTGAAGGCTAAAAGGGATGACTCAAAAGGACCTTCACATTTTTTAGAACTACTAACCCTAATCTCAATCCAGATCCTAACCCCAACCATAACCTTGATCCTAACCTTGATCCTAACCTTAAACCTAGCCCTAACCGTAGCTATCCATAACCTAATGGAAAATAAAAACAAAAAAAGCCCAGAAAGGTCCTTTTGAGTCATCCCTTTTAGCCTTCCCCAAATATATAATAGGAAAAAAATACGACTCCATCTTGGAACAGAGCTGGATTCTGGGAATTTCGTTTCCAGTTTCTTTCGCGGAGAATCGCGTTATCTAGAAACTTCTAGCCAATGTCACAAGTCTTTCCTGCGAAGATTTATAGTTGGAAAAAGTTCTTTATTGCTCAAGAATTCTCGATCAAATTATATAATTTTTATTTCAATATTTAGCTAGTTCATAAACAGTTCTCTGTGTCATTTGTTGTGCATGGCATCGACGACATCAGATGATGAAGGTAATACTAATAGTGACAAATATTTGCAAGCGTTGATATAATAAAATTATGCGGCAAATGAAATGAAATATATAAAAAAGTACACATTCCGAAGAATTCTTGATTCTAATTGTGTGTTACAAACGCTTTGTAACAAGTTTGTCGACGATTTCGAGAGGGAAATCGTATTCTAAATGTTATAGAAAGCCGGCAAACCGTATATTAACTATATAAATATAATGAAATATTTAAGACTCATATGTTGTATTAACTTATTGTTGGCTTTTTAGAGACTACTTCAGATTCAAACAAGACCTTAAGAGATGATTTGAAAAAGCTGAGCTTTGATTGTACATCTATGCAGAAACCACCAATGAAGTTCAGACCTGCACCTGCAGCACCTCATGCTGTCAATATGTAGGTAGTAGAGATAACATATACATGTATATTATACCCTCACATATAATCCACCAATCAACTGTCTTTATTAGCATCACGTGGCAGCCCAATATTGTACGATGTAGGACAGCTAGATATTGGGCAGTAACCTTTGGACTGTTTACACGGGTTGTTCACGTGCAAAGCAACGTCAAATTTCATTGGTTGAAGTTCTTTCTCGCGGAATGTGATGTGTTTTTTCGACGACCAGCAACCTTTTGACTATTTACGTGCGAAGAAATATCTTTGTGTTAAGATATTTTGTTCGATATAATAAAACACCTATTGAATTCATCTTCACCCAACATTACAAAATATTTAAGTGTCGATTTGCAATATTAGGCTCGACCTTCGGTCTCGCCCAATATTGAATTCTCGTCTTAAATATTTTGTAATATTGGGCTCAGAGGAATCCAATAAGTAATATTGTTGGTCTATTTGGCCTGCATTTGGCCAAAGTCTAGCCAAGGTATTGTTGAACAGGTATTATAGTAGATGTACAGTAAGAGGTATTACCAATAATTCTCTCAATAATTCCTAATAATTCTGAGAATTTAATTCTAATAATTCCTAATAACCTCCCCAATAATTCTGAGAAGTGTTATTTTCCGCTGGCTAAGGAACGAAAAAGGCGGAAAGTGATTTCTCACATGCTACTGGAGCCTGGGACAGGCTCGGGTGGAAGTGAAGCGGGTTAGTCAGGCAGTTCAGATTTTGTTGTTGCATCTGCCATAGTTTGACTTGCCTGCCCACCCAGTCACCACAAAAAAGATTAATTAAAAATAGGTTCAAATGCTGTAATAGCAAAGTTGAGTATTTATTACTAGTTGTTTTAAAGAAGCTGTAAAAGCATAATACAGTAGAGTTTAGTTGCCAACTTAGCAAAGTTGAGTGAGAATTATTAGTCTTAAAGAAACTGTAAAAGCTAAATATAGTTAAGTTTTCTATTGAGCTATAATAGGTAACAATAGTTTGAAATAAATGTCAAAATTGCGGTGGTACAGCTACATTGGCTCCCAGCAGTGTGTGAGAATGTCATTTTTATTGTTTTGACAAATAGGAACTTATCTCGTTCTTCTCTTACATTTGCCGTTGAATAAAAAGCCAAAAATGCAGATCAACTTATTAAACTGATCACTAAAGTTTGCTACTAGTTTAAAAGTTATTTTAAAAGTGTTGTGCTGTGTAGATAGTGAAGAAATACAAATTAAAAACTCTAAAAGGTTGATGTACTGCTGAAGTGGTATGTAGGAGGTCTATCATTTCAAGTGGCAAAGGGCTTCTTCACTCAAACGTTAGACCTTTTATACCGTTCTACATATCTCATCTCTATTTTTTAAGCCAAAGAATTCGGGATCACAATGCTGTTGGAAAATTGAGATTTGCTCCAAGTAAGGTATGTTTTGCTTAAATTAATTTGATATGAATATATGAATAAAGTTTTTTTACATACTATTTGTAAAACAAGCAGTATTGCTTTTAAAATCAGGATTTGAAACACAATACTGAATTGTTGTTTTTTTATTTGGTATGTTCATTGGCATGGTAATTTTGAAAGTCAATGTTGTCTCAGCAGTAAAAACCATCAAGAAACGTATTGAGAACAGCAAGTATGTCTTTATCATTCATTAAAATAAATATGGATTTCTTTTGTTTTTGTGTTTTTAAATTTAGGAAACCTACGAATACTCTTCAGAAGATCTCATTGACCTTGGTGAAATTGGCCGCGGGGCTTTTGGTACTGTAAATAAGATGCTACACAAACTAAGTCAGACAAAAATGGCTGTTAAGGTATCCAAAAAAGTATAGTTTACATATTGAAATTAAATATGTGGCATTTACACTTGATTCTTAAGGATAGACAGAAGTTGAATAAATTAGCATTAGCTTAACAATTGTGACCCTCCATGGGAAAACATACCATCGTTTTCGCGAACGCCTTAAAAACGGCATTCGTTAAGCGTTTGAATCACGTTCGGTAAGTGTTCAATAATAATAATAATAAAGACGTATTAGGAGCATTATACAACAGTCTCAATGCTCTTACAACAATATATATATTCTTAAAGTTGCTTTTAAAACTAATTACAGTTTCATTATAAGATAAAGCCCACTACATATATTAACACTATGAACAATAACTATTAATTTTAAAAAAGAAAAGTCTTAACTGCAGACTTAAAATTACTTAACATTTCAAAGCTTCTAATTTCCTGTGGTAATGAATTCCACAGTTTTGGTGCTGCAACCGAGAATGCTCTGTCTCCATGAGTCACCGTTTTGGATTTTGGCTCGAGTAGCAGATTTTGGTCAGATGATCTCAAAGTACGAGTAGGTTTATATTTAGTTAGCAAATCAGTAATATAAACAGGCGCCTGGCCATGCAAAGCCTTGAAAGTAATTATTAGTATCTTAAAACAATCCTTGATCTCACCGGCAACCAGTGAAGGTTACGTAGCGCAGGGGAGATATGCTCCGATTTTTTAACCCCTGCAACAAGTCTAGCAGCTGTATTTTGAATTCGCTGTAACTTGCTCAATTCAGTATCTGGTAAGCCATATAGGATGCTATTACAGCTGTCAAGTTTTGATGTTATGAATGCATGCACCAACTTCTCACAGTCCTTTTTACTCAAATATTTCCTGATCTTGCCAATATTTCTGATAGCCAAAGTGGCCGATTTACAAATGTTATTTACATGAGTATTTAATTTTAAATGTCTATCAACAGCAACACCGAGATCACGTGCAACCGGAGCCTGTTGGATTATCACATCATTGACACATATTTCTGGCATTGGTTCACAATGCATAAAACGTGATGATAGATGGACAATCTCGGTTTTACTTGGATTGCATATAAGACCATTCATAGTACACCAGATGGTGATGTCCTTAATACATAACTCAAGTTTAGCTAGAGCAGCAGGTCGATCACATGGAGATTTTATAGGCATATACAGCTGTGTGTCATCAGCGTACATTATGCAATCAAGGCCGTGGGCTTTGATCACATCTTCCAATGGCGCAAAGAAGAGTGAAAACAGAAGTGGACCCAGTACAGAACCCTGAGGTACACCATATTGCAATGGTTTATTTGAGGAATGCGTATTCTTCACCGTAACTGACTGTACCCGATCAGAAAGGTATGAGCGATACCAGGCTAGTACAGTTCCACTAAACCCATAACGATGTTTAAGTCTCTCCAATAGAACAGTGTGGTCAATGGTGTCGAACGCAGATGATAAGTCCAACAGTACCAACACTACTTCCTGATTTTCATCAAGTGCATTAAGGATGTCATTGAAAACACGCAGAACTGCTGTCTCTGTGCTATGAAAGAGTCTATAAGCAGATTGCATTTTTGCAAGGAGGTTATTCTCAATAAGATAGTCTGTTGTCTGTCTGGCAGCATTCCGCTCTAATACTTTTGACAAGAAAGCCACGTTGGTAATAGGTCTATAGTTAGGGAATTGCTCTTTATCACTAGTAGGTTTTTTAATAGATGGGCAGATGAGACCTTTCTTAAGTGACAGAGGAAATACTCCTGAGGATAAAGATGAATTGATAATGTCAGTAATTGGGGCAGCTAACACGTCAAGAGATTCCTTTAGCAGATGTGTAGGTACAGGATCTAAGGCACAGGATTTAGACGAGTACTGTTTGATTGTGTTACAGACAAAGCTTTCAGATAGAGTAGTAAATTCACTGAGAGAGCTTTTACAACAAGGAGAATCAACTGCTATAGATAACTTCTTAACTGACCCATGTGTACTAGTAAGTTTATCTCGAAGTAACTGAATCTTAGTTGAAAAATAACAACTAAAAGCATCAGCCAGGTCATACGAAGAATCATGTGATGGAAGATTCAAGCGTTGCTAAACGCCGTTCGAATGGCTTTCTAGAACCGTTCGAATGGCTGACTAGACCGTTAGAACGCTGCTAAACACCGTTCAAACGGCTGACTAAAACCATTTGAATGGTTGACTACAACCGTTTGAACGCTAAACGCCGTTCGAACAGCTGACTAGAACCATGAATGGCTGACTAGAACAGTTCGAACGGCTGACTAGAACCGTTCGAACAGCGGAATAGAACTGTTTGAACGCTGCCTTATTTTTCAGCAAACCGTTCGATAGTCAATGACCGTTTGAACGTTGTATGGACGCCATTTGAACGCAATTTTGATAAGGTGTGTTTTCCCATGGAGGGTCACAATTTATGTTTATCCGATAGCTTACCATACATAGTTGTTTTCAGCTGAGCTCTTGTTGAAAAAACTGTTGCAATGTTTTAGAGAATCCATTCAACAGTCGATGAAAAGGAACAAAAGCAGCTTTTAATGGACTTGGAAGTTGTGATGAACAGTAGTGAATGTCCTTACATAGTAAAGTTCTATGGTGCTTTGTTTACAGAGGTTTGTTTTAGATAGATTGTGATATAGCACCAAGGTTAGATGAATTTAACAGATCTACATGTACATGTATAGTAAATACAGTATATAATATATTAGTGTGCAATTTGCTAATTTTTGTTATTACTTAACAGGGTGATGCATGGATCTGTATGGAGCTGATGGAAGCATCATTAGATACTTTATATAAACTAGTCTATGGTACATTAAAACAATCAATTCCAGAAGATATATTAGGAATAGTAGCCTTAGCTGTAAGTACTGAAATACTTTTGTGGAACCCAAAGAGCTGTATAGTTCTGGGGCCATTGTTCGAAGCACAGTACACATACATCTAGAGGTCAACCGGTAATCGGATCGGCATATCGGCTCTGGCTGATATTTCGCAATATCGGCCAAATATCGGATCGGCAACATTTGACAAATATATCCGATTTTTTTACCGATATACAATTTTAAACTTTAAGACAGTTAACTTTAAATTTTAAACTAAAGTTGTCGATCATAATTTTTTGCCAAAGTTAGTCTACTAACATAATTGATAATTCAATTTAGTAAATACTCAACAGTCAACAAGAATTAGTTAAACGTTTACTGTAGTTTTGTTTTGCTATTAAATTAGCATTATTTTACAGCTGGGCGGCAACTTTAAAGTTTTAAAGCATATGTTCAAAAAATATCGGATCGGATATCGGCCAATATTGACAAAAAATATTGGATATCGGATTGGCACGAAAAAGCCGAATGGGTTGAACTCTACATACATCTATCCATGCTTTGAACTAACCCATGCCTATGTGCAATTTTTTTCTTTTAATCTTTTAAGAAGCTTAATTGCATTGTATACAACTGTAAGAATAAATATTAAAGCTGAGCACTAAGTTTTCAAAAGAAATGGATATAACAAGAAAAGGAGAAATGAGAGAACTTCAATCTGTCGAAAAATACTTAAGAGCACTTACGTATATTCAATGGATGACGTTTTGGATGATGTGTCCTCCTTCAGGTCAGAGAAGGACACATTGTCCAAAACGTCACCCATGAATATATGTAAGTGCTCTTACTTAAGTATTTTTTGACACATTGAAGTTCTCTTGTATACAACTATTACCAGAGCACAGATAGTATTGTATCCATAATACAGTAGTCACTTTTGCTCATGCTGGGGTGTCAGCTGGGGTAATCAAAAATAAAATAAAAATAAATGGGACATGCTCTTTTAACCTAGCCAAAGTGAAATTTACATTTGATAACCTCAAGAACTTTAAACAGTGAATAACGCTGATTATTATTGCATTTTTTAGGTTGTAAAAGCTTTGGACTATTTAAAATTAAACCTAAACATAATTCACAGAGGTATGGGGAAACTACATTTATGGCTTGAGCAATTATAGCTTTTCACTTTTTTACTTTTAACATATATTAAGAGTTTACTGTACATGTTTATTGAGTCATTGTTTTTACATTTTCAGATGTTAAACCTTCTAATATATTGCTTGATTTGAATGGTAATATAAAGCTTTGTGATTTTGGTATTAGTGGTCATTTGGTTGACTCCATTGCAAAAACAAGAGATGCTGGCTGTAAACCATATATGGCAGTAAGATACAATCTCTCTCTCGCTCTCTCTCTCTCTCTATATATACTGTATATATATATATATATATATATACATGTAGTATATATTATTTATTGATTAGTAAACAGTGTTTTAAGCAGACATAACTGAGTTCCAAATTTTCTCTGTTCTTGGCATATAGCCTGAGAGGATTGACCCATATTCTGTAAGAGATGGATATGATGTCAGATCAGATGTTTGGAGTTTTGGATTAACAATGGTGAGTGATTAGTATAGAAAATTAAACAAGTGGACCTTCAACGATCTTCCTCTATCATTTCTGAAGATTTGTGAGTTGAAGAAGTGGTGATTTTACCATGGTTAACAGTAGGTAATATACTAGTAGGCCTACCAATAGCCATTATTTTGTCCTTTTCTATTTTTAGATTGAGTTAGCAACTGGAAGGTTTCCCTATCCAAAATGGTCCTCAGTCTTTGATCAACTCACTGCTGTTGTTATGGGAGACCCCCCTCAGCTGTCTAATAACAATACCAAAGGGAAACCTTTTACCACAGAGTTCATCAATTTTGTAAATACATGGTAAGGACAAATCAATGAAAGCTTTTCACTATTGTTGAATCAAATGGCATCATGTTTTTTACACATTGTAATAGAAACGCAATGTGCGTGCAAACACAATAATATATGCATAATTCATTGCTAAGCATTGACCTGTTGACATAGGCCTTAAAGTTTATCCTTATTAGACAAGCCATGAGGAATTAAAGATTGTCTGTTGATGGATTGAATCATAGTTTATGCATACTAGCTTTTTAATACATTAAAAAACCTCTAAGATTTTTCATTTAAATTTGCTTTCCCTTATATATGATATCTATCTAGTGTATCAAAAGATGTCTCACAAAGACCAAAGTACAAAAAGCTATTGGTAAGTACAGTACAGTGTACAGTACAGTGTACATTACAGTGTACAGTACAGTGTACATTACAGTGTACATTACAGTGTACATTACAGTGTACATTACAGTGTACAGTACATTGTACAGTACATTGCACAGTACATTGTACAGTACATTGTACAGTACATTGTACAGTACATTGTACAGTACATTGTACAGTACATTGTACAGTACATTGTACAGTACATTGTACATTACATTATAGTATATTGTACAGTAACAGTACATTGTACAGTACAGTACAGTACAGTACAGTACAATAAGGACTAGGGAGTCAGTGGAAGAGAGTTTTAGGATGATTAGATGGATGTGTAATACAACACTTAGCGACACTCAGAGAACTAAGAGGTTGGTTGGGACTGGTTAACATCAGGGATGGTTAACATCAGGGATGTTATAGCTTGGTTGGTTTGGTCACATGCAGAGGATGGATCAAGATAACTGGGTGTGAAAGATCATACGTTTAGATGTGCCTGGAAGAAGTGGGAAAGGGAGACATGAAGAGGAACCATGTGATTACCTGTTAGTCATATAGAGGGCAAAATTTATTCACGAATAAGTTAGCTATGCATATGAACAACATGAGGAAGCCAGCTAAATGTCAAAGCCAAGCATGAAAAACAACTATACAATCTGGTACATTACAACAAACTTTATTGAGTCAAACATCGACTTAAGAGAACAGGGGAGTTTGGATTTACAAGCAAACAACATAAATAACTTAGCTAAGTGTTTCCTGCTGAGGAGATTTCCCGGTGGGCCCTCGAAAATCTGGTGATGGTTAGGCCCCAAGCAGGACCCAAACAATAACACACCCTGCTCTCCTGCTGTGAGCAGTGGGCCCCTATCGAATAGTTTCCTGGGCCCTATTTTTGAGCCATGCCGCCTCTGTTCCTGCTGGCATCTCCACCAGTCATTTTGCCCTGAATTTAGGAAAAATGCCCGCCTCATTAGCCAATCATATTCAAGTAATTTTGCCGTCTATATGATTATAAATATAAATAGTCAGTGTTTCTTGTTTTGATTAGTATTTTGACAGAATTATAGTTCATCACAACAACTTTTATGTTCATGATCTAGCACTTCCCATTCCTACAAAGATATGAACAAGAAATGGTGCATGTTAATGTAGAATCCTGGGTGAGGGAAATACTAACTGAAAAGTCAAAAGAAACATACGAACATTGTTTTTAGAATCTAGGATAAGAAAGTTTTCAAAAGAAATATTTATCAAAATAGGCTTACGTGTATAATGTATTACGAATAGCTAGTCGCTTGTATGAATTTATTAATAATATTGTCTGTACATATATGTGTATTTAAATTGTAATGGCCGTAAACAATCATTTAGTAATAATTATTAATATGTAACTTTCTTAGCAAAATCAAAATGTCAATAGCATGTTGGGTAATAGATGGGTATAAATATGGGTATGCTGTTGTTAACACTAATAATAATAATATTCAACAATAAAGAGTGGTTTTAATTTCTTTTTTATCTCAAAACATATAATAATTGAGTCCTTGAATTCTTGGATTTTTTTCCCCGGTGGGGTTTTTGACGCTTTGCCAAATCAACGAGTTTCGTTGCTATAGCAACTAAAACTACCACTGTTGCCACTTGCCGCGGCCTTGCCACAAAATTTAACGTTATTTGCAAGATAAACGAATGGAGACTGCCTTTAATATATCCTGACATCCTGCAAGAGGTTGTTGAAGGGAAAATTGTTGTTTAAAAGTGAATAAATTTCGTCAGTGTTGAGGGCTTCACTGCGAGTTTCTCAAAATGGAGTTTAGTGATCCCCGTTTTGAGTTCTTATCTGAGTATGTTCTCAAGAGTATGAAACTTAAAAATGACAAATGGGCAAAGTTGCAAGGAAACGATGAATACAGACAACAGGTACTGGAGTTCTTCGAAAAGCCGGAGTTGAACTTGCTTGTTATAATGCAAAACTCTGGCGGACAACTGCAGCCGCTTTTTGACTTTCCTCCGTCTTTGAAAACGAAAGCAGTGTACATCACAAAGAAGGAGAAGTCGACTAACATTGGGAAAGACAATGTAAAAACTGCTTTGAATTTTGGTGATTTATCTTATGCACCGCTGGAGCAACTTTCTGTGCTTGTCGAAGAGGTATTTTTACTACTTCCATGTTTTTTTGAGAAGTGACCACTAGTGTAAATGTTTGCCAAATGCTTGGGGTAAGAAAAAGTTACTTAAAAGTTTGTCTGGTGCACATTTAACTCCTTTTATATATGTAAAGAAGTATACACGTCCTCATATCTCATAAATCTGCTGGTCCACTTGCTGGCACAAATATAAAACGCTTGGACTACTCTAGTCACTATTGTGTACACTGTCCTGAACTTGTCAAAATAATTGCCTGGTATCTAAGGCTTTAATAACACTTTAATTTCAATAGGATAGCTAGAATTACATGTAATTTTCATCTAGATATAGATGTTTAAATTCTAGATTCTGTTTGTTTACATACTGGAATGTTTATTATTGGGTTAATGTCTCGATCAATTCCAAGCATGACCATGCCCCCGGGCATTTACCAGGGTCGGGCATTTGTCTTTACATGTTGTCCCCGGGGTGGGGTATTTGTGGGAAAAATAAAGTTGGGTATTTGGCACTCTGCTGAAAGAAAGTAGATGCATATTCCATAGTTACAAAGTTTTAGGCAATTCCAATATGGTTGCCAGTGAATTTCCAAAATTCGTTGGCACACCGCACATTTCATATTAAACGAAGTCTGATCCTTTGCTCTAAATGTTTCAATGATGTAATATTCTGTGTCCGGTACACAAAGTAGCAGCCCCAAACGAACGTGTATATTTAAAACGTAAACGAATGCCAAAACATTGCATGCCTACTGCTATTTAACCATGTTTATTTTAGTACACAGTCTGCAAAATGTTTGAGTTCAGAAGATGGCGGATGCGCTGGCTGGCACAATTGCTTTGGAATATTTCGAGGGACGTTTGTGACTTCTTGGCTCTTTTATTTGGAAAACTTTTATTATATTCCCGTGGGTGGGGAATTTGCATCTAGGTATTTCAAGAGCCCAACTGTGGGGATTTTGTATAATTAAGCTGACTCCACGCTGGGGCATTTGCAATGGTCTGACGCCAAAATGTCAAATGCCTGGGGGGGGGATGGTCACGCTTGGAATTGATCGAGACATAATTCCCATCCTGGTACAAATGATTTACAGTGGTGGATTTTACGATGTGAATGCTGTAAACCTCTGAAAGGTTTGCTTAAAGGAATTTTTTGGTGGGCCTTGTATTTAGAGAGGGCTTAATTTTGGGGGTGCTTATCAATGGAGGGAATTTTGCATTTCAAAGTCTGTTCGCCCGCATATAAGCGCATGTGCCTATAACTGAAAATTCAAGATTTTTTTATCATCTTGAGTCAAAATGGTTGTTTAGAGGTGCATGTGCCTATAAAAATTTGCATATTGAAAGTGCACCCCTAACTGGGCCCCATGAGAATAAAAGAAACAACGGACTTGAAGTTCCATGCCAATACCTTGTAAAAGTGCAGAGATCTAAAGCGATTCGTTTGATGGTTTGCTGTAAGAAATATGCGTACACATGTAATTATTAAAAGTATGGTATTGTGTTTCTGTTTATCAAACTCGCACATTTTGATCGTAAAGGCGCATGCGCCATTATCCAGATATTAGCATGTGTGCCTTTATCCAGATATTAGCATGTGCGCCTTTATCCAGATATTAGCACATGCGCCTTTATCCAGATATTAGCATGTGCGTCTTTATCCAGATATTAGCACATGCGCCTTTATCCAGGGTGCACTTACTGTATATGTGGGGGAATAGTGTACAAATAAAATACTCTAAAAGTTGGTGTACTACCGGTATTTTGTAAATATTGTAAATAAATATTCTATTATTGTATAATATTATTGTAAGTCATGTTATACATTTGTAAGACAGCAAGAGGGAGACCAGCTCACACTTTACAATGACTATGGTATATCAATTCACTGTTTCAGATTCTTGTGCCTCTATTGTCCAACCAAAGAAATCATGAACAATGGCCAGCTGTTGTGTCTCAAGATGTCCTTCGTCATGTCCACACACTTAAAAGTAATGTCTTTGTTATTGCTGGTCAAGTCAAAGGCAAAACACTGCTTCCTTTACCTGTTGGTTCAGACCAAGTTTCTGATGCCGTTGATGCTGATGACAGGTAAACCATAGTATATGTCAGACGACTCTGATGATTGCCTCAGGCATGAAACACAGTGTTACGGCATCTGTAAAAGTTTAGATTTTACATATACTTTATAACTAGCTCTACAAATTTTGTATCGAGCACTCTTACTTATTGGGATATTGTCCATGTTTTGGTCTATTCACCTAATATATATATATATATATATATATATATATATATATTCACCATAAATCCTTTCAACATGTTAGTTTGATCGAGTGAAATGCCAAATATTACCTATAATATACCCAGAATCTTATCCCGGCATTACCACCACCATATATACAGAACTCGTGACTAGGCTCTCGGCAACGGCTTCCGTAGCTCAGTGGTCAGAGCACTGCACTAGCATCGCAGGGTCGCGGGTTCAATTCCAGCCGGAAGGCCTTGAAGTTGCATTTTTGCAACTGGTCCCGGTTTGGTCTTAAAATGTATGTATTCCAACACTCGAAATTTTCCTTCACCATAAATCCTTTCTATATATATATATATATATATATATATATATATATATATATATATATATAACTACAGACGGTACCGTTTCGGCCTTTTGGGCCTCATCAGTGTAGTGCTGATGAGCAGGATGAAGGTAACTGCTATTTACAGTCACCCTTGATGCCACACAAATGTGGGACATCAAAAACATATATATATATATATAATGGTATAATGGTATAATGGTATTGAGTGCTCTCATACCCATAGTCATATTTGTAACTCATCTGTTACTTATATTTGTCAATATATATATATATATATATATATATATATATATATATATATATATATATATATATATATATATATATATATATATATATATATATATATATATATATATATATATATATATATATATATATATATATATATATATATATATATATATATGTTGAGCACTCTGTGAAGTAAACGTGGGTGTCCTTTAGCGAAAATGCAATGCTCACTACCCTTGTGGCAGTTTGAGCACTCTGTCCCCATGCGCATTTCACGCTATCTGGATGTTCTGAGTGCTGGTGTTGTCCCACAAGCGGTTGTCAATGACGATCGCAAGTGTATAATTACCGATTCAGACTCATTCAGATTGTTCCAAGCTACACTGATGAGCTGTTGTACAGCGAAACACGTGTCTGTAGATTGAATTATATATATATATATATATCCTGCGTAGGCAGTGTAGACTGTAGAGATACAAATCAATACAAATGCAAATCTTACTCTGATGAAGGGCTCCGCTTGAAACGTCAATATTCCTTCACTAAAATTCTTGGCAGTTTACCACCATTTCACTTTGCTATATAATCTAAAAGGTTGGTGTACTGCTGAAATAGTGAAAATATTTCTACTCACTGATAAAGGGCCTTTCTTTGAAATGTTAGACCTAGATCCTACACACTGTTTTGGCAGTACACTATAACCTTTTAGAGTTTGCGATTTATATTTACATGTAGTACATCAAGTATTCAAGTCATTTTGGTATGCATATGAATAAATGTCATTATGGTAGCATAATTACATGTTAGTTAAAGGAAATAATCTCAACAACTGAAAGAAATACTGATAATATGGCTTTTTTAAATAGAGGGGAACAATTTGATAGAAGTTTGGTGCATTCAATTGAATCCATCATCATTGACTGGTCTCATCAGATTCAGAATGTCCTCAAAAGAGACTCGTCACAGCCTCTCTTGGAGGGTAGTAATCCAGGACCTATTGTTGAGGTGGACTTTTGGAAAGCAAGAGCGGAGAATCTGGAATGTATATTTGAACAGGTGAGCAAGGTTATTTGGTGGTGAGACTATATGTCAGTTCCGTATCTTGAATTGAGGTTTTGACACATCAAATAAGATTAATAATTAAACATGCCACTTTTATCTTATTGTTACAATACATGTCAGTTATTAACTTGTTTACGTGTTGGCTTAATGTTTGGTTATTGCTGATCATTTTTACTGTATGATTTTTGAAACTATGTTTTCCTAATTCAGCTTCGAGATAGCAGAGTGAGAAACATGGCTGAACTGTTGGAGAAGACACAAAGCAGTTACTTTTTGGCCTTTAAAACAATATTTAGAGATGTTGTTTCAGGTGGGTCAGGAAATCAATTACAGTGCCTAATGACCATACACAGTTTTTTAGCATATTATGTAGCTAATAACTTCTTTTACCATTTTAAATTTGATCCATTTGTTTTGGGGAGATAACTCTCTCAAAACAGTGCCAAACAGCTGTATCTAACACTACATTATTATAAGAGAGCATTGTGAAAGTTACACTTTTATTACTGGTAGCCTTTCTACTTGCTTTATAGTTTATAATATTTGTTTACATAAAGTGTATCCCTTATAAGCTTATGTCACAGTAGCACTAATACCCAGGCTCCTTGAGTTTACAATTTCTTCCTAATGCACAACTTAGTGAAAATTTCACAGAATAGATTTTTGTTTATGTAGATACATGTGCGCAATGTGTACCTATTTTTCTTTTGGAATATCGTGTTTCTGGTATCCCTACTCTAGAAAAAACATTAAATACTATACTGTAGCTATAGGGGTTATAATTACACTGTATATGTACTATGTACGCAATGTGCCTATATGTACTATGTGCGCAATGTGTACCTATTTTTCTTTTGGAATATCGTGTTTCTGGTATCCCTACTCTAGAAAAAACATTAAATACTATACTGTAGCTATAGGGGTTATAATTACACTGTATATGTACTATGTACGCAATGTGCCTATATGTACTATGTGCGCAATGTGTACCTATTTTTTCTTTTGGAACATCTTTCTGGTATCCCTACTCTAGAAAGAAACATTAAATACTGTAGCTATAGGGGTTATAAGTACACTGTATATGTACTATATTCGCAATGTGTACCTATTTTTTTCTTTTGGAACATGTTTCTAGTATCCCTACTCTAGAAAGAAACATTAAATACTGTAGCTATAGGGGTTATAAGTACACTGTATATGTACTATGTACGCAATGTGTACCTATTTTTTTCTTTTGGAAACTATGTACGCAATGTGTACCTATTTTTCTTTTGGAAACTATGTACGCAATGTGTACCTATTTTTTCTTTTGGAAACTATGTACGCAATGTGTACCTATTTTTTCTTTTGGAAACTATGTACGCAATGTGTACCTATTTTTCTTTTGGAAACTATGTACGCAATGTGTACCTATTTTTTCTTTTGGAAACTATGTACGCAATGTGTACCTATTTTTTCTTTTGGAAACTATGTACGCAATGTGTACCTATTTTTTCTTTTGGAGTACTATGTACGCAATGCGTACCTATTTTTTCTTTTGGAAACTATGTACGCAATGTGTACCTATTTTTTCTTTTGGAAACTATATACGCAATGTGTACCTATTTTTTCTTTTGGAACATGTTTCTGGTATCCCTACTCTAGAAAGAAACATTAAATACTGTAGCTATAGGGGTTATAAGTACACTGTATATGTACTATGTACGCAATGTGTACCTATTTTTTCTTTTGGAAAGTATGTACGCAATGTGTACCTATTTTTTTTTAGAAACTATGTACGCAATGTGTACCTATTTTTTCTTTTGGAAACTATGTACGCAATGTGTACCTATTTTTTCTTTTGGAAACTATATAGGCAATGTGTACCTATTTTCTCTTTTGGAAACTATGTACGCAATGTGTACCTATTTTCTCTTTTGGAACATGTTTCTGGTATCCCTACTCTAGAAAGAAACATTAAATACTGTAGCTATAGGGGTTATAAGTACACTGTATATGTACTATGTTCGCAATGTGTACCTATTTTTTTCTTAGTATCCCTACTCTAGAAAGAAACATTAAATACTGTAGCTATAGGGGTTATAAGTACACTGTATATGTACTATGTACGCAATGTGTACCTATTTTTTTCTTTTGGAAACTATGTACGCAATGTGTACCTATTTTTTCTTTTGGAAACTATGTACGCAATGTGTACCTATTTTTTCTTTTGGAAACTATGTACGCAATGTGTACCTATTTTTTCTTTTGGAACATCTTTCTGGTATCCCTACTCTAGAAAGAAACATTAAATACTGTAGCTATCTTTTGTATCTTTTGTAGCTATCTTAAAAATTAAATTAATCCTATTTTAAAATGTACTTCTTTAAAATGTACTTCTTTAAAATTCTTTAAAATGTACTATAGTAGTCAATTTCCATAAAAATTTCTACATTTTTGTTTAAAAGTCAAAAACGACGTTTCATTCCTTCTTTTGGAATTTCTTTTGGAATTTCTTTTGGAACATGTTTACATACAAATTCTCCTTATTGGTCTCCAAATATTGCTTATATCTTTGGTGATCATTTCTTTTATTCTCATTACCTCTATGCGTGGTTAACCATCGATATTATTAGGAGAAGTTAGATACTGATCACCACTGGTGCATAAATGGTTAATTGAATAGTTGAACAGTTAACAGTGTGAAGTGACCATCTATGGTCTTCTGTTTCGTTTTAGCTTTGGAAGAAGCTCGCGATATTAACATGTATCTGAAACCTCTCAGAAGGCAACTAGAGGACATGGAACAATATGACTTCACAGAAATTGAAAAGATCTTGCCAGCATTAATGCACACCGTTAGCTTGATCTGGGCCAACTCCAAGTTTTACTGTCGACCATCAAGAATAATTGTCTTGTTGCAGGAGATGTGTAATATGCTCATAGGAATGGTAAATAATAGAATAGTTATTGACTGTAAAGATCTTCTTTATGGCTATTATATTTAGTTCTAGAATTTCCACATTATTTTCCTCGTTATATGAAGATACAGTACACAAGCTTTCTAGCAATCATACTTTTCTTACTTGAATGAATTAATGTCTTGATTTTTCTACTTTTTCTATTAAAATCCTAGTTTTTTTAAATCATTTTGTTTGCTAGGATAGTGAAGTATTTACTCCTGGCTGAAGATAATAGACCTCTTTCATAATGGCTGCCATTTTAAATATTATTTTATGTGCATATAGATTAGCCTTTACAACCTCGTTAGGAAGCAAAGATTCCTTTGAATTGCCGACACACAAACGAGGCCATAAAGGCTAATTTCGATGCACATAAAAGGAATATTTAAATTTGCCGCCATTATGAAATAGGTCTATAAACCAATGAATTTTATTTTTCATGAGGCTACATTTCCTAGTGCTAAATTAGTGGTATTTTCATTTCAAATTAATCACCAAAAATTTATACTTTTGTACTATTTATTTGTATGTTTTCCTACTTTATTCCTACTTTTCCTAAACTTTTACTCCTGAAATATTAGTCCTATGTTTTTGTTCACTTTTATGTAAATATGTTCTTTCACACTTACTGAACACATTGTATTTTCTGTATAATGAAGCAAGCAGCCAATAGCAGCGTTTGGGTTTAATCACTCAACCGTGCTGTATCAATATTAATGAACATAAAACAAAAGATTTGTGCACTTTCAGGGCATCTTCAACATAACTTGTTAGTCGCTTTGAAGTTTACCGGCCTTCCTAACCATGTTTATTCTATTAACTATGGTACAATGTAAAGCATATTGTAAACGTATTTTTCGATTTTAAAAATCCAGGCTCGGAATTTTCTTGACCCTGGGGAAATATTCAAAGGTGAAGCAGAAGAGTCGCTGGAGAAAATACAAGCTGTCATGAGAGTTTGTACAATGTGGAAAGATCTGTTTCTTCACACAAGAGCCAACATGAAGCAGTTGTTTAAAGATCCAGAGAATGTGAAATATTGGGAGTTTGCAAACGAACTGGCGTTTGCCAGGCTGGACAAGTTTGTGGAGCGTGTTGGTGTAGTGGAGGTTTGTAATTATTTGTATACTATAATATAATATATTAGAAAATAATTTTACTCTACGCACTCTGTGATTGGTCAGCTTTCCGGTCTCGATCAGGCTACGGAGACCGGAATGACGTCAGTAACTAATGAGAATTTGCATTAAATCAAAAGCGCTACATATCGTAATTATCCAAAGTATAAGAAATTGTTTCTGTATTATTTTATAAAATAATAGAATACGTTTTCTTGGGTCTCTATAACGTGATCAAAACCCTCGTGAAGTAATAAAAACACTCGAGAAGTTGGGAAAGCACTCGCCTCGGCGGCTCGTGCTTCTCCCTACACTTCTCTCGTGTTTTTATTACGTCACTCTGGTTTCGATAACGTTATAGAGACCCGCGCAAACGTATTCTATTATTTAATTAGAGAGCTCTAGATTGACGTTCTTTTAGTTATCCGCAAACCGCGGTTAGACGTTTGCAGTTAGACGTTTTACGTTAACATGTCAAAGAGCGTTTAGATTGACGTTCGTATTTTCACCGCGGAGAATTGAATTTTGGGACGATTCCAATCATTCATACGTATTCACCAGAAATTGACATGTGCTTCAGTGTCAAATTAAAAAACGTTGTGATTTGAGAACAACAGACATGTAGGAGTATAAATTTGCACCCCAAACGTGGGTTGGTTGAGTAAAAGTTACATAAAAACCTTGCCGTAATTCACTTACCTCAAGAAGCCATTCCAGCAGTAAAAACGTGAACCGCAGACATAACCTGATCGCGGGACGTTGATCACGTGGTTTCTAGCGGTTTGTGATTATCAAGAAAAAACGTCAATCTAAAACTCTCTAATTGCCTGAGGTTTTTGTAAAAAATATTTCCCTGTACAGATCCTACAAACGAGACTAATAATGAATTTATTATATTACTTTTGGTTTGTTTTCTTTTAACATTGTTTTCGTCTTTAGATGCTGCCTCTTATCTATTGATAGACATTGTATAGCAAATTCAGCGATTTGAATTCAATATACACAAATCTATAGTTGTAGGTAGTGATACAGCTCTGTTAGTGCAGGGGTCGTTAAATTTTCTTCTGAAATTTTCAAACATAGATTTGATCGAGTACCCATTTTCCGTGTACTGTTCTCGAGATCGCAGACCAACCCGTTTCGAAAGCGATCGGCGTGTGCTATTGTAAGCATTGTGAGCGTATATAAGATCAAGATACTCATGCCAGTCACATCATATATTTTCAATGAAAAACACTGGAGGAAAGGTGACCAGATGCAGTATTAAAATGACAATGGCGCATGAGTCATCAACAATAGTCTTTCTCCAGACTACAACAACGTGGACGATCAGCTTCACACTTCTAATGATAAAACCATTTACTTTATAATTATATTTGTTTGTGTCTATTTAGTTTCTTTTATTTCAACCATTTTCATGTCTTGCTTGTCCTTTCCTCACACTCTGTTCCATAACCAAATCACTAGCACGCGTACGCATTGTGTACCTATTTTTACACCAACTAGGTATTTATTTACCTGTACTTTTAGATGAATAACTTTAGAGAAACGCAATATCAATATTTTTCAACCTGTATTTTTCAATAAAGATACCCAACTCTTTTATTTTCATTCAAATCATCAGTTTCCCGCCAAAACTTACCGATCCTGAAAAAGCGTATGTCCCTCGCAGCGTATTGGCTGGGAGAACAACCAATCAGCGTGCGTTATAGTCCTTAATGCTCAGCCTTATATAAAGTATATCTGATAATTAACTAACAATTATATGTGCACGTAGGATCTCTTTTCAACTGCCATGGAATTTTGCAAGCTGGAGAAGGTGGAAATTGGAGGGATCAAAGGCAAGATGTTAAGTCATCAAGTCGTGCAAATTTTTGAAGAATTTATGGAGTATTTTGCTGTGTTTGGAAACAGAACATACGATGGCCTGGATGCTACAAACAAAGTATGATTTTTCCCTTGTCGTTTTTGGAGGGGGTTGTCGAAAGAGGAGGTTTAAGAATGATAAGAGTCTATAATTTGTCGCAATGGAGGAACCAGGCGGGAATCGTAGTCTAGTTAGGAATATTAATGCCCAGCAAATAGGTTTAAAAAGAGCCATAACAACATAATTTTGAAATTTTAATACTAACGTTTTCGTTACTAAACTCGTAACATCATCAGAGTGACAAATTACAATAAATGAAGGAGGCATATATAGCTAAACTGTTACATAAATAGAAAGTGACAAAATGTTACAAAGGAAATTAAAAGAGAGACCACGGAAGAACAAAGGACGTGTCATGTCAAGTGTTAAAGGAAAAGATCTAATGTTGGCGTTAAGAGACGGTTTAAACGTAGAAATTAATAAACTCTCTCGAAGTAGGACTTCAAATTGCGAAGAGCCTGAAGACAAAATAGAAAAATTATCCAAAGAAAATCATGACCGGTTATTGTTTTGTGCGCAAGAATGCTTGATAAAGCGGTGTGAGAAAGCTCTTTTCCGGTGTAAGCCGAAATACCCATATGTTCAGATACCCTGGTGTGTAAAAGTCGGCATGTTTCGACAATGTACGACGCCTGGCAGCATCCGCAAATAAACGAATAACATAATATAACAGAATAACCACTGTCCCTATATTTGCCTCATTTATACCATTGCCTCGGGGAGGAAGTTTTTGATAAGAGGGAATCTTTTGATAGATCTCACTAAGTTGAATACTTAATCCTTTCGTGGAAAAAATGTTTTGTTTTTTTATTGAACTTTGTAATACTTATCGGGCTTTGGCACCTGGGTGTGGTTTTTTTCTGCATTGCATGTGAAAGGTAGTGATCGCCCTGAGGTAGGAGATCTTTTCTGTCACTCCTCATTAACATTAATTAATTTATTAATAAATTTCCAAGATATACAACTACAAAACACTAAAAGCTTTAAGGTGGCTCGATAGTTTAAATCATGAGAAATTGCATTTTTCCGCATTAAAAAATGCAGATCTGTGGTTCATTGCATAGCTCTTGTGGTCTTGTTTACTGAAAGGTTTTGTACCCTCAAAATATCTGGATAAATCGTGTTTCTAATAAATCCAGAAAACTAATTTGCATAAAATCTGCCGATTATCATAAACACAATTTCGCTAGATATACAAATGCTACAAGTGTGAAATGTTTCAATGATCAAGACCACCGCTAGTGCTATGCAATGAACGAAAATAAAACTTTTCATGTGGAAAATTGCAATTTCGCATGATTTAGACTATCGAGCCACCTTAAGAAAAGATTTAAAAAGACCAAGCGTTTTTTAGTTACGTATATATCTTAAGTGATGGGATTCCATAATATGGGATCCATTTTCCCAAATTGCAATTTTTATTAACGCAACTCTACAGGCAACCAATGTAGTTCAAGTACTGGAGTAATTGTTACCATATCTATTTCCATAGGAATTTGTTGATGACTATAATGATTTCTCGAGCAAGATTGCGGACCTGGATCGGCGGCTGGCCTCCGTTATTTGCCAAGCATTTGACGACAGTTGTGGGACCTTGGGTATTTTAAAGGTTGGCTTGCATTCTTGTTCATTTCGAAGTCTATATATAACTACCATCATCATCGTAGCGCGTATCACATAATCGTTGTCTTACAGCTTCTAGATTGTTTTGGATCTTTGTTGGATCGTCCTCTTATCCACACAGACTTTGAACATAAGTACCCTGTTCTATTGACGATGTTTGAGCATGATCTGGACACAGCCAAGGTGATATTCGACCATCAACTCACCTACGAAAGCAACGAAGAAACAACATCAATCAACAAGAATAAACCTCCTATGTCTGGGTGTCTTAAGTGGGCGCAGGAACTGAGGGAAAGAATTAGAATACCAATGAATAGTTTGAAGATGTCTTTGAATCACGGGTAAGGCATTGGAAATGAGACATTCCTTCCTTTTTCCTTCCTTCCTTCCTTCCTCTCCATTCCTTGCTTCCTTCCTATCTCCATTCCTTCCTTCCTTCCTTCCTTCCTTCCTTCCTTCCTTCCTTCCTTCCTTCCTTCCTTCCTTCCTTGCTTCCTTCCTTCCTTCCTTCCTTCCTTCCTTCCTTCCTTCCTTCCTTCCTTCCTTCCTTCCTTCCTTCCTTCCTTCCTTCCTTCCTTCCTTGCTTCCTTGCTTGCTTCCTTCCTTCCTTCCTTCCTTCCTTCCTTCCTTCCTTCCTTCCTTCCTTCCTTCCTTCCTTCCTTCCTTCCTTCCTTCCTTCCTTCCTTCCTTCCTTCCTTCCTTCCTTCCTTCCTTCCTTCCTTCCTTCCTTCCTTCCTTCCTTCCTTCCTTCCTTCCTTCCTTCCTTCCTTCCTTCCTTCCTTCCTTCCTTCCTTCCTTCCTTCCTTGCTTGCTTGCTTGCTTGCTTGCTTGCTTGCTTGCTTGCTTGCTTGCTTGCTTGCTTGCTTGCTTGCTTGCTTGCTTGCTTGCTTGCTTGCTTGCTTGCTTGCTTGCTTGCTTGCTTGCTTGCTTGCTTGCTTGCTTGCTTGCTTGCTTTGCTTGCTTGCTTGCTTGCTTGCTTGCTTGCTTGCTTGCTTGCTTGCTTGCTTGCTTGCTTGCTTGCTTGCTTGCTTGCTTGCTTGCTTGCTTGCTTCCTCCCTTCCTTCCACCCTCCCTCGTTGCCATTTCAACAGCGATAATTACATTTTCTCCCGTTTTAGTATTCTCGAAAGTGCAGAAGCCATGAGTATCTTGAACAAATACGATGAAATGGAAAGTTTGGTTACCGGGTAATAAACGATTACTCTATACTTTAGTATTTCATCAAACTATCGCGATAAATTAGTCGAGAATGGCATAGTGAAAGATACATAATTAAAAAAATAATATTTGCAAAGTAAAAAGTATGAAGAATGACGAATGGTTAAAATAAAAGTTTCCATACCACATTATGTTCATGAAATATGTCAATTACCATGCCGAACATCTGTAGAGTTTTTGAAATTGATTTTTGATATTGCAGGTATGAACAGAAGACGTACGATAGTTGGACCAGAGGTGTTGGGGAAGTAGCTCAGCAGAACCTTGATAAACCACTCATTGTTAGAGATCAACAAACATTATTAATAAAAGTCAACTTTGATCCGGAGGTACGTGTGTTATTGCTTTTCTTATACAAAGGGAGAATTTTGGTCTTGATATATCACTTGCTACTTCGTTAACTTATCATTATTGGTCGACGTCTTCACTGTCCTCTTTTTCAAGTCTATCTTTGTTTCAGTCCATTTGCATTTGCATTTGAGTGTTTATGTATCCATCCATCCACTAATTTCTTCCTTTCTTGCTAGCCTCGTTCCTTGCTTGCTAGTCTCCTTTCTTCCTTCCTTGCTGGTATCCTTCCTTGCTTGCTAGTCTCCTTCCTTCCTTCCTTGCTAGTCTCCTTCCTTCCTTCCTTGCTAGTCTCCTTCCTTCCTTTCTTGCTAGTCTCCTTCCTTCCTTTCTTGCTAAGTCTCCTTCCTTCCTTCCTTGCTAGCCTCCTTCCTTCCTCCTTCCTTCCTTCCTACCTTCCTTGCTAGTCTCCTTCCTTTCTTCCTTGCTAGTCTCCTTCCTTCCTTCCTTGCTAGTCTCCTTCCTTCCTTGCTAGTCTCCTTCCTTCCTTTCTTGCTAAGTCTCCTTCCTTCCTTCTTTGCTAGTCTCCTTCCTTAATTGCTAGTCTCCTTCCTTAATTGCTAGTCTCCTTCCTTAATTGCTAGTCTCCTTCCTTAATTGCTAGTCTCCTTCCTTAATTGCTAGTCTCCTTCCTTCCTTGCTAGTCTCCTTCCTTGCTAAGTCTCCTTCCTTCCTTCCTTGCTAGCCTCCTTCCTTTCCTTCCTTCCTTTCCTTCCTTCCTTCCTCCTTCCTTGCTAGTCTCCTTCCTTTCTTCCTTGCTAGTCTCCTTCCTTCCTTTCTTGCTAGTCTCCTTCCTTAATTGCTAGTCTCCTTCCTTAATTGCTAGTCTCCTTCCTTAATTGCTAGTCTCCTTCCTTAATTGCTAGTCTCCTTCCTTCCTTGCTAGTCTCCTTCCTTCCTTTCTTGCTAAGTCTCCTTCCTTCCTTGCTAGCCTCCTTCCTTCCTTCCTTCCTTCCTTCCTTCCTTCCTTCCTTCCTTCCTTCCTTCCTTTCCTTTCCTTCCCTTCCCTTCCTTCCCTTGCTTGCTTGCTTGCTTGCTTGCTTGCTTGCTTGCTTGCTTGCTTGCTTGCTTGCTTGCTTGCTTGCTTGCTTGCTTGCTTGCTTGCTAGTCTCCTTCCTTGCTTGCTAGTCTTCTTCAAAGCTCACCTTAGTTTCTAATCTCCTTCTAGCTTATCGCTTTACTTCGTGAAGTGAAATACCTAGAACAGGCACAAAATGAAGTCGTTGAAACCATCCCGGATAGCGCTTCATGTGTTTACAAACGAAACGAGACCTTTCACAAGTACTGCGCTAATCTTGACCTCACTGTTGCCTGGTACAATAACATAAGACAAACACTTCTGGAGGTAGAGTTCCCTCTTGTCAAGGAACAGTTACAAGAAATCGATGAGCAGTTAGAGCAGGCTGAGAAGACTCTAACATGGAACACTGACGGTTTGTAGCGCATATTTTGTTATCTTTATGGAGTTTCAATGAGTACAATAAGTATTAAAAAACTGTCCCTACACAAACACAATTTGATATGGCAGGGTAACCGCAAGACAAAATTTATTGACAGCCAATTACTGTGGTCCCATTACTTTAAGTAGTAGATAAAACATTCGCCGATGTTTGTGGGCAGTTACAATGGCGAGCCGTTGTAACTGCCCATAAACATCGGCCGCGAATGTTTAACGAACTTGTAAAATGAATAGAATATATGACGCATAGTTTGTTTGGAAGTTGTAGAAACGGTACAAACAAATTATTTTAACTCCGAAAAAGCTCAATTTGAGCAAGTTAACTTTGATAAAACATTGATCTTTTATTAATCAATGTTTTATCCTGAGTTAAAAGATGCTGATTAAATATTAATTTATTTTGAATTTTCTTCATGAATTATTAATGAATTTTACAATACTTATTAATAATTACTGTGGCGTTGCAGTTGCACGAGAGTGGTGTGTGTACACTAGGCAATGTTTCTTGTAACTTATCTCACAACGGCTGACTCTGTGGCGTTGCAGTTCTCGTTGCACGAGAGTGGTGTGTGTACACTAGGCAATGTTTCTTGTAACTTATCTCACAACGGCTGACTCTGTGGCGTTGCAGTTCTCGTTGCACGAGAGTGGTGTGTGTACACTAGACAATGTTTCTTGTAACTTATCTAGTACATACAAGCAACGGGGACTGCGATAATTTAAAGTGCCTATGAAACGAATTTCTTCCCCAGATTTTCGTTGTTAGGCATGTTTAGAACACACTTTCATATTTAAGACTTTGGTTTTAAGCCTCAAAATCGTCCAATTTGTTACATCACAATCTGTCACAGAGCTGTGTCCGAATTTAGCTGTGATGACGTCAAGATATTTGATAAACAGAGAGCGTATTTTTTTTAAAATGTCAAACGATTCAGCAACTAGTGTTGTTAGGAGCGCCAGCAACCCAATATCTTCCACCGTGTTTTATAGTTTTCTCACTAATTTCTGCCATCTTTACACTACTTCCAAACACCTTGACGTCACACCAACAAGTCACGTGGTATATAGTCGCGCGTGGAAGTGACCACTTTTTAGCCTATTACGTTTTTAAGAATTTTTCTGTTCAATATATTCTAAATGCATAACTGCAACAAACATTTTCGTTTCATAGCCACTTTAAACATGCGCATTAGCTCATCACATAAATGATTACAAGACAAGTTGTACGAAGGATGTTACACTGTATAACACTTGAAAAATCCGTTGCAGCATCCGTTGCAACAAAAGTCCGTCAGATGGACGAACCTAGGTGTTTACACTGGATAAACGGACCTAGATGTCTGATAAACGGAGCTAAAAATCGCACAAGTTGTTGCAATGTTGTTGGCTGAACAATACTGTAACAAGGCGGCTATCATGCGTGAACAATGTTGTTGGAACAGGCGTGAACAACATTGTTAACAGGGTGCAGCACAACATTGTTCACGCCTGTTATGAACAACATTGTTCACGCCTGTTGACAACTTGCAACAGCTTGTGCGTTTTTACGCGTGTAGTACGCACAACGCATACTTCCCATGAAAGCATGTACCCATTGAAAGCGCAATATTGCCAATAACTATTTCTGGAGCGCTATAATCTGCAAACAAAAACAGTTTCTATCATTTTTCTGTCCTCATATTTATATTTACGTTGGAAATAACCATAGTGTAGTGATTTGCATCTGGAATGCCAATAGTAGTGACTACGCTATGATAATAAACACAACAAAGAAACGAAGTGATGTTAAACGCAAACATGGTGGTGATTACAGGCTGTGTTTACACAATGTAATTTCTCGTTGTGACTTGTGAGACATTAAGTTACATAGTGTGGCACTGCTATTAATCTTGCTGCTTTTTGTCGTCAGGTGTCTGGGAGTACATCGAGAAGATTCGAGATCAGGTGCATGATTTGGAGCGACGTGTTCAGGCTGCCAAAGACAATGTTGAAGCCATCGGGCAACTGATGACCAAGTGGTGTGATGCACCTCTCTACCAACGCAAGGGAGAGAAGAAAGAAGGGTTATTAAATATAGAGGTAAGGTGTAACACGCACATTATTTTCTGATTGAGACATTGATGAGATGCAGAGAAATTCAATGATCTTCTCCTGAAGCCCACACCTATCAAAATGTTGTCAACGGAAATACACTATTACTATTATTTAATATGATTTAAAAGAAGTGCGTTGAAAATACGAATCAAATACCCTAAAAGCTGCCGAAATAGTGAAATAGTTACTGTCGTGGAAATGGAAGAGTTCCGAAACAAGTTGAGCAATTTATTTCTTCTCGTTGACAAGTTGGTTTGATAAAGTTCGTTGAACAATTGCCTGCCTTGCTTCTTTGCCCTCCTCATTTTCTTTGACCTCCTCATTCTGCTTGACCTCCTCATTCCCTTGTCTTCCTCATTCTCTTTGTCCTCATTCTCCTTGTCCTCATTCTCCTTGTCCTCCTTATTCTCCTTGTCCTCCTCATTTTCCTTGTCCTCTCATTCTCCTTGTCCTCCTCATTCACATTGACTCCTCATTGTCCTTGTTCTCCTCATTCACCTTATCCTCCTCATTTTCTTTGTCCTCCTCATTCTTGTCCTCCTCATTCACCTTGTCCTCCTCATTCTCCTTGTCCCCTCATTCTCCCTGTCCCCTCATTCACCTTGTCCTCCTCATTCTCCTTTTCCTCCTCATTTTCTTTGTCCTCATTCTCCTTGTCCTCCTCATTCTACTTGTCCTCCTCATTGTCCTTGTCCTCCTCATTGTCCTTGTCCTCCTCATTATCATTGTCCTCCTCATTATCATTGTCCCCTCATTGTCCTTGTCCTCCTCATTCACCTTATCCTCCTCGTTTTCTTTGTCCTCCTCATTCTTGTCCTCCTCATTCACCTTGTCCCCCTCATTCTACTTGTCCTCCTCATTTTCCTTGTCTTCCTCATTCCCTTGTCTTCATCATTCTCCTTGTCCCCTCATTCTCCTTGTCCCCTCATTCGCCTTGTCCTCCTCATTTTCCTTGTCCCCCTCATTCTCCTTGTCCCCCTCATTCTCCTTGTCCCCCTCATCCTACTTGTCCTCCTCATTCTCCTTGTCCCCTCATTCTCCTTGTCCCCTCATTCTCCTTGTCCCCTCATTCTCCTTGTCCTCCTCATTCTCCTTGTCCTCCTCATTCTCCTTGTCCTCCTCATTCTCCTTGTCCTCATTCTCCTTGTCCTCCTCATTCTCCTTGTCCTCCTCATTGTCCTTGTCCTCCTCATTGTCCTTGTCCTCCTCATTATCATTGTCCTCCTCATTATCATTGTCCTCCTCATTCTCCTTGTCCTCCTCATTCTCCTTGTCCTCCTCATTCTCCTTTTCCTCCTCATTCTCCTTTTCCTCCTCATTCTCCTTGTCCCCCCGAACAAACGCAAAGCAAGAAGTTATCCGACATCCAGTTCTTGTTCGAACATACAATAGCAGCATCGTTTTTTTCACTTTATTTAGCCTTTTTATTTTCTAATACTAGGAGAAAGAAGCTATCTTGACCAAACGTTATAACATGATTGAAGAATCTGGACACAAAATTCACGACCTCATGAAGGTACATGATTTGTCGTTATTTATATTTACACAGGGTAATTACGTTAAGATAAGGCCCTGTGTACGAGGTTTGGTTATTGCCACGTGATCTGACCCGCGAGCGGGAAAAGGACTGGTGTCAATTTAATTTAATTATGATAAAGATGTAAACCTGCTCACGGTCAGATCAGTAAGTAACAAAGATTCATTCCTTCTTTCTTTGTTTGTTTGCAGCAAAACCTTGATCTTCTGAAAGCTAACGCGGCATCTGACATATGGCGTGCCTACATCGACTATCTCGACGACATGGTTGTTGATGGTTTCTTCAACGCTATCCATGCCTCGCTCAATTACATACTCGAGAATACCGATTCAAAGACCAACACCCTGTCAATCTTTGAAGCCAAATTGGAACTACAGGCACCAGACATGGTGTTTATACCATCACTAGACTATTCAACCGGTGGCTATGGTTTCTATGACATGGTCGAGGGAATTGTTAGTGACATTTATGCAATAGCTGCGCTCGTATCAAGACTGGCTGAACACAACGAATCAACACTCTACCAGGTTCGTTTTTCCCTCCTTTGCCTCTCCTTCTGCCGCTCTTCCTCCTTGTCCATTTCCTCGTCCTTGTCCTCCTCGTTCTCCTCCTTGCCTTGCTTCGTCTTCTCTTGTTCCTCTTTTTCCTATCACTCGACCTTCTCCTTCCTCGTCTCCTCCTTTTAATTCCTTTTCATTCTCCTTGTTATTATCTGTCGTCTCTTACCCTTCCTTCTCTCCACCTCCTTTCTTCATTCTCTCCTTCCTTCGTCCTTCCTCGTTCTTCCTCGTTCTCCTAATTCCTAACTTCCTTCCCTTCTCCTTCATCCTCCTTTTCCTTCGCCCTCCTTTTCCTTCATTCTGCTTGCTTCCTCCTCCTTCCCTCTTCTCGTCATCCATTCTTCCTTCCTCCTTCCCCCTCTTCATTCTCCTCCATCCCTTCCTTCATTCTCTCATTCATCCTTTCTTCTTCCTTCTCCATCCTCCTACCCTCCTTCTTCCTTCTGCTTCCTTCCTTCCCTCTCCTCGTCATCCTTTCTTCCTTCGCTCTCTTCATTCTCCTCCCTCCATTCCTTCATGCCCTCCATAATCCTTTCTCCTTCCTTCTCCATCCTCCTACCCTCCTTCTGCTTCCTTCCCTCTTCTCGTCATCCTTTCTTCCTCCTTCCCTCTCTTTATTCTCCTCCCTCCCTCCTTCATTCCATCCATCCTTTCTCCTTCCTCCTTCATCCTCCTTCCATCCTCGTCATCCTTTCTTCCTTCCTCCTCTTCATTCTCCTCCATTCTAAGGAAAAACCTCTTTTGTTAAACAGTGAACTCTTCTTCATTATCACTAGGCTGACCTTGAAGACATGCTTGAGTTATCCGAAATGAGACAGGACTTAATGGAACGAGTGACGACGATCATCAACAAAGCCACCGAGTACAGAAACTCCTTCGACACGTATGCTTACTTATGGGTTGATGATCGCAATGAATTCATGAGACAGTTCCTTTTATACAACCATGTGCTCACGGCAGAGGAGATCGAAGCGCACGTGGAAGACGGTGTTCCCGAATGTCCTCCGACACTGGAGCAATTCAAAGAACAGGTATTGTTATGAAAACCGATTTATTATGAAAACCGATTTAAAGAGGAACTGTATAGTCAAAAAATATTAAAATAAATTACTTTAAAAAAGCATTTAAGTATAATATTTAAAAATGTTAATAGTTTTACGGTGTCTACTCTTGTACACGAGAGATTTCATTCTCGTATTTTATGCTTCTGGACGCCGCCATTTTAAAGTTTGCTCGACGGCTCATTGTTGATGTACAGCGAGGATTTATTTTCATTGACGTCGTTAAGTGCCGCCAGGAACAAAAGACGAGCGCTCAATGACGTCAAAATTGAAAACTACGGTTGTTCAGAAGGGACATGGTCTTCGCACTTTTTTTGGTCCATGTTGCATGTCCGGGTTACGATTTAGGTGGCGGGTAATGTGGCGGGTTTGGGATTCATTGTCAACATTCACGGTATTCATCTCAGTTTAAGTCAGTTCTGGCCCCTCATCCGCTCCCCCAGAACTGGACTAAGTTTAAGGCAGTTAAAAATAATCCTGAGAAGCAGACGTTATTTCTCACGTACAAGAGCAGATACCGTAAAACTACGTTTAAAAACTCATTAATAATTCATAGGGAAAAGACAAAGAAAAATCATGACCGTATCGTGTCTTTAAATGTGATAAAGATTCGTCCTGATTTACATAAACTTTATCTTTGATTTTCTCGGCTTAGACAACATTTGTTTTCAAAATTGCTACGCCAATGAACTTATCAAATGGGTCGTTTTTGAAGCCGTTTAATAAACTCGCAGCACGTGTTTTATCAGATCGAAAACACTCGGGCTACGTCCACGTGTTTTAAATCTGATAAAACACTGCTGCTCATGTATTAAACAGTACGTAAATGCTATACATCATGGAACAAAAGTGGTTAGGGTTAGGACATTGGTTTCTTTGTGGTTGATTCTATTGTTTTATTGTTTTAATCAACCAATCACAAAACTTGATAGTATATAGGTAGACTACTAACATTTCTAAACATTATACTTTAATTTGAACCTGACATTCAATTGAGCTAGCTTATTGAGATGATGTACTGTACATTACTATGCTCTTGTTTTATCCCAAGATTGACACCTACGAGAAGTTATACGTTGAAGTGGACGCCTTCAAGGGAACAGCCATGTTTGATACGTGGTTTTGCGTGGATGCAAAACCCTTCAAACAAGCTCTTCTTAACATCATCAAGCGATGGAGTTACATGTTCAAACAACACCTTATTGATCATGTGACTAACAGGTTAGTTTATCTCGCGCGAGTGCAAATTTGTCGCGATATTAATTTTGTACTTTAAGGTGTTGCTGTATACATGAACTGGGTTTCTGACATAACATTTAAAAAATCTCATTTCATTTGTTGAGTAAGTTCTCCTTGTCGGCTTTCAATATACAAAGCTTTTCTTCGATTTATATATCGAAAGCTTTTATATATTTATGTAATACTTCCTCGGCATTTTTTCCTCAGCCTCAACAACCTGGTTGAGTTCATCAAAGTTGCTGATGTTGGTTTGACTGAAGAAGTGAAAGAAGGGGACTACGATGGTTTGGTTGCAGTCATGGGTCATCTTATGGCCGTCAAAGATCGTCAAGCTGCCACAGATGAAATGTTTGAACCTCTAAAACAAACTATTGAGTTACTGAAGACGTACGGGCAAGAATTACCTGAAGAGGTCCACCTTCAATTGCAGGTTAGTAATTTAATACCCTTTTAACGTATGGTATGGTGTTGTGTGGGATGATGTTGTGTGGCATGGCATGGCATGGCATGGCATGGCATGGCATGGCATGGCATGGCATGGCATGGCATGGCATGGCATGGCATGGCATGGCATGGCATGGCATGGCATGGCATGGCATGGCATGGCATGGCATGGCATGGCATGGCATGGCATGGTGTGATATGTTATGGTGTGATGTATATTACATGTCTGTGGTTAACATTTAGCCCACAGTTAATTATATCCAATTCATCGACTTCATCTTAGGAATTACCTGAACAATGGAATAATAGTAAGAAGATTGCGGTGACTGTAAAACAGCAAGTTGCACCCTTGCAAGCAGCTGAGGTTGCTATTATTAGAAGAAAGTGTGGACAATTTGATGTAAGTGACTTTTTCCTCTCTCAACCCAAGTGCAGCTAGTCGACTTATTTTCATTCCCTCTTTCATTTGTCTCTTTCAGATAAAACAACACGAATTTAGAGAGGACTTCAGAAAGACTGCTCCGTTTATGTTTAAATCAGAAGGAGTGTATGAAAAACTAGACAAGGTAGGGTTTTTAACTCTTGAGAAAGTCTTAAACTACGTACGTGTCACAGAGCGGTTACTTAAAATTGACTTCAAAACAATTATTTTAGAAACTTTTGAACCATTTTGAAAGTCGTAAAATATGCATCAAGTATGAGTGTGAATATGAGTATGATTTATTTTGAGTCGATCACGCAGGTTACCCTATTTATCCGAGCCAGAGGCTCATGTTTTAAGCGCTCGACTATTCAGTTTATCACTCTCAGGTGAACGAAAAACCCAACTGATAGGGTTTCCGAGGGCCTACGATTTAAGGTCGTTTTCCGAGAATACCCGAAAGTCTTACCATTTGCTGGTGTTGTTGCAAAGGCAGCACTTTCTACTCAATTATTTTAAGACCCTGAGTCCGACCCAGGATATGAACCCGGGTCTCCCAGCTCATAGACATGTAACCACGAAAATTGTCATCTCAGCATGCTCAACCCTTTATGCCCCAGTGGTGATCAGAAACTAACTTCTCCTAATGATATTGATTGTTAACCAAGCATAGAGGTTATGAGAATAAAGAAAATGATCAGCAAAGATAGACTGACATGTTATAAAACAACTTCTCCCAACTAATATACTATAAGAAATGTTTGGATAAGGAGAATTGATATGCTGAAACTGAGGCTTGAAGAGTTAAAGATGATAACTACTGCAGAATTTTCTAACCTAATTCCTATGTGCGAAATTTCTTTACATTTCTTTGTCGATGTTCATTGTTCTCAAGGGGTGAGTGAAATATGAAACGCGTGTTTCTCCGTTCTCGAGGGAGGAGTCACGCTATATGTAGAACTGACAAAATTCATGTTTAGTTAAGAAGGTAATGTTATATATCTTAATTTAAATAAGAAATCCAACTCAATTTAAATAAGAAATCCACGAAGATGAAATGTTTGGCTGCCAAGATATATTATGATTTTGCTCAGGAAGACCCAAATATTACGAATATGTAAAATCTCCAAACGTGAGATAGGCACTATAAGGCCCGTAATTACTAGATATATCAATTGTGCGAGGCTCATAAACAAACAAACAAACGACGTACATGCGCAGTAGGGACGGTTATTCACCTTGTCTTTGACCCTAAATACAATATTACCTATATAGATTTTATATGAAGTGAATAGTTGAATGACAAAATATTTTATAATTTGAGCTTTGCGTTGATGTTCTAGAAAGGTTTGTTTGTCAGAAAGGTGTGATGTCAAATCAGTCATTTCGGATACAATATTCTACTACTAGAGAAATTTGACCTAATTCAAATATTGATGATATACTTGAACGCTCTACTAGAGATGTTATCAACTTTTTTACTCAAATCCTCAACCAGTCTATCACACGGAAGGCAGAAAAGAAAGACAAATTCCTGGGTTGACGTCACATCATTAGTATTTTAAAAACATAAACCTGTATAAAGTATCAAAGAAAAGATCAACTCAAAGAAATATTTCATTCTTCAACTATTTTCTTTATATAGAATATTTATAAATAATATAGAATTTGAGGTTATATAGGTTGTTGTTATCTGGAGCCCAGGCTCCTTGTACGTGCATCCAACACTGAACCTCGTTGGTTTTATTTGCAGTCTAATAACGAAATCTGTGCTATGGAGAAAGGAATGAAGACGTTGGGAGGGTCAGCGGGACTGTTCGAGGTGAACTTCCCTGATTACAAACAACTGAGAGCATGTCGTCGCGAGGTGTTCCTCCTCAAAGGACTGTGGGATATGATTTACGCCGTGCTGACGAGCATCGACGACTGGAAGATGACTTTGTGGAGCGACATCAACGTGGAGACCATGGAGATGGAGTGCAAGAGATTCGTGAAGGAGATCCGAAGTTTGGACAAGGAGATGAGAGCTTGGGATGCTTTTACTGGATTGGATTCCACCGTGAAGAATATGGTAACGTCGCTACGTGCGGTGTGTGAGTTACAGAATCCTGCGATCAGGGAGCGTCATTGGCAACAGCTCATGCAAGCTACACAGGTGCGTAAGATGAGGGAGAACATAGTTCGATCAGGTGACCTATATAACATGCACCAGAGTAAGAAATCAGTATTGCGAACACTCCTTATTACTTAAGAAGTCAGTATATTACTTTCGTAATTACCTATATAGCATGCACCAGGGTAAGAAAATGGCTAATTAATCGCCTGATTAATCGCCTGATTAATCGTGGTTTGTAAACGTATTTTTAATAACGTCCAAATATCGCAGGATATTTATACTCGTCTATCGCGTTATTTGGACATATGGAAACGAAAATTTTCCCGTCAGAATAACATGACAACGACGATATTCCTCGATCATAACATGAACATTGTCAAAAACAAAGCAACCGTGCCTCTTGAGCTGCTCGACAGGCTACATTACAGGCTACACTCAATTCATATCAAACCTTTGACCTCCTAAAAGTCAAAACGCGTTAATTTGACCTGTCTTTGTTTTACCACAGGTTAAATTCATCATGGACGAAGATACATGTTTGGCGGACTTGCTTGCATTAAATCTGCACGACTATGAAGACGAAGTTCGAGGTATTGTTGACAAGGCCACGAAAGAACTGGGAATGGAGAAGGTGCTAGGTGAACTAGATGTAACCTGGTCGTCAATGGAATTTGAATACGAGAAACATCACCGCACCCATATCTGTTTGCTCAAGTCCAGCGAAGAACTGATTGAAACCCTTGAAGACAATCAGGTAGGCTTAGGTGCAGTTATAGTAACCCTTACATATAGTCTGTCGTTCCGAAAAGTCGGAAGATATCAGTTTCACGATGACCTAAGTTTTGGTTCAAAGTTTCTGAAATGACGTCGCGCTTACATCACCTAACGACATTTTTGTTGTATGACGTCACACTCCTCGCATGACGTCATACTCACTCATATGACATCATAATGTATTGGATGACGTCATACTCTATCGCATGACGTCATACATTTTCACTCTCGCAGACATCACTCCTTCGCATGACGTCACATAACTAGATAGGATTTACGACCGTAAACAATTTGAAATGAACTAATAAAGTACTAGTATACAGCTAAATCAATTAACGTTGTCCTCGACAAAGCTAAAAGGCCAAAGCTAAAAGGTTAAAGCCAAGCGCGAAAAGTACGATAATAGGGACAAGTTTTAATTTAGTTGTGTCGAAATTCTCCATTGAAAATTGAAATACAGGGGAGACTTGCAGCCAAGAGCTAAAAGTTTGAAGGAAATCGTACGTTTCGCGCTTGGCTTTGACGTTTTAGCTTTGGCCTTTTAGCTTTGTCAAGGACAACGTTAATTCATTTAGCTGTATGTACGTTTCATGTAATTAGTTTGTTTTGTGTCCTCCGTATTTTTAGGTTCAGCTACAAAACTTGATCACTTCCAAGTACATCGGTCACTTCCTCGAAGAAGTCTCGTCGTGGCAGAAGAAGTTGTCTACTGTCGACTTCGTCATTTCCATTTGGTTTGAGGTGGAACGAACATGGTCTCACTTGGAGAGCATCTTTATTGGCTCTGACGATATTCGTTGTCAACTGCCGGAAGATTCGAAACGCTTTGATGGCATCGACACTGATTTTAAGGCATGATTAGTAATTCTCGTTTACCATGGATAGATTAAATTTAAAAATAGGCGGGTACTGGATGTATTGGCGGTTACATTTTTGGTTAAAATTTACACGTTGTTATTACAGGAACTAATGGCAGACGCTGAAACCACACCAAATGTTGTGGAATGTTGCTGTAAACAAGGACTCTATGAAAAACTGGAGAATATTCAAGAAAGGTAATGTTCCATGGTAAATGGTTCATTATAATAATTATGTGAGTTGTTGTATGGAGTAAGACCGTCGTTGGTGAGGTAGATTTATAGACAGGTAGAGTTATAGAGAGGTAGATTTATAGACAGGTAGAGTTATAGAGATGTAGATTTATAGAGAGGTAGAGTTATAGAGAGGTAGAGTTATATAGAGATTTATAGAGAGATTTATAGAGAGGTAGATTTATAGAGAGGTAGATTTATAGAGAGGTAGATTTATAGAGGTAGAGTTATAGAGATGTAGATTTATAGAGAGGTAGATTTATAGAGATGTAGAGTTATAGAGATGTAGATTTATAGAGAGGTAGATTTATAGAGAGGTAGATTTATAGAGAGGTAGATTTATAGAGAGGTAGATTTATAGAGAGGTAGATTTATAGAGAGGTAGATTTATAGAGAGGTAGATTTATAGAGAGGTAGATTTATAGAGAGGTAGATTTATAGAGAGGTAGATTTATAGAGAGGTAGATTTATAGAGAGGTAGATTTATAGAGATGTAGATTTATAGAGAGGTAGATTTATAGAGAGGTAGATTTATAGAGAGGTAGATTTATAGAGGTAGAGTTATAGAGATATAGATTTATAGAGAGATTTATAGAGAGGTAGATTTATAGAGGTAAATTTATAGAGGTAGAGTTATAGAGAGGTAGATTTATAGAGAGATTTATAGAGAGGTAGAGTTATAGAGAGGTAGATTTATAGAGAGGTAGAGTTATAGAGAGGTAAATTTATAGAGAGGTAGATTTATAGAGGTAGAGTTATAGAGAGGTAGATTTATAGAGATGTAGATTTATAGAGATGTAGATTTATAGAGATGTAGATTTATAGAGATGTAGATTTATAGAGATGTAGATTTATAGAGAGGTAGATTTATAGAGAGGTAGATTTATAGAGAGGTAGATTTATAGAGAGGTAGATTTATAGAGAGGTAGATTTATAGAGAGGTAGATTTATAGAGAGGTAGAGTTATAGAGAGGTAGAGTTATAGAGAGGTAGATTTATAGAGATGTAGATTTATAGAGAGAGTTATAGAGAGGTAGATTTATAGAGATGTAGATTTATAGAGGTAGATTTATAGAGAGGTAGAGTTATAGAGGTAGAGTTATAGAGAGGTAGAGTTATAGAGAGGTAGAGTTATAGAGAGGTAGATTTATAGAGGTAGAGTTATAGAGGTAAATTTATAGAGAGAGTTATAGAGAGGTAGAGTTATAGAGAGAGTTATAGAGAGGTAGATTTATAGAGATGTAGAGTTATAGAGAGGTAGAGTTATAGAGAGGTATATTTATAGAGAGGTAGATTTATAGAGGTAGATTTATAGAGAGGTAGAGTTATAGAGGTAGAGTTATAGAGAGGTAGAGTTATAGAGAGGTAGATTTATAGAGGTAGAGTTATAGAGAGGTAGAGTTATAGAGAGGTAGATTTATAGAGAGGTAGATTTATAGAGAGAGTTATAGAGAGGTAGAGTTATAGAGAGAGTTATAGAGAGGTAGATTTATAGAGATGTAGAGTTATAGAGAGGTAGATTTATAGAGATGTAGATTTATAGAGAGGTAGATTTATAGAGATGTAGAGTTATAGAGAGGTAGAGTTATAGAGAGGTAGATTTATAGAGAGGTAGATTTATAGAGGTAGATTTATAGAGAGGTAAATTTATAGAGATGTAGATTTATAGAGAGGTAAATTTATAGAGATGTAGATTTATAGAGAGGTAGAGTTATAGAGAGAGTTATAGAGAGATAGAGTTATAGAGAGGTAGAGTTATAGAGAGGTAGATTTATAGAGAGGTAGATTTATAGAGGTAGATTTATAGAGAGGTAGATTTATAGAGAGGTAGATTTATAGAGAGGTAGATTTATAGAGGTAGATTTATAGAGGTAGAGTTATAGAGGTAGAGTTATAGAGAGAGTTATAGAGAGGTAGATTTATAGAGGTAGATTTATAGAGGTAGAGTTATAGAGAGAGTTATAGAGAGGTAGATTTATAGAGATTTAGATTTATAGAGAGGTAGATTTATAGAGAGGTAAAGTTATAGAGATGTAGATTTATAGAGATGTAGATTTATAGAGAGGTAGAGTTATAGAGATGTAGATTTATAGAGAGGTAGAGTTATAGAGAGGTAGATTTATAGAGATGTAGATTTATAGAGAGGTAGATTTATAGAGAGGTAAAGTTATAGAGATGTAGATTTATAGAGATGTAGATTTATAGAGAGGTAGAGTTATAGAGATGTAGATTTATAGAGAGGTAGAGTTATAGAGAGGTAGATTTATAGAGAGGTAGAGTTATAGAGAGGTAGAGTTATAGAAAGGTAGATTTATAGAGATGTAGTTTTAAAGTGAGGTAAATTTATAGAGGTAGAGTTATAGAGAGAGTTATAGAGAGGTAGATTTATTTGGCGACCGACACTGAATTACTGATCTAAAACATGTCTTACTGTTCTTGTTACAGACTTTCTCTCTGTGAAAAAGCTCTAGCTGAATACCTGGAGACGAAACGTCTTGCTTTCCCTCGTTTCTACTTCGTGTCCTCTGCTGATTTGCTAGATATTCTATCCAAAGGAAATGAGCCCGTTGAAGTACGTCTATCATTTTTATCGTTGACTTACGTAAAGGACGTTTCAAAATACCTTTACTAGCCGATTAATTAAATTAAAGGACATTGGCAACAAAAGATAAGTACCTTTATATCAAAGTACGTAACTTAAATAGCCGCAATATAATAGTTCGTAAATGCTCGTAAAGCGCATTAATTGCAATGTCAAAGTTGCTAACCCGAATCATTGTCCGCCATCTTGGATGTATTCTCGTTATGCATGTGACGTCATAACCGGGGTAAAGCGAAATTTTTATCTAACCATCCTCTTGTCTTTATAAGTCTGAAACTCGATTTTTGTGAATGTCGTTTTTCCGCGGAAACTCGGTTACCCACAAAGTAGTTTCATCAGGTTTACCGCCGGGTGTGACGTCACCAACTTCCCAGTTACTTAGCTAAAGTTTTACAGTCAAAATTAGTGCTGTTGTTTTGTACAAGAGTAGTTTTATTTACTTGGATTACCTTCGTAAGCCTGTTTGGTAATCAGAAAGTCAAAAATTGAAAATTATGATTTTTGTTGCCAATGTCCTTTAACTCTTTCCTGTCTGGCCCAGTCAAAAGGGGTCATAGAAGACCCCGAAGTCGTCAATCGAAAAACACGGCACACGGTAACGCAAGATTAACAATTGAAATTCGACAAGCGCCAGGCACATAAGATCCATTCACACGCCAAGTTTGATTTGATTTCATAAACAACTGCAATTGGTGGCATTTTGAATTTTCATGATGCTACGCGGGCGTGCAAGATGGCATTTTCTAGAGAAATGGAAGTTTTTCAACCTGATTTATGATAATTAATGCTAATTTATATTATCATGATGTGTCTTGTTCAGAAAATTCAAAAACATTGGTAACAGCCGGTTTATTGGACTTTCAGAGAAGGTATAGATTTCGCAACAGTTATGGATATTTCCCGAGATATATCAATAGAACAAAGAGGTAGTTCAATTTTGGATGTTTTTCAGCCGGACAGGAAAGAGTTAAGAAACAAACTTCGAAAATTAACATCTTGTCAACTCAAGATTTGAGTTAAGAAAATGCTAAACAATTATGAAACGGTTAGACAATGACTTTGAAATAAAATCGAAATATTACAGTTTCATAAATAATCGTCTTGTTTTTTCTTAACTCGAATCTAGAGTTGACAAGATGTTTCAGAAATATTTTAACACTGTTGCAAATCAACTTTTTCAAACGATATTCAAGCTCAAATCCTCATCCAAAATGTTTCTCATTCCTGGATAGGGATCGAACCTGTAATCTTCTGATTGCTAGTGAGACGCTCTAACCATTGAACTACCGTGACTCAGATGCATCAGGCTTGGACTGGGTTCAATTTAGGAGCCTTGCCATTTCAGCGGGGAAGGGGCCCCGTCCATGTATGTAAACAGGTAATATTTTCAATTTAAGAACCGGATCCAGAACTACAAATAATAAAAGAAAGAACATTTTATTTCGGAACATTTTCAACATTTAGAACATAATTTAAAAATGTTTAATATTTCAGAACATAAGAAGCTGTTCCATTTCCGAGGATACACTGCGTCGTTATCAATAATAGCCTTCAGTAAATCAACTTCTACAGAACAAATCATTACTGCTTCCAAATGGTATTGACTAAGCAGAGATCTCAGTCGATTATTGATGAAGCGCAACTTTGAGAATGTTTTCTCGCAGGACTCAATTGTGCATGGGAGAGTGAGCGCAGTTCTTAGACATTGGGCCCACGGGCCCATTTTGATGTCCACGAAAGGGGCCCATGTGCCATGGAACAATGGCATATAGGCCAGTCCAAGACTGAGATGCATGGAGAATGAAGGTTACAACGATGTACTGGTTCGACTATATTTCTGAGGATTTGCATGAGCTTGACGATCGTCCATTTATCATCCAACTTTGGAAACGTTGGAGTCGTTTGAAACATTCTCAGTATCTCACTTTGTTGAATTTCAACCAAAGTACATCATTGCTACCTTTGAGTCTTGGTAGCTTAAAGGTCGTATAACATCTGTGGGAATTTAACATATATGTAATCTATTGATTCTCCTGAGAAAAATTGTAATTTATCTTGTCAGCCGAAAATTTCATCTTCATAGACTTTTTTGCTGTTAAAGTTGACGGAAGTGATGTCATAGCGGGCATCTGTAAAGAGGTTTTCATGTAGATAGATGCCCGCTATGAAATCACTTCCGTTAACTTTAACAGCTAAAAAGTCTATGAAGATGAAATTTTCAACTGACAAGATATATTACAATTTTTCTCAGGAGAATCCATAGATTACATAATATATGTTAAGTATTACAGGCAATCAGAAGAGAATTTGGTCTTGACGATATAATATGGTCTGTCTACTGCAAGCTCCTCAAGTTATTAATGTCAAGAAATTACAGCTTGATATTAAGTTGTTGTTTATGTGACCTCAGGTGGCTCGTCATTTATCCAAATTATTCGACAACATGGCTACGTTGGAGTTCACGAAAGATGACCAAGGCAATGAGATTAAGGAAGCCGTGGGCATGTACAGTAAGGAAAAGGAATACGTTGATTTTAACAACTCCTGTGACTGTTCAGGACAGGTGAGAACTTATATACATTATACATACATAATATACTTAAACTTTATTTATTTACCCTCGAATTTACAGAGTAGCTAGTTTTAATCAAAATCTAGTACATACATATATAATTATAATTACAATTATTAAACGTAGTCAATCTAAACGTTATATCCCCTGATTTTTTCTTAAAGTCATTGAAAGTAGTAGTAGCTAATCTATAAAATTGTTCGGTAGAGAGTTCTTTTCCTGTATTATTTGGTATTTAAAGGAATGAAGGCCAAAAGTATCTTTCCTCTTAAGGAATAAGATACAGATCTTATAGTAAACATATCTTTCAAATAACAAGGATAGTCCCCTCGCGAGCGATCGAGGTCGTGAAGCGACCGAGCGAAGCGAGGGTGATAATCTCCCAACATCGTTCCCAGCTCCCGCAGGCAAAATAATATTTTGGGCTCGCATTTTGAGTTTGCCTAAGTAACCAGGCCTTATCCAAAATGGCAGCCAATATTGGGGTTACCGTTAGAAAACTCGTTAGGCGGGGGGTTGGGGTTAGGATCTTTGTTGTTTTGGGGTTAGTGGTTATTTACATGGTTAAGTGACAAAATTCTGACGATTATATAGCTCGGAAGCTTCATTTTCAGCCTTTTAGCTAATACTGGCGGCCATTTTGAATGAGGCCTGGTTACACAGGAAATTTCAAAAAATGAGCCCAAAATATTATTCTGCCTCCCGCAGCGGAGGGGGGCGGGGAGATGCGATAAGGCCCTGGGAACGAGGTTGATAATCTCCCCGCGGCAGGTATCAATTTCTTACCGAACGTTTATATATATATATATATATATATAAAATATGGTAGGACAAACTTCTTATAAGCAAGTGAAAAGTCGTTTTGGGTGATCCGTTTGAATCGGACAATATTTGGCGATTTGTGATCTGACGAATTACATAAACAGGTTTTTACGAAGGGTATACACGTTTGCGTAATATAATAGGCACGTTCAAAATCTATACGTACGACGAAACGGCCTTTTGTGATTTGTGATCTACAGACTACAAAATACAAATACACGGCGTGTGTGGTTTGGGCCCTGGGGACCATGGATGGGGAAAAAGAAACTCTAGGGGAGTAGAATAGGCGGGCGAGGAGTTATTGCGGAACGTATTTCTAAGTAAGTGAGTAAGTAAGCAAGCAAAGTTACTTACTTACTTACATACAGTTACTTTGCTTGCTTGCTTGCTTGCTTGCTTACTTACTTACTTACTTACTTACTTACTTACTTACTTACTTACTTACTTACTTACTTACTTACTTACTTACTTACTTACTTACTTACTTACTTACTTACTTACTTACTTACTTACTTATACTTACTTACTTAGTAAGCAAGTAAGCAAGTAAGTAAGTTGGTCGGCCGGAGGCGACCCGTAGACTCCTCGTTCTCTAACTGCTACCCGAAGGTAGGGATGGGCGCTACTCCTATACATGGAATTAACGATCGAATGTAACTTAATGTATATTGGGTATGGTAATATTGCTAGTCAAGTTGCGAGTTACGAGTACAGTTTCGAGTTGCGAAAGACAATAGGCATAATAACCTTAACGCGCTAACCCTTACCCTAAAATCCCGTGCAACTAGCAACTTTTTGATCCTATGTATGTATGTTCTACATTGGTAGTTTCTGGTTGTATTTCTAGGTCGAAGTGTGGTTAAACAGAGTAATGGAAGCAATGCGTTCGACTGTGAGACACCAACTCTCTGAATCAGTCATTTCTTATGAAGAGAAAGCCAGGGATCAATGGCTATTTGATTATCCAGCTCAGGTTGGTAAACAGTTATTTTGAATTATTTTAACATGGTGAACATGCAAGTTGATAGAAAGAGAGGAAGGGAATGATCTGATGTTGTTTTATGAAACATTACTAGTAATCAGGACGTCTGGTATAGTAATACAAAGACCACTATTCTTTGAAGGAACTTGTGGCAGATGCACATCAACTGGCTGGCGGCGCATGTGGTTTTTAAACATGAGTGGGGATATGGAAGTAATAGAAATATTTTGTATTTCTCTTTCCTCAGGTATCATTATGTGGTACTCAAATTTGGTGGTCCACTGAAGTTGGAATTGCGTTTGGACGGTTGGAAGAAGGCTACGAGAATGCCTTGAAAGATTACTATAAGAAACAGGTTGGTAGACTGTTTACTTGAAATGGAAATTCCCCAGATACCACAGCATACCGCACCATACGATACCACACAACACCATATTGTACCATACCATACCATACTGTAACATAAAAAAACATTCCTTACCATACTGTATAATACCATACCAGACCATACCATCCTGTACCATACCGTGCCATACCATACCACACCATACCATACCTCCCCATACCATACCGTATCACACCAATGACCATATTGTACCATACCATATCATACCATACCATGCGACACTACCAAATCGTACAATACCGTGCCATAGCGCATCTTATCACACCATACCACACCATAGTATACTGCATCGTACCGTGTCATACCGTGCCATACCGTGCCATACCATACCGTGCCATACCGTGCCATACCATACCGTGCCATACCATACCATACCATACTGCACTGCCCTACACTACACTACAACACAACACATTGTATGACTACACCATGCCATATACCATGCCATGCAGAACTTCACCTTACTGCACTGTTCTGTTGTGTGCACAAACCATCATCTGTATGTCCCATGCGGGAACTTCTGTTGTTGCCCTTATTATTTTTATTATTTTAATCCTTCGTCTTTTCACCTTGTTTAGGTGGCCCAACTGACGACCTTAATCAACTTACTCATTGGTGAACTCTCTTTGGGAGATCGTCAGAAGATCATGACCATATGTACCATTGATGTACACGCTCGTGACGTGGTAGCGAAACTTATCCAACAAAAAATAGAAAACGCTCAGGCTTTTGCCTGGCTAAGTCAGTTCCGTCACAGATGGGACGACGCCTCGAGTCATTGTTTTGCCAACATATGTGACGCTCAGTTTAAATATTCCTACGAGTACCTTGGAAATACTCCGCGTCTTGTCATTACCCCGTTGACAGATAGGTACGTCATGGTCACTAATATTTCAGGGTGGTTTTGAAGGAATAAGAGAGGGTGATGTTAGTAAAGAAAAAATATATAAAAACATATATCTACACATAGCAGTTGAATAGGCAGCTTTACATTGGATTACGAGATTCTTGATTTTGTTTTGAACATGATTCCAACTGGTTTTCTTTTTCAAGGTGTTACATCACTCTAACCCAGTCCCTTCATTTAACGATGAGTGGTGCTCCCGCCGGTCCTGCTGGTACAGGAAAAACTGAAACAACGAAAGATTTAGGACGAGCTCTTGGTATTATGGTCTACGTATTCAACTGTTCTGAACAGATGGACTACAAGGTATGATTGCTGCAGGGCCACTTGCTTGATTAGAATATGCAACCGTATATGGTGTATCATGTCTTATAGTAGTTTACTGTATCATGCGTACATCGGGTGTAGTGATGGTCTTGTCATGGTCTGATGATTGTGTGGTGTTGTGTTGTATGGTGTAGTAGGCTGTTATGTAGTACTGTATATAATGAATCTCCGTTAATGATTGCACGCAAATCGTGTCAATAAATGTGGGTGAAAGGAAGTGCAGTTCTGAGGGAAAGCATCCTCAGAAACGGATAAAGGCTAGAATAATCAAGGGTGTGTTTACAGTACATGAGGCCTGCCCAAGTTCAGGTCGGACTGACTTTAGTTCGGACATAGTATTCTTCGTATAGATTGTTTACATGGGTCCAACCTGAGATTCAGGTCACGCCGGTCTAAACTTGGGTAGGTTACTAGCACTTCAGGCCGGCGTGACTTCGCGCCGATTTTCCACATAACGAGCATTGTAAAAGTTGTAAGAACATTACTAGGAATCTCAATATTAACATGAATATTAATTGGATTGACGACGGTCATATTTGAAACAAACCAGGCTGATTGTAATGTGAGGCTGGCCTCATGTAAGCACCCCCTAATTAATGGCTAACTTAATAGCGCCTTTTGTTGTTGGTTGTCTGGTATACAGACTATTTTCGACATCTGAAAATTACTTGGTCATACTATGGTCATTAACTTCAATTATTATATGGCTTGGCTTGTGAGTGGTCTTATAACGCATCTTTACTGCAATTTAATTGGTTGCTGAGTGGTCTTTACAAACCAGTAAAGACCGGTCATTACAAAACAACTGAAAAGTTTTTAAAAATTGCGAGAAAATTGAGGAAATGTGAGACATTTAAAAGAGTCACATAATAAAAACCTTATTAACCTTGTTTGGTTGGTCTTTACCACAAAATTATCCTCCCTTGGTCTTTTCGCACAAACCTCGCTCCTTCGTCGCTTGGTCTATACTGAAAGACCGTGGGCAGGATAATATTGTCGTAAAGACCCGTCCCTCTCGGTTAATAAGTCTTTATTTATATCTCGTATTAGTATAAATTTACAAGTAGAAGTTTGCTTGTTTTCGAAAGAATATTTACAATTTTTTATGAAAAATGTGAAATAAAAATAATTTTCTTTGGTACTAAAACAATGAGACAACTCGTCCTCATTTTCTATGAGCGATACTCGGCTCCGCCTCGTTGACTATCTACTCATAGAAAACTCTGGCTCGTTGTCTAATTGTTAAATATAAATTGATACTTAATACGCCCACCAACTATAAAGGTGTCCTATAATGTACTTTCCTCTTCTTCATATTATAGTCTTGTGGTAATATCTACAAAGGACTTTCTCAAACTGGTGCTTGGGGTTGCTTTGACGAATTCAATCGTATCTCCGTTGAAGTACTGTCCGTTATCGCGGTGCAAGTCAAATCCATTCAGGACGCGATTCGCGACAAGAAAGAAAGATTTATTTTCCAAGGTGAAGACATTTCGCTTGTTCCTACTGTTGGCATATTTATCACTATGAATCCTGGCTACGCTGGTCGTACTGAGTTGCCAGAAAATCTCAAAGCATTGTTCAGGTAAATATCGCGCATTATCCATGTAGCTCAATAGTTAGAGCATCACATTTATCGTAACCTTTGCTCTGCCATCCGAGTCAATGTAGCTCAATAGTTAGAGCATGACACTTATCGTAACCTTTGCTTTGCCATCCGAATCCATGTAGATCAATAGTTAGAACATCTCACTTATCATAACCTTCACTCTGCCAAATGAATCCATGTAGCTCAATTGTTAGAACATCTCACTTATCGTAACCTTCGTTCTCCATCTGATACCATACCATACCATACCATACCATACCATACCATACCATACCATACCATACCATACCATACCATACCATACCATACCGTAGATACTACACCATACTACATCATACCACACTACACCATACGGTACACCATACCATACCATACCATACAACACCATACCATACCACACCATATTATACCATACTACATAATACCACACCATACCATACTACATAACTACACCATGCCACACTATATACTATACTATGCCATACCACACCACACTACACTTTACCACGTCATACTACCGGTAACACTATATAACATACCATAATACCAAACCATACCATACAACACAATACTATATAATTTCTCGTTGTCTCATTGACATTATATCATGTCAAGCTACGATTTCTTTACTCGACTCAAGTTTTTGATTACATTTCGACTTTTAGTAAAGTTATGTAAAGGTAGACATACATCTTCGTTTCTTTTATTTAGACCATGTGCTATGGTCGTCCCTGATTTTGAGTTGATTTGTGAAATCATGTTGGTTGCCGAAGGCTTCATCGAAGCTCGTCTTTTGGCCAGGAAATTCATCACTCTCTACTCACTTTGCAAAGAATTACTCTCGAAACAGGTGAATCTCGCATTATTGATTAAAGAAATATACCTTTAAAGTGCCTATCTAAGTATCCTAAGTATCTATCATATTCGTAATATTTGGGTCTTCCTGAGCAAAATTATAATATATCTTGTCAGCCGAAAATTTCATCTTCATGGACTTTTTTGCTGTTAAAGTTATCGGATGTGATGTAGTAACAAAAGAACACTGGTTTGGAATGCCTCTTGTGACATCACATCCGGTAACTTTAACAGCAAAAAACTCGATGAAGATGAAATTTTCGGCTGAGAATATATATTATGATTTTGTTCAGGAAGACCCAAATATTACGAATATGTAAAATCCCCAAACGTGAGATGGGCATGTACTCATGAGTAGGCAGTGTAGAAATACAAATCAATGTACTCTAAAAAGATTAGTGTATACTGCCGAAATAGTGTGTATGTTATTTGTTTTTTGACTACAGTTCCCCCTTTAATATACTGCGTCATTTCTAGGATCATTATGATTGGGGTTTGAGAGCCATTAAGTCCGTGTTGGTCGTGGCTGGTTCTTTAAAAAGAAGTGACAGAGACCGGCCCGAAGATCAAGTACTGATGAGAGCTTTACGTGATTTCAACATTCCTAAAATTGTCACCGATGATGTACCTATCTTCATGGGGCTAATTGGGGATCTCTTCCCATCTTTGGATGTACCGCGAAAACGGGACATGGACATCGAAGCTTGCATTAAACAATCAATTTTGGTAAGGCAAACGTGTGTCTTCACATACGATTTCATCCCAAACCTATGTACTTTGAGGAAAACTAGTTGCCCTGTTTAAATAATATATTATTGTTGATTATCTTGTAGGACTTGAAATTACAGCCTGAAGAAAGCTTTATATTGAAAATTGTGCAACTAGAAGAACTGTTGGCTGTCCGTCACTCTGTTTTTGTGTTAGGACCTGCAGGGACTGGAAAGACACAGGTATGCGGGTCTGTCTGTCTGTCTGTCTGTCTGTCTGTCTGTCTGTCTGTCTGTCTGTCTGTTTATTAACGGCACCAACCATGTTTTAGGTGATCAAGTCGCTATTTAAAACCTACCAAAACATGAAAAGAAAACCGATGATGTGCGACATCAACCCAAAAGCTGTGACCACCGATGAGTTGTTTGGTTATATCAACCCATCTACGAGAGAATGGAAAGACGGTAAGATTCTGGTTTGTAGAAATTACATGGGAAACTTAGCATGACCAATAGTATACATGACCATGATCATATAGCCACCATACGTGATGCATTTATGTGACCAACTACAGCTAACCATACAGCTTGCCGCTGACTTTATGATCATCAAGATATGCCTTTAGTCTGCAATCCGGAATCGTGTCCATCACCAGATTTCCAAGTGTCCAGGTAGAAAATCCTGCCAGGTCCTCGGGCTATTAACCCCCTATACCCAGATTGTCAACGTTTTTATATGGTGGCTTAACATTCTTCGTTTGCAGGGTTATTTTCGACAACAATGCGTGATTTGTCCATTATCAACAACGATTCTCCAAAGTGGATTGTACTTGATGGTGATATTGATCCTATGTGGATTGAGTCTCTTAACACAGTTATGGACGACAACAAAGTTCTTACTCTGGCTAGTAATGAACGTGTTCCGTTGTCACCTGAGATGAGACTTCTCTTCGAAATCGGACATTTAAAGACTGCAACGCCTGCTACTGTGTCTCGTGCTGGTATTCTCTTTCTTAATTACGCAGACGTTGGCTGGAATCCGTAAGTTTTTACCACACCATTTCACACCACAACAAACCACTCCACAACATACCACACCATGGCCATACTACACTATACCACACCATACCATACCATACCATAGATACTACACCATAGATACTACACCATAGATACTACACCATACTACATCATACCACACTACATCAACACCATACCATAGTACACCATACCACACCGTACTACACCTCATCACACCACACATACCACACCATACTACATAATACCATATCATACCATACTACACCATGCCACACACTATACCATCCCATACCATACCACACTACACTTTACCACTTTACTTTTTTCCTGTCATTCTTAAGGTATGTTTCAAGTTGGATTGACAGTCGTGAAATTCAATCTGAACGTGCCAACCTTCAAATTCTCTTCGACAAATATGTTCCATCGTGCCTGGACACGCTGCGAACCCGTTTTAAGAAGATCACACCTATCCCAGACATCACAATGGTCACTAGTCTTTGTTATTTGTTGGAATGTCTATTGACACCCAATAACACTCCACCAGACTGTAGTAAGGAACTCTATGAACTCTACTTCGTCTTTGCTTCTGTATGGGCCTTTGGTGGAGCCATGTTTCAAGATCAGGTACCTATAGATTTGCAGTAGGGATGGAGGTGGTTGGAGTGGATGTTGGAGGAAGTGGAAGTTGGGGGATAATGTGGTGGAGGTGAGAGTCGAAGTGTAGGTGGTTGTAGGGATGGTGTTTGAGGTGTAGGTGGGATAATGTTTTAAAGGACATTGGCGACAAAAAATAAGTAACTTAAATAGCCGGATATAGTAGTTTGAGGTTGTAAAACTACTCGTAAAGCGTATTAATAATTGCACTGTCAAAGGTGCTAACTTAAATCATTGTCCGCCATCTTGTATGTATTTTCGATATGCTTGTGACGTCACAACCGGGGTAAAGCGAAATTTTTATCTAGCCATCCTCAAGTCTGAAACTCGATTTTTGTCAATGTCTTCCTTTTTCAACTGAATCACACCATTTTAAAAAGCATTCCGCAGAAACTCGGCTACCCACAGAGTAATTTCATCAGGTTTTTCCCGGGTGTGACGTCACGAACTTCCCAGTTAATTAGGCAAAGTATTACAACAAGATGGCGGATGACAGTCATTGGTCAACATTAGTGCTGTTGTTTTGTACAAGAGTAGTTTTGTTTACTTGGATTATACCTTCGTAAGCCTGTTTGTTAATCATCAAGTCAAAAATTTGAAATTGTGATTTATGTTGCCAATCTCCTTTAAGCAGTGATGGATTTATAGGCCCTGGCCTTGGCCAACGGGGTGCAGGAGGGGTGCCAAGCCCAATTTCATTGTCAAATCCAATTTTTTTTGATTTGGCAAGGTGATTGTCAAACAAAAATAAAATAGAGACAAAATAAGATAATAGCATGATAACGTACAATAGTTAGACAACTCAAATTGCAAGCAAGTCTTCAATCTTCAGTACAAACTACAGACTAGTGCCTTGCTGCAGTGACATGCGACGCGTGTGTCCACAGTCCCCTGCCGTGGTGGCTCCCTCAGCGGCGCTCCACCCTGTCTCGGTTGCGCCCCACACCGCAGGCCTGATCTCCCATCACTGCCTTTAAGTGTAGGTAATTGGCAGTATATGTGGGTGGAGATGGGCAGACATAGTTAGCGTTTAATGTTTATTTTATTCTCAGCTTGTTGACTACCGAGTGGAATTCTCAAAGTGGTGGATTACTGAATTCAAGACTATCAAGTTTCCATCTGCTGGAACAGTCTTTGATTACTTTATTGATCCAGAAACGAAAAAATTCACCGCGTGGACCGAGAAAGTTACGAAATTTATATTAGACCCAGAGATGCCTTTGCAGGTAAATAAAAACCGATATCATACTTTTACATGCAATATAATCATATGACAAAAAATAACCAATCAGATACGATAGACAATAACAAATTATTGAAGTGTCTTTGACCTTAAATACGATATTACTATAGATTGTACATGAAGTAAATAATTGAATGGAAAAATGTTTTATGATTTGAGCTTTGGGTTGATGGTCTAGAAAGGTTGTTTTTTTGGAAATGCTGATGAGTGACGTCACACTAGGCATAATTTCGGATACAATATTCTGCTGCTTGAGAAATTTGACCTAATTGACGGTACTGAAAAAGATGGCGGATGTACATTTTACCAGAATGCTTTGAATCACCTGTAATAACAGCTAAACATTGTTTACCTTATAAACATGAATTAAATACGTAAAAGCTTCCTTTTTACCAAACTTAATACCAGATTCACTGTATACTGCGCACAAGGAATTATGGTTAAAGGGATATGGCAATATAAATTAACTTTGTCTCATTTGAAAGAATTCGTGAAATGGTATAACAAGACCTTTTACAATTTTCCCTTGGAATATTGGAATTATTTTCGATATGCATGTGACGTCATAAGTTGGGTAAAGTGAAATTTTTATCTTGCCAACCTTACGACATTATGAGCCAGAAACTCGATTATGTTGCACTATTTCCATTTTCAATTGGCCCACAACATTTTAAAAAGCCTTCCGCGGACATTCGGTTATCTATGGAGTAGTTTCATCAGGTTTACCCTGCTTGTGACGTCACCAATTTCCTAGTTAATTAGGTCAAATATTACAACAAGATGGCGGATTGTAGACTTGTCATAATTATCTGAAATATTTCAAAAACCAAGAAAGATACAGAAAAATTGTAAAAGGTCTTCTTATACCATTTTACGAATTCTTTCAAATGAGACAAGTTAATTTATATTGCTATAATATCCCTTTAAATGTACCAGTCGCCATCTGTTTCGGTACCGTCATACTAGAGATCTTATCAACTTTTTCACTCCAATCCTCAACCAGTCTATCACACGAAAAGCTGGAAAGAAAGCCAAATTCTTGATGTGACGTCACACTCATTAGAATTTCCAAAAAAACAAACCTTTATAGCTCAAACTTTATTCACTTCATGTGGAATTTACATCAGTAGTTTAGTTCTAAAGCTGGTTACTTCATATAAGCCTGTCCTAGTTTATTAGATTTATCACTCTTTTAGGTGAACGGAATACCCCCAACAAGCTAGAAGCCCAATTATAAGGGTTCCGAGGGCCTACGATTTAAGGTCGTTATCCGAGAAGACCCGAAAGTCTCACCATTTGCTGATATTATTGCAAAGGCATCACTTTCTCCTCAATTATTTTTAAGACCTGAGTGGAGGTCCGACCCAGGATTTGAACCTGTGTCTCCCAGCTCATAGATATATGTGGTAACCACTAGACCACAACAGTTGTAGTAATATCGAGTTTAAAGTGCCCATATAACCTCAAAATGTTTTATTATTTTGTTTGGAAGAACTTTTAAAATGATAAAGTAACTTCTTTTGAAGATTTTCGTTTCTTTGCTTTCTTTTTGAGATATATCAGTTTGTTTGATATGCAAATGTATGGAATTTCGTCACACATGCATAATGACTTATTGGAGAAATGTGTATATCTCTTTCATTCTCGAACGAAATCCTTTAAAATCAAGAAGTTTGGTGTTGTGGTGTTGTCACACTTTAGTGTTTTTATTTCATGAACGCAAAGATACATAATATTCTCTGATAACTCATTATGCATGTGTGACGAAATTCCAGATATTTGCATATCAAACAAACTGATATATCTAAAAAAGAAAGCGAAGAAGTGAAAATCTTCAAACGAAGTTACTTTATCATTTTAAAAGTTCTTCCAAATAAGACAATAAAAAAATTTGAGGTTAGGGGCACTTTAAGGTTATAGACACTTTAATGAGATGTGTTTACAGGAAAGTCATTTGTTATTTTTAGCGTCGATTAGGAGGTGAACTAAAAATTAAATTTTGTGTTTTATTTCAGGCTGTTCTTGTACACACAGCCGAGACAACCAGAGTTCGTTACTTCATGGATCTGCTCATGGAGAAACGCCGTCCAGTGATGTTAGTTGGCAATGCTGGAACTGGAAAGACAGTGTTGGTTGGCGATAAGTTTGCCTCGCTCGACCCAGACGAAATAATGGTCGCTAACGTTCCCTTCAATTACTACACGACGTCGGCCATGTTACAGAGCGTTCTTGAGAAACCTCTGGAGAAGAAAGCTGGTCGAAACTACGGACCACCTGGCTCCAAGAAATTGGTGTATTTCATTGACGACATGAACATGCCTGAGGTTAGACGTTGGTTGAAGCTGGCTTAGCACTTTTCATTATCATTATATATTGGATCTTAGAAAATTTATATATATATATATATATATATTGTAACATAAACCACTTAAACATAAACCATATAACAGATCACAACAATTACGGAAGACAACCTCGTCCCCGCGGGAGACTTGTCTTCACACCCACCAACAAACTATAGACGCACCAACGAACGATAAACCCACCACTAACGAGCAATAGACCAACCAACGAACAATAGATCCACTAACGAACAATAGACCAACCAACGAACAATAGACCAACCAATGAACAATAGATCCACTAACGAACAATAGACCAACCAACGAACAATAGACCAACCAACGAACAATAGATCCACTTACGAACAATAGACCAACCAACGAACAATAGACCAACCAACGAACAATAGACCAACCAACGAACAATAGACCAACCAACGAACAATAGACCAACCAACGAACAATAGACCAACCAACGAACAATAGACCAACCAACGAACAATAGACCAACCAACGAACAATAGACCAACCAACGAACAATAGACCAACCAACGAACAATAGATCAACCAACGAACAATAGACCAACCAACGAACAATAGACCAACCAATGAACAATAGACCAACCAACGAACAATAGACCAACCAACGAACAATAGATCCACTAACGAACAATAGACCAACCAACGAACAATAGACCAACCAACGAACAATAGTCCAACCAACGAACAATAGACGAACCAACGAACAATAGACCAACCAACGAACAATATATCTACTAACGAACAATAGACCAACCAACGAACACTAGACCAACAAACGAACAATAGACCAACCAACGAACAATAGTCCAACCAACGAACAATAGACCAACCAACGAACACTAGACCAACCAACGAACAATAGACCAACAAACGAACAATAGACCAACCAACGAACAATAGACCAACAAACGAACAATAGACCAACAAACGAACAATAGACCAACCAACGAACAATAGACCAACCAACGAACAATAGACCAACAAACGAACAATAGACCAACAAACGAACAATAGACCAACCAACGAACAATAGACGAACCAACGAACAATAGACCAACCAACGAACAATAGACCAACCAACGAACAATAGTCCAACCAACGAACAATAGATCCACTAACGAACAATAGACCAACCAACGAACACTAGACCAACAAACGAACAATAGACCAACAAACGAACAATAGACCAACCAACGAACAATAGACGAACCAACGAACAATAGACCAACCAACGAACAATAGACCAACCAACGAACAATAGTCCAACCAACGAACAATAGATCCACTAACGAACAATAGACCAACCAACGAACACTAGACCAACAAACGAACAATAGACCAACAAACGAACAATAGACCAACCAACGAACAATAGACCAACAAACGAACACTAGACCAACAAACGAACAATAGACCAACCAACGAACAATAGACCAACCAACGAACACTAGACCAACAAACGAACAATAGACCAACCAACGAACAATAGACCAACAAACGAACAATAGACCAACAAACGAACAATAGACCAACCAACGAACAATAGACCAACAATAGACCAACAAACGAACACTAGACCAACAAACGAACAATAGACCAACCAACGAACAATAGACCAACAAACGAACACTAGACCAACAAACGAACAATAGACCAACCAACGAACAATAGACCAACCAACGAACACTAGACCAACAAACGAACAATAGACCAACCAACGAACAATAGACCAACAAACGAACAATAGACCAACAAACGAACAATAGACCAACCAACGAACAATAGACCAACCAACGAACAATAGATCCACTAACGAACAATAGACCAACCAACGAACACTAGACCAACCAACGAACAATAGACCAACCAACGAACAATAGTCCAACCAACGAACAATAGATCCACTAACGAACAATAGACCAACCAACGAACAATAGACCAACAAACGAACAATAGACCAACCAACGAACAATAGACCAACCAACGAACAATAGACCAACCAACGAACAATAGACCAACCAACGAACAATAGAACAACCAACGAACAATAGTCCAACCAACGAACAATAGATCCACTAACGAACAATAGACCAACCAACGAACAATAGACCAACCAATGAACAATAGACCAACCAACGAACAATAGTCCAACCAACGAACAATAGATCCACTAACGAACAATAGACCAACCAACGAATAATAGACCAACCAACGAACAATAGACCAACCAACGAACAATAGACCAACCAACGAACAATAGACCAACCAACGAACAATAGACCAACCAACGAACAATAGACCCACCAATCGCTCATGGCGATCATCAGGTAACTGACTATATAACTGAATATATATACAGTGTATACTATATAACTGAATACAGTATATACTATATAACTGAATATATATACAGTATATATAGGCAAAGATGACAAACACTCTTTACTTAACTCTGAAGATGACCGCTGCTGAAGCCTTCGGAACGTTAGTCGTCTATGCATCATCATTTTATATATTTTCTAATTTCATTTTATTCAGTTTTGATTTCGCTCAAAATTTCTATGGGATGGTAGTTAACTCGGCCTTTGCCCTCGTCAACCATCGTAGAAATGTCTAGCAAATAATATAATTGTTAATTGAAAATGGTTGCGTTTAGGTGGATACGTATGGAACAGTGTCTCCTCACACGCTCATCAGACAACATCTGGACTACAGTCATTGGTACGATAGAAATAAACTCACTCTGAAAGAAGTCCATAACTGTCAGTATGTCGCTTGTATGAATCCTACAGCTGGAAGTTTCACCATCAATCCTCGGCTGCAGGTAGGAATGAAGTTAGAGAGTGTAGGTAGAGATAAAATCACCTCTATAGGGTCCACAGCTCAAGGGTTTTGTGACTTTTTTATTATTGTATTGCTGCAGAAGTACGTCTAATAGTAATACTATACTATATAGTATTGTGTACCATTTTGACACTTTACAGATACAGCAGTCCGACTATTGTATTTTTGGTTTACATTCGCTACTTTACTATTTGTTTAGCGACATTTCTGCGTGTTCGCTATCAGTTTTCCTGGCGTGGATGCACTGAAGACTATCTACTTTAACATTCTCCAAGGACATATGGCTGCCAACAACTTCACAAGCTCTGTGGTGAAAGTTGGTGAAAAACTAGTTGACTGTGCTTTGGCTATGAATCAAAAGGTAATTCCACGATGCCATATTTCGTTATACCTATTATAGAAATACGTGAAACTTCGCTTCTGCAACTCGCAACAACAATTTTGCGAAACAAGTTGTAGAAATTTATTGCTACGCCCATCAGGGGCTAGTTGTATAAAACTATTAACTATATACAACTACCCGTCGGACAGTTAAATAGTCGTAGTTAAGTTCAACTACTATTGAAAAGAAAGGTGTATATTTAACTCTGACTATAGTTAAAATTAATCGACATGATTAACATACACTATGCACATGTTTACAGATGATCACAAGCGTTAAGTTGTTGCGAACATATTTCGTGCACTTAAATAGATAAAATTATCACACTGTTCCTAGTTGACGCGGTATAGCTCAACTGGTAGAGCAGCTGATTGGAATCCCGAAGGTGTGAGTTCTCACCTCCAGTCAACAATTTTCCGTCGACTCAATAGTATACGTTAATCATGTCATTAATTTTCATGTTACTTGAGGATGATTCTATACGTTAAAGTTAACTTTTATATTTAATTCTCTATTTAATTTTTAATTTCTTATTGTTTGTTTTTCTCTGTCTAGGTTACCAGCTCATTTTTACCAACTGCTGTCAAATTTCATTATATTTTCAACCTTCGTGATCTCTCCAATATCTTTCAAGTAAGTCATATTTATATATTGAATGTCTTATATATTGAATCTCTAGACAGCTTCCCTTGCAGTTTTACCTTTGAATACCTCTGGGAGGAAACGGTTGAATATATAGGTTGTATCAAAACATAACACTCATTTGTCTCTAGACAGCTATATGTTGCCGCTTTACCTTTGAATAGGCTGTAGGGAGGAAACGGTTGAATACATAGGTTGTATTAAAGGACGTAAAATGATAGAGTAACACCTTTTACAACTTTTCCGTATTTTACTTCGTTTTTGAAATATTTCAGTTTGTTTGATATGTAAATGAGATGATCTCTGACGTTATGTGCAGGGTAGATATATCTCAGTGATTGCTAAATTTACAACGTTCATTATCATCAGGAGTTACAAACTTGAAGATGTGACTAATATTTTAATGAGTGGAAATTCTCTACCCTGCACCTGACGTCAGAGATCATCTCATTTACATATCAAACAAACTGAAATATTTCAAAAACGATGTAAAATACGGAAAAGTTGTAAAAGGTGTTACTCTATCATTTTACGAGTTCTTTCATCCTTTAACATTCTTTTGTCTCTAGACAGCTATTTTGCCGCTTTACCTTTGAATACCTCTGTAGGGAGGAAACGGTTCAATATATAGATTGTATTATGTTTTAATACAACCTATATATAAGTATCCTCCAGGACCATAATCTCATTTATTTCAGGGAGTTCTATTTTCTACCATCGACTGTATCAAGTCACCCGTCGACCTGGTACGCCTGTGGATGCACGAAGGTAACCGAGTGTATAGAGACAAACTGGTGGAAGAAAGAGACATGGAGATTTATGATAAAATACAAAAAGACATGACAACCAAATTCTTCGAGGTATAGACCTAATCGCATTATAAAATAACATTTTGAAAAGTGGGTGTTCTGATTGGCGAAAAGCCATGTTTCTATAGACTTTTAGCCTGCCTCCAATTTCAGGGCGTTCCCCTCCCCCAAGAGCCTGCATTTCAGGCTAAGAGACTTTATACTTTTCTTTTACTTCTTTACTTGAATTAATTGTAGTTATCATAATTTTATTGGTTATACATGTAGTATAGTATTGATTTTATAATGAAATGTAATTAGTTTTATAAGTAAGTTAAGTAACTTTAAGATGCAATGAACTAAAATAAAGCACAGATCTGCATTACAAAACATTTATGGGTCGAGACAACTTAAATAATAGAATACGTTTGCCTGGGTCTCTATAACTGTTATAGAAACACGGAAATGTTCCCGCCATTCTTGAAGTCAAACAAAAGTTTGCCAAGGGTTTGGATTTAGGTTAGGATAAGGATTGAGCCCAGCTATAGTTCTCTGTTTCTATTATTTTTACATAAGACTACACATTTTTTTATTGATCGTCGTTCTCGCATTAGTTTACTGATAGAGTCTGTTTTAGGATTTTGAAGAAGAAGCTCTTTATCAACAGCCATTGTTGTTTACACATTTCTCTACCGGCATCGGAGAACCGAAATACTTTTCAATTCCAGACTGGCCACATTTAAGCAAGTTACTCACAGAAACTCTGGACAACTATAATGAACTTAATGCAGTCATGAACCTTGTTCTTTTTGAAGACGCCCTGCAGCACATGTAAGAAGTCTGTCTGTCTGTCTGTCTGTCTGTCTGTCTGTCTGTCTGTCTGTCTGTCTGTCTGTCTGTCTGTCTGTCTGTCTGTCTGTCTGTTTGTCTGTCTGTCTGTCTGTCTGTCTGTGTGTGTGTGTGTGTAGACGAAAAATAAGGAAAGATATAGAATATGAACAAATTGCCGACGAATAAGACAAACGAACAATGTTTAAATTACTTAACATACTAAAATGATTGCCGTCTTTTTTATCCTATCTTTTTAGTTGTCGTATTAACCGTATTCTGGAATCTCCTCGCGGTAACGCCCTTTTAGTTGGCGTTGGTGGAAGTGGAAAGCAAAGTTTAGCACGTTTAGCTGCTTTCATCAGCGCATTAGAAGTGTTTCAAATCACCTTACGTAAAGGTTATTCCATCGTAGATATGAAGGTACTTTACAGAGACATTGTTAGTAGATGATAGTCCATCCGTTGCTCCATCCGTTGCTCCGTCCGTCCATCCATCCATCCATCCGTCCACTCATCCGTCCGTCCATCCATCCGTCCGTCCATCCGTCCATCCATCCGTCCGTCCGTCCGTCCATCCATCCATCCATCCATCCATCCATCCATCCATCCATCCATCCATTAAGAAAAAAGCAACTAAGTCTAATTCACCGGCTGATTCGCTGCTTTTTAAAGAAAAGAGAAATGCAGTTAATCAATTGGTGAAAAAGACAAAAAAGTCTTACTATCAAGAGGAAATTAAAAACAATTCAGGAAATCCTAAGGGTACATGGAAGGCTTTAAATAGTTTGATGGGCAAAAAGTCAAAAAGTTCAGAAATACCTAAAATAAAGCTGAACTCATCTGAACCTATTGCAAATTCTTTTAATACCCATTTCACAGAGATTGGGCCAAAATTGGCATCACAAATCCCATTACCAGTCCAAGGTAAAACATTTGAAAAATATCTAACAAAAGTTGATTCTACGTTTTGTTTTACAAAAATCCTACCTTCTCGTGTCCTGAAGCTGTTGAACCAGTGATGTTGCAAAAGCTGTAGGTATTGATAAAATTTCAAACAAAATTTTTTAATTATGTGCACCATATATTTATGAATCATTGAGTGCCATGTTCAATCTGTCACTTGAAACTAATGTTGTTCCAAGTTGCCAAGGTAACTCCAATTTTCAAGGTGGGTGATCGCTGTGTGATAGAAACAATTACAGACCAATTTCAGTCATCTCAGCAGTCGCCCGCATTTTTGAAAAGCTTGTGTACGAACAATTAGAGAACTATGTTACCAATAATAATTTTACAATTAACAATTAGAGAACTATGTTACCAATAATAATTTTATCAATCCCAGACAATCTGGGTTTCGATCTTTATTTTCCACCACAACAGCTATGCTAGATTTAACCAATGAATGGTGTTTTAACATCGATAAAAAACTCATAAATGGGGTCCTATTCTTAGACCTTAAAAAGACCTTTGATACAGTGGATCACACAATCCTTATAAAGAAATTGCAATATCTTGGCTTAAATCAGTCTGCAGTTGAGTTGTTTAAATCATATCTGGGTGACCGTGTTCAAATGTGCACGGTTAATGGAGTACTATCGGACCCGGAGCAACTCTCCTGTGGAGTGCCACAAGGAACTATTCTTGGGCCTCTCCTGTTCTTAATTTATATCAACGATTTGCCAAATTGTGTTAAATATAGTTCAACTAGAATGTTTGCTGATGACACGAACTTAACTGCATCAGGTTCTAGTGTACCTGAAATTAAAACTATGTTAGACAAGGATATTAAATGCTTGGTGGAGTGGCTTTGTGTTAACAAACTCACATTGAATGTTATTAAAACAGAATACATGTTGATTGGCTCTTGGCAAAGGATATCCAGTCTAACTGATAGCTTAAGTCTTTCTATTAATGGCATAGCCTTAAAACAGGCTCATGCTTTAAAATGTTTAGGACTTACAATTGATGATAATTTGACTTATAAAAATCACATTGATAATGTCATAAAGAGAGTTAAAAGCAATTTAAATATTATGAGGAAAGCAAAGCCATTCCTTAACCAGCAGCTTCTGAAAACTATATACTATTCAATTATTGAACCACACTTCACTTATTGTTCTGTTGTGTGGGACAGTATTGATCAATTGCTTGCAGACAAGCTTCAGAAGCTACTAAACCGAGCAGCCCGTATCATTACAAGTGCTCCATATTCAGTTCACACTTGTGACGTGTTTTCTGACTTGAAATGGTCAACTTTGGACCATAAAAGGAAATGTCAGAAAACTATAATGATGCATAAAATTGTTAATTGCGAAGCTCCATCCTATTTAACTAAAATATCTGAAAAACAGATTGGCTCAGCAGTTTATGATCTCAGATCATCAAACAATATCCAAATACCAAAAGTAAGAACTAAAAGCTATTACGATAGCTTTGGTGTATCCGGACCTATAATGTGGAATTCACTACCCGACTCATTAAAAAATGAGAAAAGTCTTTCAAAATTTAAGAAAGAAATTCGGAACCATAATTTTTGCATTGACAACATTAATATCTAGTTATATATTTTTATTTTATTTCTTTTGTATATATTGTAAATATCTTTATCTAATTCACAAAAATCTTGTAAATATCTAGTTATCCATAACACGGCTTCTAGGTAGACCAGAGCTAGGAATTGTTGTAATTTTTATTTCTGATAGAACTACTGTGTTTAAATAAATTCAATCAATCAATCCATCCATCCATCCATCCATCCATCCTAAGCAAACCACGTTCGTTCGTTCGTTCGTTCGTTCGTTCGTTCGTTCGTTCGTTCGTTCGTTCGTTCGTTCGTTCGTTCGTTGATTCATTCATTTCTTTAGACTGACTTAGCAATGTTGTGTACCAAAGCTGGTTTGAAAAACATCGGCACAGTATTTCTGCTCACGGACGCCCAAATTCCTGAAGAACATTTCCTAGTTTTGATCAATGATCTTTTGGCCTCTGGTGAAATACCAGGGCTCTTCCCTGACGACGAAGTGGAGAACATCATATCTGGCGTGCGGAACGAGGTGAAAGGCGCAGGACTACAGGATACGAGAGAAAATTGCTGGATGTTCTTTATTGATAGAATTCGGAGAAATCTCAAGGTAATGTTATCTAGGAAAAAATATTTTTACATTGACCTACAGAATTTTCAAAATCTATTCATAACTTTCCATAATTTTTCATAATCTGCCTATTCATAACTTTCCATAATTTTTCATAATCTGCTTATTCATAACTTTCCATAATTTTTCATAATCTGCCTATTCATAACTTTCCATAATTTATCATAATCTGCTTATTCATAACTTTCCATAATTTATCATAATCTGCTTATTCATAACTTTCCATAATTTATCATAATCTGCCTATTCATAACATTCCATAATTTTTCATAATCTGCCTATTGACAACTTTCCATAATTTATCATAATCTGCCTATTCATAACATTCCATAATTTTTCATAATCTGCCTATTCATAACTTTCCATAATTTATCATAATCTGCCTATTCATAACTTTCCATAATTTATCATAATCTGCCTATTCATAACTTTCCATAATTTTTCATAATCTGCCTATTCATAACTTTCCATAATTTATCATAATCTGCCTATTCATAACTTTCCATAATTTATCATAATCTGCCTATTCATAACTTTCCATAATTTATCATAATCTGCCTATTCATAACTTTCCATAATTTATCATAATCTGCCTATTCATAACTTTCCATAATTTATCATAATCTGCCTATTCATAACTTTCCATAATTTATCATAATCTGCCTATTCATAACTTTCCATAATTTATCATAATCTGCCTATTCATAACTTTCCATAATTTATCATAATCTGCCTATTCATAACTTTCCATAATTTATCATAATCTGCCTATTCATAACATTCCATAATTTATCATAATCTGCCTATTCATAACTTTCCATAATTTATCATAATCTGCCTATTCATAACTTTCCATTATTTATCATAATCTGCCTATTCATAACTTTCCATAATTTATCATAATCTGCCTATTCATAACTTTCCATTATTTATCATAATCTGCCTATTCATAACTTTCCATAATTTATCATAATCTGCCTATTCATAACTTTCCATTATTTATCATAATCTGCCTATTCATAACTTTCCATAATTTATCATAATCTGCCTATTCATAACTTTCCATAATTTTTCATAATCTGCCTATTCATAACTTTCCATAATTTATCATAATCTGCCTATTCATAACTTTCCATAATTTATCATAATCTGCCTATTCATAACATTCCATAATTTATCATAATCTGCCTATTCATAACTTTCCATAATTTATCATAATCTGCCTATTCATAACTTTCCATTATTTATCATAATCTGCCTATTCATAACTTTCCATAATTTATCATAATCTGCCTATTCATAACTTTCCATTATTTATCATAATCTGCCTATTCATAACTTTCCATAATTTATCATAATCTGCCTATTCATAACTCTGGCTCAGATGAAAAAGGCAACCTTATCTTGCATTATCGACTTTTAAATAAATGATACTGATGATATTGATGGAGTGGAGTTTTCTTCCACCGTGAGTTGATTTATTTTCTTTCTCTCTCTCTGGTCCACAGGTCGTACTGTGTTTCTCACCAGTTGGAACAACCTTACGTGTACGTAGTAGAAAGTTCCCGGCTGTCACCAACTGTACTGCCATTGATTGGTTCCATGAATGGCCTGCCGAGGCCTTAGTCTCTGTCAGTCAACGCTTCTTGGAGGATATTGAACAAGTCAATGTAGGGTGGTTATTTTATTATTTCCGAATATTTAACAAATAGTATGCTGTTATCAACGTGTTATCAATGTGTCCTGCATATAAAATATTGAAATTATATTTAACAAATAGATTCCATTTTGCCGTTGTCTGTTCAGTTATAGATGACGTCAGAACGTAGTAAGAACAAAAAAGTGGCCCACGAGACGGAGTTGAGTGGGTCACTGATGTTCTTACCACGTTCGGACGTCCTCTTTGTATCTATAACTGAACAGACTGTTAAAAAATGGAATCTATTTGTTTTATACAATCAAAAACAACCCCAAAGGTTTATCAAAGCTGTTGGGGCATGAAAAAAGAAAAACACAGCTGCTGACGTGGATTTGACGCCATCCATGTATCTGTCCTTTAATAGATAATGGGCAAAGAACCTATGAAAATGCGTATATAAGTCACGTGATTGTATAAAAAGAACTAGAAGTTAAGAAGTAAAACTGTACACATTGTTTTAATTCAGGGTGACCAAAAGCAGTCAGTAGCCGAGTTTATGGCATTTGTGCATACAAATGTCAATCAGATGAGTCATGAATACTTAATGTCTGAGAGACGGTATAACTACACAACTCCGAAAAGTTTTCTTGAACAGGTACGTAGCTTGCACCTAGATTGATGGTGTGATCAAATTCGTTTTCCACCTCTTCTATTCCTCCTCCTTCTCTCATGCTTCTTCTTCCTTCGCTTCCTCATTCTTCTGTATCTTCGTCCTTCTCCCTCTTTCTCTCCCTCTTCCTTCTCTTCCTTCTCTCCCTCTTCCTTCTCCTCTCAATCTCCCTCCTCTCCACTCGCACTTCCTCTTCTCCCTCTTCCTCCTCTCCTTCTTCCTCATCCTCTTCCTTCTCTTCCTATTTCTCTTCGTTACCTTTTCCAATTGTTCTCCTTTTTTGTCCTTCTCCTCTTCCTCTCCTTCTTCCTCCCCTTCTTCCTCCTTCTCTCCCTCTTCCTTCTCCTCTTCCTCCTCTATCTTTTCTTCTCCCTCTTCTTGCTCTCCATCTTCTTCCTCATCCTCTTCTTTTCCTATTTCTCTTCGTTACCTTTTTCAATTGTTCTTAATGTTTTTCCTCTTTCTCTTTTCTATCCCATTTTCGCTGCTCACCATTCCCTTATTAATATGTAGATCAAACTGTACGAAACATTGCTTAAAAAAAAGAACACGGAACTGATGCAGAAAATGGAGCGATTAGAAAACGGTTTGCTGAAACTGCAAAGCACGGCCTCCCAGGTGGACGACCTGAAGGCGAAGTTGGCCTCACAGGAGGTTGAGCTTCAACAGAAGAACGAAGACGCAGACAAGCTTATTCAAAAAGTTGGCGTCGAAACCGAGAAAGTTAGCAAAGAGAAGGCTGTTGCTGACGAAGAAGAGAAAAAGGTGGCTGTCATAGCTCGGGATGTCTCTGAAAAACAACGATCTTGCGAGGCAGATTTGGAAAAAGCTGAGCCGGCTTTGCTCGCTGCTCAAGAGGCTTTAAACACATTGAACAAGAACAACTTAACGGAGTTAAAATCGTTTGGCTCCCCTCCTGCTGCTGTCACTAATGTCACGGCCGCTGTGATGATGCTACTGACTCCTTCGAACAAGATTCCAAAAGATCGCAGCTGGAAAGCGTCGAAAATCATGATGGCTAAGGTGAGTTGATCTAGAGCAATTACTTTGTTTTATCTTCTTCATCATCGTTGGTGAATAAAACGTGATCAAAAGAACCTCTAACGGTACCTACAATGTTCAGACATATATTTATCTAACGACTTTAAAGGGGCAGTAAGACGCAAAATTCATTTATCCCAATTTGGGCTTTATTTGGAAGTGCATTCGAAATAAGCAAGAATTACGGTCTTACTTTGTCATTTCAGAAATATTTAAAGTGCCACTATGATGAAAATTCACCCCCGTCTTTTAGATTTTCTTTAGCATAGAATAGTATTTCAGGGTCGAAAGTGATCATCGATATAAAAAAAAACTAAAAAATGGTATTTTGAAGTGAAGTATTGTGAGCTCTGAAATCACTATTATTTAGGCCACCATTACTAAAAACGTGTTCCAAGTGAGCCCGCAATTTCAAAAGGTAATATTGTCTGTGACGTCAGATTCTCAATGCTACGCCTGAATTTCAGTCAAGGTTACTTGTTTTCTTGTTTTCTTCGAGAAGTAGATGAAATGTTCAGCCTTTCAGACGAATAATTTGAAAAACGACCTTGATTTACTTGAAGAATTAGCCATGTGGAGACGTCGCGTTGAGAATCTGACGTCACTTCGTTACGCTGGTCAGGAACATGAACGATTAATGGCGGACATAACAACTCCAGATTCGGAGTCAGAAAAATAATACTTGCCATCGTCGAATCGCAAAACGGTTTCGACCGAGTAATATTTAGCAGCTCTGCTTTATAAAAAAGTAAAAATATCGATAGGTAAAAATTTGATCGTAGTACCACCACTTTAAGTTTTTAAAAGCTGCAAATGAAATACCTAATGACGTCATCTACTCACTCAAATTCTAAAAATGAGGAATATCTTTGTAGATAGCAGCTAGATTGTCCTGAAACGTTCCAGATGTATGCTACTAAGAATGGTACACTACACTATATACATTTTTCATTTTAGGGATTTCTTTTAGTTTAAATTAAGGAATAGATGACGTCATAAGTTCATTTGCATTTTTCAAAAACTTTAATATCTCTGGAACAACATAAGACATTGACTAAGTAAGAATGGCGATTTTTCGTCTTACTACCCTTTAACACAAAATAATATATAGGAAAATGTTTCTCGACTCTGATTGGTCGATTCTAGTACAGTTAATCCCAAACAACAGTGCAAAAATGTGTCATCATAGTGCACATTTTTGTAATTGGTTCAAAGACAATAGAAACTTGAGACAGCCAATTCTAGCAGATTTTGAAGGATGTCAATTTTCTTCGCGCGAAAAAACAAACATGGCGGTCAAGACTCGGAGTACATTTCGCTTAAATTTAAACTGAATTCTACTTTAAGAGGATCGGTCATTATTTATGGTCGAGGTGGGGGCCGAACAGAAATAGATTTGGTGCTGGAAAAATGTTTACCCAACCAAATTAAGATCAGAAATTTAACCGTCCCAACCATTTATGCATGGTAAAGAAAAATGTTTACCCAACCCAAGAAGAAAAAAGTTAGATAAAGCCTAATTCCCAGCATATCATCGATAAAAGTTTTAATAACAAACCCAAATAGATATACAGTCAGATCCTACTATAACTTTCAGATTATTATCTCCCTATACAGAGCAGGAATCCAAGGAAAACAAGGAGAGGAATACAATAACAAAAGCTAATGTGCAATGATGACTAAGGAGAATGGATGACGAGATTCCAATTTTAAATGAACTCTTAATTTTTTTATGTAAATAGTCATGAAAATTTTGCAACCCAACCCTTCAGAGAAGTGATTTTTTTACCCAACCATTTAGGTCTTAGAATTTTCAGCTATACCATTTTCTCTTCGGTCCCACCCCGGCCATAAATAATGACCGGTCCCTTAGACCATTTGACCTCCGCTAAGAATTTCTACCTACACAACTGACATAGTGCCTACGCAGCTATCTACGCAATACTCTATGATTTATTTACACTGTAATCTCTTCAGGTGGATCAATTCTTGGATAGTCTTCTTACTTACGACAAGGAAAACATTCATGAGAATAATTTAAAAGCCGTGCGACCATACCTGGATGATCCAGATTTCCGACCGGAGCTTATTTCTGCTAAATCTCTGGCAGCTGGTGGATTGTGTGCATGGGTAGTGAACATTATCAGATTCTACGAAGTATTCTGCGACGTCGAGCCAAAACGTTTGGCACTGCAGGCGGCAAATGCCGAGCTGGCGGCTGCCGAGGAGAAGTTGAGTAAAATTAAAGCAAAGATTAAAGAATTGGACGACAATTTAGCAGAGCTGACTGCTTCCTTCGAGAAGGCGACTATGGAAAAACTGAAATGTCAAGAAGAAGCCGAAAGCACGGCCCGCACCATCTCTCTGGCTAATAGGCTTGTTGGTGGACTGGCTTCTGAGAATGTTCGTTGGGCTGAGGCTGTTGAGACTTTCAAAGTGCAATCTACTACGTTACCTGGAGATATCTTGTTGATATGTGCGTTCGTATCTTACGGAGGCTGCTTCACCAGGAGATACAGAGATAGTTTAATGAAGGAGAAACTGCCTGATTTTTTGAAGTCACAGAAGGTAATGCATGGTTTGGACATGTATTTCGCCAGTCTTGTTGTTGGTGTTATTGGTGTTGGTGATGTTGATGTTGATGTTGTTGTTGATGTTGTTGTTGATGTTGTCGTCGTCGTCGCTGCTTATGCTTCTACTCCTTATTTACAAAATGTTAAAACTTGTTTAAATCCTTGACACACCTTCCTGACCATCTTTTTATCTACCCAGGTTCCCATTCCTATTACGGTAGATCTCGACACGTTGACGTTACTTACCGACAACGCGACGATCGCTGGATGGCAAAACGAGAGCTTGCCGTCAGATCGTATGTCAACGGAGAACGCGACAATCTTAGCCAACTGTGAAAGATGGCCGCTCATGATTGATCCCCAGCTCCAAGGTATAAAATGGATAAAAACAAGAGAAGGAGAAAGTTTGAGAGCGGTACGACTTGGTCAAAAAGGGTGAGTGAATATCAAAGTTGCAGAATATACATTTAACAATGAAACCATTTGTGAATGGTATAATTGATTTATAACGTACTCGATGTTACTCGTGGTATTTTTAGGTATTTTTTTTCAAGTAAATACCTGGGGCCGGTTGTATAAAAAAGTGATTACCTTAACTCTTTCCCTACGGGCGCAGTTAAAATGGGTCACTGAAGACCCGCAAAGTCGTCAATCGAAAAACACGGCACACGGTAACGCAAGATTAAAAATTGAAATTCGACAAGCGCCAGGAACATGAAATCCACGCACACGCCAAGTTTGATTTGATTTCATAAACAACTCTGCGATTGGTGGCATTTTGAGTTTTCAAGATGCTACGCGGGCGTGCAAGATGGCCTTTTCTGGAAAAATGTAAATTTTTCAACCTGATTTATGATAATTAATGCTAATTTATATTAACATAATGTGTTTTGTTCGGGAAATTTAAAAGAACAAGTAAAAGCCGGTTTATTGGGCTTCCAGAAAATGTATAGCTTTCGCAACAGTTATGGTTATTTCAAGATATATCAATAGAACAACGTGGTCGTTCAATTTTTGATGTTTTTCAGCCGTAAGGAAAGAGTTAATAAGCAATAATAGGTAAATTGAAAATAATCGAAGAAAAAGCGTGAAAGGAAAAGCAGTTTATTATCTGTTGAATTGAAAATAATCAAAGTAAATACAGTTTAACAAAGCAAAAAAATGGTCAGTGACAAAAAATGAACCCCCTTCTCTGCTCCCCCCTACCCCCCTCAATGAGAGGAATTATGTAAGGGTTACCCGAAGCAGAGTCTCTGCAGAGATCCCACCCGCACCGGTCCACCCGCACGGGAGCTCATACTTTTAAATATATACGCAAGCTATCTATACACTACAAAGGCAATACGTTCTATGCATGTGGGTCAAAAAGGTCAAAATTCACCGTGTTTAGAAATGTAGGAAATAATTCACCAAATTTGTTAAAAATTTGATATGTGTGTTGTTTAGCCGACTTATAACGATGATGAAAAATTCAGGCGAAAATATAAAATTGATCGATGCGAAAAAATATCGACCATTGTATATTAACTCTTTCCCTACGGGCGCAGTTAAAATGGGTCACTGAAGACCCGCAAAGTCGTCAATCGAAAAACACGGCACACGGTAACGCAAGATTAAAAATTGAAATTCGACAAGCGCCAGGAACATGAAATCCACGCACACGCCAAGTTTGATTTGATTTCATAAACAACTCTGCGATTGGTGGCATTTTGAGTTTTCAAGATGCTACGCGGGCGTGCAAGATGGCCTTTTCTGGAAAAATGTAAATTTTTCAACCTGATTTATGATAATTAATGCTAATTTATATTAACATAATGTGTTTTGTTCGGGAAATTTAAAAGAACAAGTAAAAGCCGGTTTATTGGGCTTCCAGAAAATGTATAGCTTTCGCAACAGTTATGGTTATTTCAAGATATATCAATAGAACAACGTGGTCGTTCAATTTTTGATGTTTTTCAGCCGTAAGGAAAGAGTTAATCATGATTAGTGCTTAATTTTAGCCAATCAGGGCCACTGTTTGATAACTTAATCATGATTTAATCACCCGACGAGTGATTAAATCATGATTAAGAGTTTTATACAACTGGCCCCTGATGCTTCGCTCATTCACTTTGCAAAACATTCCGCCATTTTGTTTTTTTCATAACTAACAAGACGCCCGCGAGGCGTTAGCTCGGGCTACTTTTGGGCTGGCAGCGTTTTTTGGGCTCGCAGAAGTTTCCGGTTAAAATTGTTCAGCTAAACTGCAGGGCCCAGTTGTCTCTTAACTACAGTTTAACTGCTCTTTGGGAGAATTACCCCCCTGAATAGCAAAACTAAGTAAGAAGCTGTTTTGTGTGACTGCTTTTCTGCAGTTACGGCCGCGATCGCCGGCGTGTGCAATTTGGCATATTTATCATCTCAAATCATTAGTAATTCATGAGTAAACACAATGGAAATCAGTACCAGGTCGAATATGTGATGAAACACTCTTGTTGTAAAAGGTCCTAACACCAATCATAATCCTAACACCCCAATCTCGTACCTAAGCATCCCCGATCGCGCGGGAAATGCGAATGGACGAGATTGTAGCACCCCTAGAGTTTCATCATAACCCCCCCCCTGCGGGATTTTCCCCATCCATGGTCGCCATGTGTATGATTGTTGATAACAAATCGGGAGAGGATGTATGTTTCATAGTAGATTTTGAACGTTATCTCGTTACCTTGAAAACAGATTTGGAATCACCGAATCTAAATACATAGCATACCTATCTATTATATTACGGGAACTTGCATACCCTTCGTAAAAACCTGTTTATGTACTTACAAGTTAATCGGCAATATGAAGGCCACTTCGTCGTAGAATTTTGAACGTTATCTCGGTCAATAGTTACTCGAGTCTGAAAACAGATTTGGAATTACCGAGTCCAAGTATGTATACTTTTGGCATTGATAACTAATTTATATTTGGCATTGATTATAGTCTCTTTGAGATCTCGGACCAACCCGTTTTGAAATCGCTCGTCATCTTTTAGTATAGGTCTGAGCGTATTCACGATCAACACAGTTTTCAGCCACATTGCTGATTAAGTCAGTTACTTTCAAAATCTACCAACAGAGTCCGAGAACAATTCGACCAAAAGCAAAGCTGTCGAAAAGAAAGAACTCAGCTTTTGATCCGCAACAGTGCCTCACGGTTCGCAAAAGCCTGATGGGAAATATTATTGCACGATTTTGCAATTTTGCGGAACCCCCCAAAAATAATGAAGCCGAATTTAAGACTCGTACTACCACAGGTAGCCCCAGTAATAGGATATGAACTGATAGCCTGGTAGTATAAGAACCAATCAGATTGCAGGATAGGTCATATCTAATGGATGTTGTGGATGTCTATATTATAATTCTAGTTATCCACGAAAGGTTATCGATCGAAATTCTAGTTATCGATCGAAAGGGGATCCTCCGGATCGTCTCCACTAGTTAATCGATATATTACGAATTTTTCCTGCGAAGAATACCACTTTTGTTTTACTATGTATTTGAACTGTTTTGTTATATGTTGTAATTATTTTCCTTCATCGTGCAGGTTCCTTGACACCATTGAGCGTGCTGTTTCTCATGGAGATTGCGTGTTGATTGAAAATATGGGAGAGTCCATTGATGCAGTCCTGGATCCTCTTGTTGGAAGAAACACCATCAAGAAAGGAAGGTGAGAACATTTGAACTAGTTTGCAGCCATCTTCAGAAATGCTGTAGCTGAATGTTGACATGTACAGTTTAATCCCATACACCAATTAAGTTGACAATCGTATCGTGTAGGTAGTAAGTAAGTTGGCAGGCCGTAGCCGACCCGTAGGCTCCTCTTTCATTAGCTGCTACTCGAAGGTAGGGGTGGGCGCCACTCCTATCCCTGGAATTAACCACTTACCCCAGCCAGAGCTGGTCCCAATTTTATTTAAGGCTCTTGGTGAAAGCCCGACCTCCAATTAGCACTGCTCATTGGATTATGGCAACACTAATTTTCAGTCTTCCAGGACCGATATATGAACAAGGTGGTAACCCATCCAGTTAGTGTACCAGAGGTACGGTGCTTAACTTTAGTATACCGGTCCGTGTAGGTAGTAGACCTTTAGTTTAGACCTTCAACACACTATTTCGGAAGTATACATTAACATTTTAGAGTTTTCGTTTTCTAGGTTTATATTTGAATAATGAGTTTGAATTCCGTCATGCTTATTCTTTAGGTATATAAAAATTGGTGACAAAGAAATTGAATACCATCCAGACTTTCGCCTTATCTTGCATACGAAACTGGCGAACCCTCACTACAAACCTGAACTGCAGGCTCAAACCACCCTCATCAATTTCACTGTGACACGTGAAGGTTTAGAGGACCAGTTACTGGCCAACGTTGTGGCGAAAGAAAGACCTGACCTCGAAGAAACGAAAGTAAGGTTTTACAAGTAGCTTTTTGTGTTATAGTAAAGCGAAAGGTTGGTGAACTGCCGAGATTTTTAGCAACGAAATGCTGACGTTTTGAAGGAGTCCTTCGTCAGAGTAAAGTACGTTTAACGTTTTCTGATGAAGGGCTCCGCTTGAAACGTGTTCGTCGCGCTGACCAGCCCCAAATAGGGCGAAACAGCTGTCTATGACGTAAGATTTCTTGATGATATATATATATATATATATATATATATATATATATATATATACAGGTAAAAAAGGTAAAAATATGTACAATTAACTACCGGTCACTTGAGTTTCACGGTCAAAGCGATCATCAAAAGTATATAAACACACAAAAAAAAAATGTACACATAAATGAATTTGGGCAAAGATAGCCGCAGATGTAGTTGGCCAGCGGACTTCCCAAATTCTGCTTGTGCCGCGATCTTTGCTTGCATGCCATTCAGCTGTCCCTGTTGCTCTCTAATCTTTGTTTGCTTCACCATTTCACTCTCAACCTCGTTCGCTTGGTCATTATGGGAAAATATCAGACCTCGCCCTATGAGCTCGGTCCGCATTGTCAAGACTATTAATTCCCCCGTAAGAAGTTCTTCTATTCTTTTTTAAATTTTATTCAACCTTCAGTTTACACTGCATGTCCGGTTGGACATGTTGATACGCATGGCCATATATGATACGCATTATAGCCGAAGGCTGCGCGCATGTTATTATAACTGAACTGACCTGAATCTTTATTTATCCACAAAATACTAACAATAATTACATATAAAACTAAATTACAGTCATATAGTCCCAAGTAAAATCAATTACACAACTATATTTTATTTCTACGTATGAACAAATTTAAAACCTGCTTTCCATGAATGCCGTGCCTAGTATTAACTAATAAAAGAAATTCAAAAATTGTCGAAATTGGTTCAGAGATTCCGCTTGCCATATAGGGTAAGCTGTTCCAAAGAACGGCACCACTATAGCTATTATTTAATATATAATTTAATATAAGCTATTATTTAAATAATCGGTGCGCGGTAAAGGAACAGCGAGTTTGTTCACGGAGTCTCGAAGAGAATAATCTCCACGTTAAAGGTCAACTATACCTTTTGAGGTTATTCTATTTTTCGTTAGAATTCGAAAAGTTCAATTCAAAACCGAAGAAATAATTGAAATTGGTTACTCGGTTCTACTTTTATGATCTGTTAAAGATCGAGTTTTCAGCCCTTTTACTAAACTTAGTTGAACAACGACCGCGTCGGAAGAAAGCCTGGTACTACCGGTAAGTGATGTCATAATGATGTCATAAGGCGAGAAAATACTGTATATTTTGGTTTTATTTTAGTGAAGTTTGGAATACTGTTTACTCTTGGGTGAGTGATAAGTGACAAACCAAATATAAAGCACTGGAATATTATTTTGTTCAATAAACCTATTACCAGTATGACACTATGACGTCATACCGGTAATAGTGCCATTCTTCTCAAAACGCGGTCGTGCAACAAGAGATCCGAAGAAATACTCCTCAATAAATCCTGCGCTATATCATGAAATTCATTTTTTTCTTCACTTTTACAAAGTTAGATGATATCTCTTTCGGAGGAAAATAGAACCTCAAAAGGTATAGTTGACCTTTAACAACTCCGAAACTAAAAACCTGTTCATTAGCTGAATTAGTAGTTTAATTGTTAACTGATAAATTACATTCACCAGCGCTAATGTATAAATCACGATAGTTGAAGTTTAACATAACTAGAACGCTGACACCTGCAGTCAGGCTTAAAAAGTGTAGCCAAAGATGGCCGTCATGGAGGCATTTTGGACGTCAGTTTCAGGCCGTACGCGGTCAACTTGGACGTCGCTTTTAGTTCTATACAGAGTTCAGTGATCGTGATAACGAGCGAAGGACCTTCATCAGAAAGTGGGTTAGTATATAGGTTAGGATCAGAGTTAAGTCATGTACACCTCCAAGTTTTCCTAGATAAGTCTTCCTCGAAAAGTTTAATTTACTTGTGTTATTTTCCGCAGGAGGGTTGCGAGGGCGGAAACAGGCGGCTGCCACAGAAATTGACAAGTTTTTCATTGACAAGGAGCCTTGTTCAAGAGCTGGTCATGCCAGCATCTTTTAAACAAGGGAAACTTGTTCGTGTGTAAGGTAGACAAGGAAAGCTTGACAAGAAATATATGTGGTAGTTCACCGAGCACAGGTTCATTAGCGAGCATTGCTGCATTAGAAAATCTATTTCACTGTTCACACGTCGCAGTCTGAGTAAAAACATACCAAGAAGGTGGTCAAGAAAAGCTTAACAAGAAATATGTGGTAGTTCACCGAGCACAGGTTCATTAGCGAGCATTGCTTCATAAGAAAATCTATTTCATTGATCACACACGGCGCAGTTAAAACATACCTAGAAAACTAGTCTGGAAAAATTGTTCATCGTACAAAGACGAACAAGTAGAACTAGCAAGGAACTTGTCAAGAAAAAATTGGTTCTGGTCAAGAAAGGTCCTTTTGGGTGATCCCTTGTAGCAACGATCTGCACGACCATCATATATAGTTTATTTTACCATTTAATTGAGCCACGCGCAACAGGTATTTAAGTAATATTTGAACAACGACAGCGAGTGTTTCACCGGGATATCCAAACACAAGAAAACAATGTATGAAAACACGAGCGCGTAGCGCGAGTGTTTTTGTTAATTGTTTTCGAGTGTTTGGATATCCCGGTGGGACACGAGCTGGAGTTGTTTAAATAGCTTCTCAAATGAACACAAGTATAGGTTATATTTGATTGGATGATATTCTCTCATGGGAGGGTTATGTTAATAGTTGAACACTACAATACATTTGATCGGCATACGTAATTAGGATATTTGAGGAAGATCATCGGCATACGTAATTAGGATATTTGAGGAAGATCACTAGTGATCTTCCTCAAATATCCTAATTACGTATGCCGATCAAATGTATTGTAGTGTTCTGAGACACGGTGTTTGACTTAGTTATCCAAATGCAATCCCGTGACTAGATGGGTCTTTATTATTGGATAATTAGCTCATGAATTATTAATGAGTTTGAGAATGTTATTTCCTTACTTTTGAAAGAAACACTAGTGGACTTGATCATTGCAATATTGGATATCTTTAAATAATTTAATAAAGTGCCGCTGCGACGAAATATCACATTACCTTTCTTGGCATTTTTTGTTACAACATCATTTTAGATTAATAAATGTTCGTATTTGCCAAAAAAATGAACAACAAACATTCTATCACAAGAAATTTAGCCTCCAAAGTCGCCTAAATTTTGTCCGCCATTGCTCAAAACTTGTTCCAGACGAGCCCGCAATTCCACAGCAGAGTATGTGATCGTGACTTCAGAGACTCGACGCGTGACAAAGCTTTATTTAAATTATACGACAAGTTACAATAGAAAGTTTTCCCCAAGTAGCTTTATATTCATACACAACTAGCCACGTGTTGAGTCTTACGTCACTTCCTCTAATCGCAACCTAAGCGTCCGGAACATGTTCGAGTAATGGCGGCCGTATAATCTCGTATAAAAACAGTCTGAAAAGGCGACTTCCCATGCTCGCAATTGCTTGAAAGTTTGCAAGTTAAGTAAGAACACCATGCTCTTTACAAATATGTAAAAATTTGGGATACCAAAAATTTGATCAGAGGGGCACTTTAAGATCGTAGTATTAGTTTACGATTATTTATGTGTTTCAACAATTGTGGCTGTCGTGAGTATATATATATATATATATAAATATATATATATATATATATATATATATATATATATATATATATATATATGTCACGCCTATAATTATGAAAATAATATGTATTTCTTCAATATGAACAATGAAGTTTTGGAAGCCGTTGATTAGTTGGTTTGAGCTATATATATGTCATTATTTTTAAAATTGTTTCAAAAGTTAACCGAACCACGCCTAGCATATATTTAAAGTGCCTATCTGGGGTTTGGAGATTTTATATATTTGTGTGTGATCTTTGGAATCTCTTGAGAAGAATTGTAAAATTTCTTGTCGTGCGAAAATTTCATCTTCATACCTTTTACCCCTGCTAAAGTTGATTTACTATTCACAGGAAATGACGTCAAAGCAGGGACCGCAACGACATTGCACACTGATTCAGCAGTGAAATACCAAGAAAGTTTCGGAATTGAGCGAGTTTTGTCTATAAAGTTCAGAGCCAAACTTTCTTTGTATTTCACTGTTGAATTAGAGTGCAATGACTTGACTTCGCGTGTCTCTGCTTTGACGTCATTTCCTGTGAATAGTAAAGCAACTTTAACAGGGAAAAAAGGCATGAAGATAAAATTTTCGAACAACATATTCTACATTGGTAGAACCCAAAGATTAGGAATATATAAAATCCCCAAAGCCCGGATAGGCACTTTAATTATTAAAATAATATTTATTTTCTCAAGGCTAAACAATGAAACTTTATAAATGTAAAAAGTAGACGTCAACTAACTGCGAGGATTAAGTTGTGCAACTATATAACATGCATGCATGCAGCAGGAACGTTTAAACAAACTCGGGGGCAGTGCCTAGTGTTTGAGAAGGAAGACACTGATCTGAAAGTTGTCGAAAGTTGTTTACTATGGTCTTCCTGCAGAATATGTTTGAATGATAAATAGCTGGACGAATTAAATCAAATTTTTCGAGTTGGTATACTCAGTTTCTTAATCTAGTGGTCTAGTGGTTACCACACATGTCTATGAGCTCTATGAGCTGGGAGACACAGGTTCAAATCCTGGGGTCGGACCACCACTCATGGTCTTAAAAATAATTGAGGAGAAAGTGCTGCCTTTGTAATAATACCTTCTCGGATAATGACCTTAAATCGTAGGCCCTCGGAACCCCTATGATTGGGCTTCTAGCCTGTTGGGGGTATTCCGTTCACCTAAGAGTGATAAATCTAATAAATTAAACTAAAACTAAAGTTTACATACTTTCTTTATGTTGGTCTTGGCTATCATATCAAATGGTTATTTGTATTTGACGAATATTAGCGAGATTTTTTGACAACAATGAAGTCGTGAATCAGTTACTGTTGAGTTTCAAAACAAAAGGATTAATATTTACATAATAATCACAGTTGTTTGAAGTCAATACAAAAGTAAATATTTTGTGTAAAGTAGAAAAAATGTTGGAAAGAACTATTGAATCATTATGATGATAATCAAAGTCAGAACCATGGTGTGTCCTTTAGACTTGGCGTGTTGGCTTTAGAGAGGGCTACTTGCAAAGTTTACAACAGTGTTGAGATTATGTTATTAGATATATAAACCTAAAAAAAATACTTAAATCTCGTTTGAATTACACCACATTTTATTGAAAGAAATTATTACAATGCAAAGGCCATTTACCTGCATGTGTTTTAAGTGCGAGGTTTAAGGTATATTCTACTATCATGTAACATGTGTACAGAAACATCCAAACTATACAAGGTCTGTTTTAATCAACATTCGTAATTAATGTTCATTATTTTAACCTATAAAAGGATAATAGGAAATACTACTACATTTACATTTCATAATACGAAACACTAGCTATACTTGTGCATAAGACGTCTCCCGTATCGTTTCTACTCTCAACGACCACAGTTGGTATTGAGTTTGCTCATTAAACGGTTTACATAAAAATGACAGTTGTTCAACAGGAGATTGTAATTTCCATATCTGTTTTTGTAACCATTACTCCATTGGTCAATATCACTTCTCGTGCACTTACTCCTGCCTAAACTAACTTTATCCCACGTTATTTTGCAAGATGATGGACTACGACCCATTTTTGGCCAATACTTATTTCCCCATTCATATATTTTTCCTCGAAACATAACGAGGCTATGATCCAGTTTCCAGACGAATACACGCTTTTTACCCCAAAACTTCGTCAGTTTTGTAGTTCCATAGAAATAATCGTTGTACGAACCTTAATAAATTATAAAAAATACAATAGAGAGACCAGTTGTCATGTATTCAGTACAGTAAACGTGAATGCATTCAGTAAAACATTCATAAACTAACAATATTAGCCTCAAAAATTTACTAATAAAAAAGTTCTATTGAAGGGGAACTGTACCCAAAAAATAAATTACTTTTAAATAAAAGGCCTTTAAAAATTATGTTTAGAAATGTTAATAGTTTTACGGTATCTGCTCTTATACTCGAGAAATATCGTTTTCATTCTCGTATTTTATGCTTCTGGACGCCGCCATTTTAGTGTTTGCTCGACGGCTCAGACTAGATGTCCAGCGGGGGTTTCTTTTCAATTGTGACGTCACTTGAGTGCAAGGAACAAAAGACAAGCATTCAAGAAATTGAAAAGAAAACCACCGCTGTACACCAATCTTGAGCCGTCGAACAAATGCGAAAATGGCGGCGTCCAGAAGCATAAAATACGAAAATGAAAACGTTATTTCTCGAGGACAAGAGCAGATACCGTAAAACTATTAACATTTCTAAACATTATTCTTAAAGGCCTTTTATTTAAAAGTAATTTATATTTTGGGTACAGTTCCCCTTTACAGATTTGTATTTGGAGATATGTTTTCATGTTAGCGTAATGCGTTTATTTCGCTCTAAATCAAAAGTGAACACTGACAATTTTAATTTTAATTTCTAATTTCATTATGACCTTATATGATCGCATAGTGTCGCTATCTCACGTTTGAGGATTTTACATATTCGTAATATTTCGGTCTTCCTGAGCAAAATCATAATAATAATAATAAACTTTATTACTGTTTTTGGCTAAAGAAGTACAACAGTATTACAAACTAAAGTATGTATATGAAATAGAATTTATAAAAAATAAATATATATATATATACAGGAAAAAGGAAGGAGGGATTTATACGGTACGAGTGGCTGTAAAGTTTATAAAACTTGATTAAAAATCCTTGCACCTCTGGCAAAAAAAGATGACTGGTGCCTTTTGAGACATTGGCACACGCGTAGTATTTTAGGACCTAAGTTCACACGAATGGTTGTTAGCTGGCTTTAAAAAACGCTTACATGGGTGACCTGGGTCCGAGTCCACAATGTTCTTAAAAGCTTTGGCGGTTTAAGTCCTCTCTACGTGCTGACAGCGATTGTAAAGTATCCCTATAGGCAGGCCAAAGAGCGGTTCTGTACTCTCTGCAGGTCTGATAATGCATCTTGTCAGCCGAAAATCTCAAGAGGCATTTTTCTCAAGAGGCATTTTTGTGGCAAGTAACAAAAGAAAATCACATCCGGTAATTTTGACAGCGAAAAATTCTATGAAGATGAAATTTTCGGCTGACAATATATATTATGATTTTGCTCAGGTAGACCCAATATTACAGATATGTTCGAAACTTAGCAGAGTCAGAGTTAAGAAAGACGTAGAGTAAAATATGTAAGCCAAAAAGAAGTAAGATTAATTTCGGCAGACGACTTATCAAGTACAACGTCTGCTCATAGTTATTATAACCCATGCAACACTGAGAAACAGAGCCGGTATAACGGTATTTAAGATAAATGTTGAATGACAATTCACCCAGATTAAGGAAGCGATGCTTAAAATAACGATTGATAAGTTGCCTGCGATATGTATCATGCTTCTTTTTAGTTTACATATTTTTTCACTCCACGACTCAATCATTATTTTAATTGACAACTTCGAAAGCATATATGAAAGTTAAATTTTCATATACATATATTTGACCATATATGAAAGTATGTATCTGTGGTACATGTGAATTTTAACCCATACGTCAGGAACTTTCCTTAAAAATGAAACTGTAGCCGACGCGTTATTTCAATATTTATAAATGCAATGAGAATTTGACCGCTGCCAAAGTTCATTTTAGTAACTTTTATTTCAGCGATCACCAACCCAAGGGTACCTTTTGACACTCTTTATTTTTTGGTAAACTCAAAAAAAAAAATTGTGCATGCAGAGTTTTTATACGTACTATATATGCTTCCTTGTCTTGGTCGAGGATAAGGACAGGTATGGCTTTGAGGACGACGCCACCACCGGCCAGTCACCAAGACATCTTGAAGTAACACCAGAAACACAACAGCTAAGATGATTGGAAAACGAGCCATGATTCGGAGAGGACGTTTGTAGTAATATTCAACAAGTCTAAAAAAATATTAAATCTTGATAGCCGTCATACCAAAGTGTTAGATCAAAATGAAGGATATAAAAGTGATATAGGTAGTGTAGAAATATAAATCAAATGCTTTAAAGACTAAAAGGTTGGTGTGCTGCCGAATTAGTGTGTATATATAGCAGATCTAAGTGTTTCGAGTGAAGGCCCTTCGTCACAGAGTGAAACTCATGTTCCACGACCACGGCGTATTTTACTTTATCACATCGTCGTGGGTTTTTTTCACGTTTTAACGTGAGAGTTCCCTTCTCTTTTTACCTTCTTTTAAACAACAACCTTTATCTTCCGACGTCCCAACGCAAAGCGTAGTCCCCAATGTCGGTATATTTTAACTCTTTCCTGTCAGCCTGGAAAACATCCAAAATTGACTGGGCCGGACCGATTTTGACTGGGCCGGATAGGAAAGATTTAATGTACTGTAAAGTCCCCAATGTCAGTATATATATATATATATATAGTGCAGTTTTTAATGTACTTTTTTAAGACGATACATGCAGGACGATCATCAAGCCCAAATCCTCAGAAAATGTTTCTGAGTCCCGCACAGGGATCGAACCTGTAACCTTCTGATTGCCGGCGAGACGCTCTAACTATTGAGCTAACGAGATTCAGATGGAGAGCGAAGGTTATACAATGATGTACTGGTTCGATTGATATATGTATAATGCTTGTGGGAGCTGCTTGGAGTAAACAGACGATACATGGACGATCGTTAATATATAGAAATAAAAAATAAAGACAAGAAAACCTACATTAAAAATTATGAACCATCCAATACGAGAATATCCAAGTAGTTGAGTTTCTTATCTCCTCGACGTCTGTTGATCTTGTGAAGAATTAGAGCTGTGTCCTCGCATTTTATCACTTCAGTATACTTAGTGAATATTTAATTTTTCGCCCTTAACATGAAAAATCTTGTAACTTACTTGGGGGTCTAGCTTGTTCGTAGAACAAGTTAAACGTTCGGCTTGTGATGATTGTGCGATGATTATTTAGAGTAAAAACGTTTTCTTTGACAAATGAACGCTAGTTTTATAACATCTGAAATAAATATCGTTCTATAGCTTTCTGTTTTACTCATTTGCTGCAAAAGTTTACAAAAACAAATTGATAATTATCTTTGTTATTAGCCTTTGAATAGGTATAAGGTACATGTCAAGACCAATTATCAAAACGAGAAATTGTGAACTACCAAAATAGAGAATAAAACACTGACAATGTTTTTAGTCCCACCTTATATTTCATGAAGGGAACCGTCAATACCAAAAAACGTTACTTCACAATAGATTCAATTCTGCACTTGTAAATAGTTTGACAGTGATATAGCTATACAATTTCCTTAAATGGCTTACGAAATCCAATGTTATTAGTTTTTGAATAGACAAGATAAAGGTCACGACCACGTAAACGAGGAAAATAGTTATACTGCCAAAATAAAAAATTGAAACAATAACGTTTTGAGTAAAGGTCTTCGTCAGTGTATCACTATCGTCGTGTACGGATAAACCAATCGTAAAGCGATTCGTAAAGCGATCGGACATCGGCGAGTATTTAAAAATAACTCAAATTCACTGTAACACTGCCGGAAGTAAAGACTAGTGATCGCTAATCCAAATAAACACCTTCGCTAACCCTCAAACCTTAATACTAACTTTATTTGTTAAAACGGGTTAACGAAAGCTCGTGTCAAATGCATTAACTTAATGCTTGCATGTGTCAATTTTATTAAGAAATTAATAAACACCTTACTCATGCTTGAGGTAAATTAAATTCAAAGGTGGGTTATTTTTAATCTACTTTATAATGTATAAGTCTGCGCACGTCAGGAATTTACTTCATGCTGTTTCGTTTCCTCCTGTCTTCTGTTAGCTTTTTCTTTGATATCTCAGAATGTAGACAGCTTATTTCTAAATCTCAAAAGGATTATGTACTGCCGAAATAGTGTGTAGGAGGTCTAACGTTTTGAGCGAAGGCCCTTCGTTAGAGAGTGAAATATCAGTGAAATAATAGTTGATGGTGCTTTGAAGTTCCAAACACATCAAACAAATAGTACAACACACTGAACTAAGATTATTAGATTATATTTAGTAACTTGGTATAATACAATACAATACGATTTATTTAACGTGATTCAGCTAATTTACAGGTATTGCCATGCATGAAAATCCTAATATAAATAAAATACAAAATAGATTATAAATAAAATAGAAAGAATACATAAATATAGTAAGAAACTATAATACTTTTAAAATATCCTCAAAGTCGATGTCATTTATACAATTTTTAAATACACAGTTCTCTGCCGATCTGGCTGAATCTGGGAGAGTGTTCCATAGCTTGGCAGCTTGATACCGCGAAGACTTTAGCCCATACGTGCATGGTGGTATTCACCTTTGGAAGTTTAAGAATATCTTTTCCTCTCAGGCTCTCCGTGAATACGCACTTTGTCTTGGCTCTACTTGTCTTTTAAACTATGTGGAGAATTGGTGATATTTAATAATTTATATACATTACAAACTATTTTTTTACTATTTGATGCCTCAAAGGAATAATTCCTAGTTTTTTAAGTAATTCCTCATACAGAGTAGATTTGTTTGTTTACCACAAACACCTACAGGATTTTTGACGAAGGACGAATGGGCCTTCACTCGAAACGCTAGACCTCCTACACACTATTTCGGCAGTACACCAACCTTTTAGAGTTTTTTATTTGTATTTCTACAGTGAGTACGGAGCACAACATCTTTATAATATAAATGGGCATATTGTAGTATTATTTTATTTTACGATTTACCAAACCCAGGAAGTGCAATCGATATAGGAATCTCATTGTAATTATAAAAAGATATATTTCCTGTTTATTATTCTTTTAAAAATTGTTTCAGCAGTTAGCTGAGCCCCTCTCAGCATGTGTTTAACTGTTAAGAAAGTGTCTATTTCCTCAAAATTATCATCACTTCATAATTCTTTGATCATATATTTTGTATTTTCTTTGTGGAAGTGACCATTATTCATTAAGGTCATGCCTTTCATGCCATTCTGTTTGTACTTTTGGTGTCTCTATAAATGTCTGCTGCTAATTTTAGGGGGAGAATAGATACCCACATTAATTGGTGATACCTACATTAATATAATTTTATATACTGTTTTTAACTTCGTGGAGATACCCACCATGTGTACTGACCCCTCACATAATTATACTTATTTTGCTTTACTTTTCTGGGAGATACCACAATTGATGTGGTGAGCCTATTTGAAATAGGTAACTTGATTTGAATTTATCTCTAACTAGAATAGTGTACACCAAGTCTTAAATATAAAGTTGTTGTGCCGCGTAGGCAGCTACCCGTGTAGAAATACACTTGATCATGTTTCACTCCCTGACGAAGGTCCTTCGCTCGAAACGTTAGACCTCTACACACTATTTCGGCACCGATTTACCAAACCTAGCAGATAATTCTTGTGTTAATGTATGCTAAGTCCTATAAACTCATTAAAAGCGCAATCTATATAGGAATATATTTTTAAAATATATATTTCCTGTTTATTATTCTTTTGAAAATTGTTTCAGCAGTTAGCTGAGCCACTCTCAGCATGTGGTTAACTGTTAAGAAAATGTCTATTTCCTCAAAATTATCATCACTTCATAATTCTTTGATCATATATTTTGTATTTTCTTTGTGGAAGTGACCATTATTCATTAATGTCATGCCTTTCATGCTATTCTGTTTGTACTTTTGGTGTCTCTATAAATGTCTGCTGCTAATTTTAGGGGGAGAATAGATACCCACATTAATTGGTGATACCTGCATTAATATAATTTTATATACTGTTTTTAACTTCGTGGAGATACCCACCGTGTGCACTGAGCCCTCACATAATTCTACTACTTATTTTGTATTACTTTTCTGGGAGATACCACAATTGTTGTGGTGAGCCTATTTGAAATAGGAAATTGATCTGAATTTATCTCTAACTAGAGTAGTGTACACCAAGTCTTAAATTGATAAAATTGCTGTGCTGCGTAGGCAGCTATACCTGTGTAGAAATACACTTGATCATGTTTCACTCTCTGACGAAGGCCTTCGCTCGAAACGTTATAGACCTCGTGCACAAACACAGGAGATAATTCTTGCGTTAATGTTGCTTAGTCCTAACTCATTAAAAGCGCAATCTATATAGGAATGCATTTTTAAAATATATATTTCCTGTTTATTATTCTTTTAAAAATTGTTTCAGCAATTAGCTGAGCCACTCTCAGCATGTGGTTAACTGTTAAGAAAATGTCTATTTCCTCAAAATTATCATCACTTCATATTCTTCGTTTATATATTTTGTATTTTCTTTGTGGAAGTGACCATTATTCAATCATGCCTTTCATGCTATTCTGTTTGTACTTTTGGTGTCTCTATAAATGTCTGCTGCTAATTTTAGGGGGAGAATAGATACCCACATTAATTGGTGATACCTACATTAATATAATTTTATATACTGTTTTTAACTTCGTGGAGATACCCACCGTGTGTACTGAGCCCTCACATAATTCTACTACTTATTTTGTATTACTTTTCTGGGAGATACCACAATTGTTGTGGTGAGCCTATTTGAAATAGGAAATTGATCTGAATTTATCTCTAACTAGAGTAGTGTACACCAAGTCTTAAATTGATAAAATTGCTGTGCTGCGTAGGCAGCTATACCTGTGTAGAAATACACTTGATCATGTTTCACTCTCTGACGAAGGCCTTCGCTCGAAACGTTATAGACCTCGTGCACAAACACAGGAGATAATTCTTGCGTTAATGTTGCTTAGTCCTAACTCATTAAAAGCGCAATCTATATAGGAATGCATTTTTAAAATATATATTTCCTGTTTATTATTCTTTTAAAAATTGTTTCAGCAATTAGCTGAGCCACTCTCAGCATGTGGTTAACTGTTAAGAAAATGTCTATTTCCTCAAAATTATCATCACTTCATATTCTTCGTTTATATATTTTGTATTTTCTTTGTGGAAGTGACCATTATTCAATCATGCCTTTCATGCTATTCTGTTTGTACTTTTGGTGTCTCTATAAATGTCTGCTGCTAATTTTAGGGGGAGAATAGATACCCACATTAATTGGTGATACCTACATTAATATAATTTTATATACTGTTTTTAACTTCGTGGAGATACCCACCGTGTGTACTGAGCCCTCACATAATTCTACTACTTATTTTGTATTACTTTTCTGGGAGATACCACAATTGTTGTGGTGAGCCTATTTGAAATAGGAAATTGATCTGAATTTATCTCTAACTAGAGTAGTGTACACCAAGTCTTAAATTGATAAAATTGCTGTGCTGCGTAGGCAGCTACCTGTGTAGAAATACACTTGATCATGTTTCACTCTCTGACGAAGGCCTTCGCTCGAAACGTTATAGACCTCGTGCACAAACCCAGGAGATAATTCTTGCGTTAATGTATGCTTAGTCCTAACTCATTAAAAGCGCAATCTATATAGGAATGCATTTTTAAAATATATATTTCCTGTTTATTATTCTTTTAAAAATTGTTTCAGCAGTTAGCTGAGCCACTCTCAGCATGTGGTTTAACTGTTAAGAAAACTATTTCCTCAAAATTATCATCACTTCATATTCTTCGTTTATATATTTTGTATTTTCTTTCTGGCCGTAACCGTTAAGGTGTCTATTATTTTTATTTTCATATCTTTTTCATTGGTGTGGTGACCCCTCGTATAATTCTACTGCTTATTTTGCTTTACTTTTCGGAGAGATATCCACAATTGTTGTGGTGATCCTATTTGAGAAATAGGTAGTGTTACACCATATCTTATCATAAACTTGTGCTGCGTAGGCAGCCCTGTAGAAATACATTTCACGTTCATCACAAACGTTACACTTCCTACACCGACTATTCAGGCAGTACACCAACCTCTTTTATAATATACAATTTGTAAGATCAAATTGGTTTAAATTTAATTTAATCTAAGACAATAATTTAATCATTATTGTCTTAGGTAGTATCACTTGATCAGTGGGTTGTATGCGCAGCCCGACATATGGTATCTCGATAGGCCTTGTATTTTGGGCGCAAGTATATAATTTGGGCGTAACGTTTAACATCGTGTCAGGGGGGTAATACAAAGCAATGGATCTGTTTCACAACTTCAAACTTCCCCGAACAAGGCCAAAAGGAATGACTGAATGAAAAGGGCCTTCCTATTTTCAAGAACTCGCCTAATCCTAACCTCATCCTTTTAGCTATTTCCAACTTCCCCGGATATCTAAACAGAAAACATCGAACGACTTTGCCATGGTCTTCATAATTTCCTGCCTAACAACATTTTAAATAATCTTGGATATATTAAACAAATCTTCTTTTGGAATGCTGTCGTTCTAGGCCCATCTTGTTCATCAACTGAGGTGGTCAACAAGTTGTCATATTACTACATCACTGTATATACAACACATTATTGCTTTAGTTAGTTCACTCTAGTAAACGCATGCAGCCTCGTAGCGCTTGGGTACGCAGTGCCTTGTGCCAGTGCTTGCGCTTGAAGCAGCGGGCGGTTATAATTTCATGTTACGAGGTTCCAAATATATTAGCATATACTAGAAATACGAATCCGCAATAATCCCTCACTCGCCTTTTCTACCACTACCGCCCACCCTATCCCCCCATCCATGGTCCCCAGTGCCCAGGCCGCGTCTGTCGATAACAAATCCCAAAAGGTCGGTTCGTCGTACGTAGATTTTGAACGTTATCTCGGCCAATTTTTACTCGATTTAAATTCTGAAAACAGTTTTGGAATTACCGAGTCTAAACACATAACATACGTCTATATTATATTACGAGAACGTACATACCCTTCGTAAAAACGGTTTATGTACTTAGAAATTAGTCGGTAAATAGTCTGCCCGGGCCATCGCCTCGTATATTATTTTGAACGTTATCTCGATCAATATTTACCCGTTTTCAATTCTGAAAACAGATTTGGAATTAGCGAGTCTAAATACATAACACACGTACCTATTGTATTACGCAAACGTGTATACACCCTCGCTTCGCGACCTCGCTTGCGAGGGGATTAGCAATAGGTATGTTATGTATTATCTCGTTCTTTATAAAACCCCGCTTTAAATTTCTGTCTTTATTCAGAAAGTTAAGGTGATTCCTCAGTTTTGCATTGCGCACATTTACTGCGCACATCCAATAATCAGTGTTTTTATGGCCATTATGCAACACTTTCAAAAAATTGCGACCATTTTAGGACAATTTAGTGTCAAATCTAACAATGGCCGCTTATGTACTTGTAGGAAAGAGTTATTAAGGGACTGAATCAATTTTTATCCGAGAACGGTTACACAAGTCTAGCTAGGGCTCCGGTGCAAGTAGGTTTGTAAACTACTTGATAATGCCGGTTTAAGGCCATAGTTCTTAAAGAAGGTCGGTGACCATAATTTTTTCCTTAATAATTATTTTCTTCTACCACTTTTACGTGTTATAACAGAAACTTAGAGAAAAATCATTTCTACAACTTACAATATTTTATATTTTTGATGAATGTTTCTTCAAATAACATGTTAAAGAATATGGGAAACAACCTTTCTTTATCATAATAAACCCTGTTAGCTGTTCTTTTTCCCTAAAATACCATGTTTCTTGTATAAAATCACTATTTGCAAAAAATAAAAAAAAGTATCTTTGTCAAAAGGTTCAAGAAAAAGTTGTGCAATGCGGTTTTTACTCAACTCGTAAATTGGTCACAATGACGTCACCATACTGAGTAAGAGTGATCTGCGATATGCCATATCTTCTAAAAAAGGTCGGTTACCCCAACCTTTTTTTTTTTGGTTTTATGTAAGTATGTCAATAACGTACTTTAAGACTGGGAAGTTTCAACAAATTTTCATTTCGGAAAGAATTACTGATGAATTACCTTAAGCGGGGTTTTTAAAAGAACGCGGTAATACATAACATATCTATCGTTCTGTTGCTAATATATGCTAATATATTTGGAACCTCGTAACATGAAATGCTGCCAGCCCAAAAGTATCCCGAGTTAACGCCTAGCAGGCGTCTTCTTTTTTGTTTAAATCTGGGATTTTTTACTACAGCTGCTAATTAATTAAATCCTAATATATATCCTATACTAAATCCTAATACTGATTAAATAAATGAATTAGCTGCCCCGTAAGGTCAAGAGGTGATTTTCCAAGAGATGATGAGACTATTTTTTGACATAATTATGATTTCTGGATTCTGTGATGTGATTGACTGATACTCATACTTTTGAGCTAATCATTCACATTGTGGCATCATTCCACAAAAGTATGAACAAGGTGCGTTCTATATAAGGTAAATAATTGAACGGTAATATTTCTTTGATTTGATCATCTTTCCTTCAATACTTTATACAGGTTTATGTTTTTAAAATACTACAATGAGTGTGACATCATATCAGTCGTCATTTTGGATACAATACTCTGTTGCTAGAGATATTTGACCTAGTTTAAATGTTGATGTTTATCACACGGCCGTGGAAAGAAAGACAAATTCCTGGGTTGACGTCATTAACTCTTTCCTGTCCGGCCCAGTCAAAAGGGGTCATAGAAGACCCCGATGTCGTCAATCGAAAAAACACGGCACACAGTAACGCAAGATTAAAAATTGAAATTCAGAAAGCGCCAGGGACATGAGATCCACTGAATTTTCATGATGCTACGCAGGCGTGCAAGATGGCATTTTCTAGAAAAATGGAAGTTTTTCTACCTGATTTGTGATAATTAATGCTAATTTATATTATCATGATGTGTCTTTTTCGGAAAATTCAAAAGCATTGGTAACAGCTGGTTTATTGGGCTTTCAGAAAAGATATAGGTTTCGCAATCACTATGAAAATTTTCTACCCTGCACATGACGTCAGAGACCATCTCATTTACATATCAAACAAACTGAAGTATTTCAAAAACGAAGTAAAATACGGAAAAGTTGTAAAACTTTTTTGTAAAAAAATCATTTTACGAGTTCTTTCATATTAGACAAACTTAATTTTTGTTGCCAATGTTCTTTAAGTATCTTAAAAACCTAAACCTGTAAAAAGTATCGAAGGAAAGATCATCAAATCAAAGAAATATTTCACTCTTCAACTATTTACCTCGTTTAGAATGTTTATAAATCATAATAATGTGTGGTTATAGGTACAACAACGCGGTGTTATCATGTTAACTCATCATAATATTTATCATTTTATTTAGGCAAAATTAACGAGGCAACAAAATGAGTTTACTGTTAAACTGAAGGAACTAGAGGATTCGCTGTTATCTCGTCTCTCAGCCGCTGGTGGCAACTTCCTTGGTGACACAGCTTTGGTGGAAAACCTGGAGACCACCAAGAGGACTGCGGCCGAGATCGAAGTTCAAGTTGCGGAAGCCAAAATAACGGAGGTCAAAATCAACGAGGCCCGTGAACAGTATAGGCCAGCGGCTGAAAGATCATCACTCATGTACTTCATCTTGAATGATTTGAACAAGATCAATCCCATTTATCAGTTCTCACTGAAGGTAAACGACTTAATGTTAGTCTTCTTTTTTAAAGTGCCCCTGCGACGAAATATCACATTACGTTTCCTGCCATGTTTTGTTACAGAACATCATTTTAGGGAATAGAACAATGATTTTGTCATGGTGACAAATTTAAATACCGCTTTGTAAAACGTAAATAAATGTTCGCATTTGCAAAAAAATGAACAACAAACATTCTATCACAAGTTAACCTCCAAAGTCGCCCAAATTTTGTCCGCCATTGCTCATAGGTCGTGGCTAGATGGAATACTCTGAGTCGTCTTTTGGACGATCTTTTTTAGTATACGCGAGAGGTTAAACGAAATGAGAGATTGCACTGCATCATATGATCGGACATGCCTGTATGATGAAATACATCATAGAACTGCTAACCCCAAAACAACTTAGATCCTAACCCTAACCCCTCGCCCAATGGGTTTTCTAACCCCCCGCCTAATGGTTCTCTAATACTAACCTAAATACTAATAAAAGGATCGTCCAGAAGACGACTCAGACCTAGTACCTCACGGTCACGGTCAACCTTGCTCAAAACTTGTTCCAGCCACAGCAGAGTATGTGATTATGACGTCCGAGAATCAACACATGACAAATCTTTATGGAAATTATACGACAAGTTACAATAGAAAGTTTTCCCCAAGTAGCTTTATATTCATACACAACTAGCCACGTGTTGAGTCTTTGACGTCACTTCCTCTAATCGCAAGCCGTATAATCTCGTATAAAAACAGTCTGAAAAGGCGACTTCCCATGCTCGCAATTCCTTGAAATTTGGCAAGTTAAGTAAGAACACCATGCTTAGAGAAACAACTTTTTATTTTCTACTTTATCATGCAAAACCGCCAAAACTTACCGTATGCAGGTCATTAAATAAATTAATAAATAAATAAATAAAATTTAATTGTTCGACATACACATTGTATTTCTTCAGGCCTTTAACGTAGTATTCCAGAAAGCTATCGAGCGTGCCGAGCCAAGCCAAGAAATCAAAATTCGAGTGGATAATCTTATCGACTGTATCACTTACTCCGTGTTCGTCTACACCAATCGTGGTCTCTTTGAATCTGACAAGCTCACCTTCACAGCTCAAGTTGCATTTCAGGTATGAGATATTCAGAGGTTTATATTCAATGTTTTATATTCAGAGCTTTAATGTTTATTTTGCTTCTTGTTTTTAGATATTGTTAATGAGAAAAGAGATCAATCCTACTGAATTGGATTTCTTGCTTCGTTTCCCTGCTGCTGTCAATGTGTCAAGTCCTGTTGATTTCCTCAACAATCACTCATGGGGTGGTATTAAAGTAAGTGATCATTTAGTATACACAATGTTTAATAAACATTAATTGATTGATTGATTGATTGATTGATTAATTGATTGATTGATTGATTGATTGATTGGTTGGTTGGTTTGTCTGTTGCTCAATTTGATGGTTGGTTGGTTCATGGTTCATGGTTAATTGGATGGTTGGTTGGTCAATTTGATTGTTGGTGGTTAATTGGATGGATGGTTGGTTGGTGGTTAATTAGATGGATGGTTGGTTGGTTGGTTAATTGGATGGATGGTTGGTTGGTTGGTGGTTAATTGGATGGATGGTTGGTTGGTTGGTGGTTAATTGGATGGATGGTTGGTTGTTTGGTTGGTTAATTGCATGGTTGGTTGGTTGGTTGGTTTGTTGGTCAATTGGATGGTTGGTTGGGTGGATGATTGGTTGGTTTGTTGATCGGTTGGTTGGTTTATGTGTTGGTTGATGTGTTGGTTGATTTTTAGCGAGAATGTGAATATTTTTAGGCTCTTAGTACTATGGAAGAATTCAGGAACCTGGACAGAGACATTGAAGGTTCCGCAAAGAGGTGGAAGAAATTTGTGGAAAGCGAATGTCCTGAGAAAGAGAAATTCCCGCAGGAATGGAAAAATAAAACCGCACTTCAAAAGTTATGCATGATGCGAGCGTTGAGAGCTGACCGAATGACGTACGCAATGAGGTAGGCTCATATTAATGTTTGAAAAGGTAGGGTCTTGTTCTTAGTTGAACTCTCTGAGAAGATATAGCAAAATTTCGTGACTTGTAGTCGAAACTAAATCGTATGGCTGGTGTTGTTTAGATACTTCATTGAAGAAAAACTTGGTAATAAATACGTTGAGAATAGAACAATTGAGTTTGCGAAATCCTTCGAAGAAACTGGTCCTGGTACATCTGTGTTCTTCATCTTATCCCCCGGTGTTGATCCGTTGAAAGACGTCGAATCTCTTGGAAAGAAATTGGGATTCACTATGGACAATAGAAACTTTCACAATGTCTCTCTTGGACAGGTTGGTACAGGCTTATAGCAAAGAGTGCGTCCAATTTCATTAGTAGATTTCACATGTAGAGAAGAACGAATGATTTTCACAGAACTCCGGCAAGTTTGAGTCTTCACTCGATTTGGAAGTTTTATGATTTATTGATACACATATTTTAAGCTAAACTGTCAAATGTATGATAAGCTATTCTTTTCATATATACTGATATTTTCAGGCAAATCGTTGAGAATAATTTCCGTTTTCCAAAAAAATTTGGGCTTCCAAAGGCGTCCATTTTTTCATTGCAGCCCGGACGCCCCTTGACAATAATATAAATACGTGATATTTACCCTTGATATTTATATATAGTGATATTATATATAGTGATATTATATATAGTGATATTATATATAGTGATATTATATATAGTGATATTTATAGATGATTATCGTTGCAGATATTTACCATTTGTGTGATATTTACCACCCACGTTTGACTTCGGGAAAAGTATTTTTGTGCTTTTTGCATACTTCAACATGTTTCGCTTGTTCCAAGTCAAGTGCTATTAGACATGTACGCAACGCGTACCTGTTTTTTCTCGTAGGGTCAAGAAGTTGTAGCTGAACAGGCTCTAGAGTTGGCATCAAAGGAAGGACACTGGGTAGTTCTTCAGGTACGTATAGATCATAACGTCACACCGTAGTGCACCAGTCTTCTTTATCACGCGGCCAAAAAAGTGGCGGGAAACACTGATTGCGTTCCTTGTGATATTTGGCTATGCAGTACTGATGAGAAATTATTTAACTGTGACTTTAACACCATTCTAAGGTTCTACAACACGTTTTTTTAGTAATTTACGCTTGTTATTTGTAATGGTTCGGTGTAGAATATTCATCTGGTAGCCAAGTGGTTATCAACATTAGAGAAAACTCTTGAAGCCTACAGCGAAGGAAGCCACGAGAACTACCGCGTGTACATGTCAGCTGAGCCTGCAGGCACACCCGACAACCATATCATACCACAAGGAATTCTAGAATCTTCCATCAAAATCACCAACGAACCGCCGACCGGCATGTTGGCCAACCTTCATCAGTCCTTGGACAACTTTGATCAGGTGCTTAAATATAAGGAGCTTGTAATAGCCCGAGTGGTGATGTTGGTTACCATACTAGTATTATATTGTGTTTTTTTTTATAGCTCTTTCACTATTATCACTATGATCATTATGACTGTTATCGTCATGGCCAACCTACAATTGATAAACAATTTGGTTCAATAAAATAATATCAAAATTATTTTAATGCATATTGCAAACTGTTGTTATTATTGTCGATTTCGTCAACATCATTGTCATCATCATCGTCATCATCGTCTTCTTCGTCTTCGTCATCATCGTCATCACCATTGTCATCGTCGTCATCATCACCATTGTCATCGTCGTCATCATCATCATTATCATCATCATCGTCGTCGTCATCGTCATTATCGTCATCATCACCATCATTATCATCATCACCATCGTTGTCGTCGTCGTCATTATCGTCGTCGTCGTCGTTATCATCGTCATCACCATCATTGTCATTGTCATCGTCATCATCGTCATCATCGTCGTCGTCGCCATCATTGTCATCGTCATTGTCATCGTCATCATCGTCATCATCGTCATTGTCATCGTCATCATCGTCATCATCATCATCATCATTGCTGTCGTCATCATCGTCGTCGTCATCATCCCTGATCATCATCCTAGTTAACTTAAATAGCGATAACCCAATCTTGTCCTTTTGTAAGTCTCCGTCATAACATAACTTCTGTTATTTAATGCTATCTTTGTTGTCCCTCAGGATACCCTCGAGATGTGTGCTCGTGAAAATGAGTTCAAGAGCATCTTGTTTGCCTTGTGTTATTTCCACGCCGTGGTTGCAGAGAGAAGAAAGTTCGGTCCCCAGGGATGGAATCGTTCGTACCCCTTTAACACCGGTGACCTGACTATCAGCGTTAACGTACTTTACAATTATCTTGAAGCTAATGCCAAGGTAAGTGCCTTGATTGGTACATTTCAGAGTTATATACTTTTTCTTCAATATTGTGGGTAGCACGCTGGCTTTATTTATTTATTTTATTTACTTTGCCATAGTTCACAAACGTTAACGCAATGTGCTCCCTACAAAGATATAACACATATTAAAGTGCCTATCTCATGTTTGGGGATTTTACATATTCGTAATATTTGGGTTTTCCTGAGCAAAATCATAATATGTCTTATATCAGCCGAAAATTTCATCTTCATGGACTTTTTTACTGTTATCGGATGTGATGTCACAAGAGGCATTTTTGTGGCAAATAACAAAAGCAAACTGGTTTTGATATCCTTGCATTTTCTTACCGCAGGTGCCATGGACAGATTTACGTTATTTGTTCGGTGAGATTATGTATGGTGGACACATTACTGATGATTGGGACAGAAGATTATGTCGTACCTACCTTGAGGAGTATATGAAACCAGAAATGGTAAGCCTTCTGTCACTGCATATATACATAAGATTTAATTCGCACACTGTTCCCAGTTGACGCGGTAGCTCAACTGGTAGAGCAGCGGACCGGAACAATTTTCCGTCGATTCCGATAAATTTTCATGTTACCCTGAGGATGATTCTGAAATAGAATCGAAACAATACATAATCCTAATTATTAAAATAACAAATAACACAAATCGACCGAGGTTGACCGAGAGCTTACAATGGCGCCTCTGGCTGCCGCTATACAGTCCAAACTCCTGTACAATTAGTATTAGTTTTTGTTGGATAGCCGTTGGCTCATAAAAGCTCCTCCGCCCTTTGACAAGTCTTGTTTTTAGTCTTGCTGGTCCAACCATCCTCATCACTGGCAAGCCAGTGGGGGGAGCCGGTTTAGTCGCCGACAGCCCGACCATGAGTAGCTAGTACCGGATTACATGGTTACCAGTAGCAGGAACATTCCTGACCTGACATTTTATTTTTGAGTTAACTAACGTTTCGTCGCGTATTAACAACTCAACTGCCTTTCTTCTTTTTGTGTTTCTAGTTGGAAGGTGAACTTAATCTTGCCCCTGGCTTTCCTATCCCTGCAAACAGCGACTACAAAGGTTACCATCAATACATCGATGACATCCTTCCTCCAGAGAGCCCCTACCTCTATGGTCTACATCCAAACGCCGAGATCGGATTCTTGACGGCTACTTCCGACAACTTGTTTAAAACTGTGTTGGAAATGCAGCCCCGTGACTCGGGAAGTGGTGAAGGCGGCGGAGGAACACGCGAAGAGAAGGTAAGTTTTGATTTGGTAACGGGGATCAAGATTTTAAAAGGTTTTAAGATAATCTTTTCCGAGCTAATTGGTGCTTTCCTCAATCCAAGTGTTTGCTGTTGAAAACTTCTATTTCTTTATTAAAGGACATTGGTAACAAAATTAAGTTTGTCTAATATGAAAGAACTCGTAAAATGATATAGAGTAACATCTTTTACAACTTTTCCGTATTTTGCTTTTCCGTTTTTGAAATTAGCCAGTTTGTTTGATCGGGGTAGAGAATTTTCACTCATTAAAATATTAGTTCCATCTTCAAGTTTGTTCCACAAATTTACTTGAAAATGTGCGTGTAATAACTCCTCATGATAATGAACGTTGTAAACTTAGCAATCACTGAGATATCCCTGCACATGACGTCAGAGACCATCTCATTTACATATCAAACAAACTGAAATATTTCAAAAACGAAGTAAAATACGGAAAAGATGTAAAAGGTGTTACTCTATCATTTACGAGTTCTTTCATATTAGACAAACTTAATTTTTGTTGCCAATGTCCTTTAAGCCTTTATTTCTTTGTTTTGTTAGGTGAAACAAGTTCTTGACGAAATCTTAGAAAAATTACCCGAAGATTTCAACGTACAAGAAATGATGACCCGCTGTGAAGATCGAAGTCCTTATGTCGTGGTTGCTTTCCAAGAATGTGAACGCATGAGTATGTTGACAAGTGAAATGAGACGAAGTCTTCGGGAGTTGGATCTTGGATTAAAGGTAAGATTGATTAATAGTTTTAGATAGTAAAGTGGTTATCATCTCTGTGGTTGTCTTACATTAGTCAAAGTATGGTCAAAGTATATGAATTAGGTGACAGTAATATACTTGCAGAGACTTGTGGCAAAGATTGCAGCTTGGTGATGGTTGTAGTTATGGTGATAGCTATGGTGATAGTGATAGCTATATCGATGTGATGGCTATGGTGATGACGGTGATAGTGATGGTGGTGGTAATGGTGGTGGTAATGGTGGTGGTAATGACAATGGTGATGATGGAAAGATCAGGGCCGTAGCGAAAGGGGTATTGGGGGGTACTACGTCACACACCCCCCAAATGTGGGTAAAATGCAGCACCGTTATTACCGTACCATAATTGTGATAAAAAATGTTTTTGTCCTTGTCGTTTTGGCAGTTGGCAAAGTATTGTGATTTGGGGGGGAGGGTGGATATCTCATTCGGAAATTTTGGGTTGGCACCCCCTTTCCCCCCCCCCCCCCCCCCCCCCCCAATTATGACATATTAGCTATGGCCCTGGCAACGATGGTTGGTGATGATGATAGTGGTTTTAGTGGTGTTGGTGATGATGACAATGACGACAGTGACGATAGTGATGATGACGATGATGATATTTTGTATATTATTTTGCCATTGTTAGGGTGAGTTGACCATCACTGCAGACATGGAGGACTTGTCGAATGCGTTGTATTTCGATCACGTGCCTGGCTCGTGGGAACGGCGTGCTTATCCCTCCATGGCAACCCTTGCGGTTTGGTTCTCCGACTTGCTTTTGCGAATCAAAGAACTGGAGAGTTGGACGTCAGACTTCTGTGTCCCAAACGTCGTGTGGTTGTCCGGTTTCTTTAACCCGCAGTCTTTCTTGACCGCCATTGAACAATCGATGGCGCGAAAGAACGAATGGCCGTTGGACAAAATGACGTTGTCTGTTGACGTCACGAAGAAGAACAAGGAAGACTTCAACAGTCCCCCCCGGGAAGGCGCTTACGTGCACGGCTTGTTTATGGAGGGAGCCCGCTGGGATATGCAGACGGGTATGATTGCAGACTCGAGATTGAAAGAGCTTACTCCAAATATGCCTGTGATATTTATCAAGGCCATTCCTGTTGATAAACAAGAAACGAAAAATATCTACGATTGCCCAGTGTACAAGACAAGACAGAGAGGACCGACCTATGTGTGGAACTTCTTCTTGAAGACCAAAGAGAAGCCAGCCAAGTGGACCTTGGCTGGTGTTGCCTTGCTTTTAAGCGCCTGAATTTTTTGAAGAAAAACAAAAAGAATTAAAAATCGAAAAATAAAGAAATGAACGAAAAAAATAAGCGAGAGAAGTGCGCACCGAATGTTTAAGGTGTTATGTGAATAAAAGTTAGATTTGTACATGAAAAAATGGTTATTTTTCTTTGGAAAACCTTGTATTTATTATATTGAGTGAACTTGTGTATTTGAAACAGTCTTCTAGAGTACATTTAATTTTTAAATCCTTTTTAACCTGTGAGTTTAAGAACTGGTGAATTTTTGTAGCGAAAACAAACCTGTGTAATATATATAAATATATATTAAAGCGAAATATTTATTGAATAGATTATTACTTTAAAATTATTTTTTAACTTTTTTGTTCGTGAATGCTAGATTACGTTAATATTGTCAAGATTTTGGAAATGTTCTAAGAAAATGTTTGCCATTCAGCGCGTGCGTCATCTCAACGTTTTTTTATCAAAACCGCTGATCAGTTGTGTGTTTGTGGGCACAGACACCCCCAGGTGCGCCAACAATCAGTCATCCACGTGTCAGCGGTACATTTCTTCTGTTGATCTGTTCATTTCTTGTTTCTTTCTGATTGCATGTTGGCCACCTGGTTTAGGTCGATGACATCTAGTACCTTCCGTGTTGAAACGTTTGTTCTGTAAAAAGCATAAAAAGTACTCACCATTTCTACAAAAAGCGTTTCCTTGAAAAAAAATTAAAAAACTGACCGCGTCAATAGCGAAGCGCGGTAATGACGTCAGTGTGTATGTTTGTCTGAGTCTATAATTTATTCTTGTTTATTCTTGCATTCCCAACAATAGAAAATGGCTATTTAGGAATCCCCCTTAAGATTCAATTTTGGTTTGTCTGTCTGAGTTTTGGTTCTATAAATAGCATTAACGCGCTCCGCTATCCAAACAGAATACTTTTTGGCTTTAGCAACGCGTCACGCGTGGCACATACCACGCGTGTGTCACGAAGTTCGGCCTTAGTAACTGGACCGTTGTTGCTTTCCAACATGGCGCCCCGTTTGACATAATTTGGCATTTGGAATCATGTTTATTTTAAATGGTTTTACAAACTTTTACCAGCTGAAATTGGGCCTAAATAATTCGCATTCATGCAACAGAACGAAGCGTGGTTATATTTGTTAATCAAATTTTGGAACAAGAGTCAAAATAGCTTCAATAAACTAATGGAAAGTTGGGAATAGATGAATTGAATTGTTACGGTCAAAAATTATACTAAAAACGTTCTTGAAATAGCATCATTAGTGTACAGTACTCTGAGTTGGATTATTGGTTTTAATAATGAGTTCAAAGAAGAGGCCAATGAGTGCAAGTTTCAACAATAGAGAAGTAAAGACAACAACTCTACATTCAACATCTGCGAGAAGTGCAGGGTCAAGTCGTCACAATTTATCCAATAGTTTTGTAAGTAATAAACACATTTTCTGAACTGAAATAAATTAGAACTCTGACTATTTTTTAATATACTACAATACAAAGCATTTCCCATTCCCAATGTTAAATATTTTTAAATGGTTCCTAAAAATAATACTAATTTTAATACTACAGTAACTCTACCATAATACCAATCGAATATTAACGTTAATAAAGAAATACCTAATGGTTTCCGTGTTTGGATAGCCTGATCCAAACACGCGGGATGTTGCGAGACTTGAGAACGATGCCGCTAGGCGTGTGTTTTTTTAGCTTTTCGAAAGTCGAGCAACATCCCAAGTGTTTGGATCAGGCTATCCAAATTCCAAACACGGAAAAATCATTAGGTATTTCTTTTATAAAATAATACGAACGAACAAGGAACACAAACTTGAGTAAAATTTTGACAGGAAATTTCCGTGTTTGGTGGCCTGATCCAAATATGGGTATTGACCAATCAGAGCCTGCGTAGCATACATGTTATTTTATAATGAGTAATGATGCAGTGATCTTATAATATCCCAATAAGTCCCTACCTTTACAAGCCAGGGCAATTCCTGTCTAGCTAGTACTACATAGTAGAGGAATATATGACATAAGTTGGGCATAATTCACTCGATCAAACAAAATGTTATAAGGATTTTAAATGGTAAAGGAAAATTTTGAGTGTTAGAATATATACATTTCAAGACTAAACCGGACCAGTTGCAAAAAAACAACAACATGGCCTTCTGGCTGGAATTGACCCTGCGATGCTAGTACAGTACTGCTCTGACCATTGAGCTACTGAGGCCGTTGCTGAGAGCCTAGTCACAAGTTCTGTATGGTGATAATTTTGCCAGGAGAAGAGTTGGGTTTATTAGAAGAAATATTGGGATAATCATTATATACTGTATACAGAACTTGTGACTAGCTAGGCTCTCAGCAATGGCCTCCATAGCTCAGTGGTCAGAGTATTGCACTAGCATTGACGGTCGCAGGTTCAATTCCAGCTGGAAGGCCATTTTTCACAACTGATCCCGGTTTGGTCTTAAATTGTGTATATTCTAACACCCGAAATGTTCCTTTACCTGAGTGCACTCGAGTGGATATCCATCAAAAGTAGGTCACATCAGAAATTGTAAATAGGGGTATAAAGTTAGTATTAGAGTTAGTATTAAAGTGCCTATGAAACGAAAATTAAGTTTTATTTGAAAGAACTTTTAAAATAACGAAGAATATTAATTTACAGCTCTTTCATATTTCACTTGGTTCTTGTGATATTTAGACTTAAAGGACATTGGCAACGAAAATTTTTGTTGCTTTATTTGAAAGAGCATGAAAAAATAAGCCGATTGGCCGTTTACTGTTCTACGCTATCTCTTCTAGTTGCGAAGTTATACGCAAAAATTTGCAAAATATAAATTGCTGATTCAGCACAACGTGTGACGTCATTGGATGGGTAAGTATGTTTATTGAATACATAACTGAAGCATAGCTCAGTTATTATGAGCTCAAGTCAAATGAAATTTTGCATACAGATAGTACATGATGAGATGCATTGAAACACACTTCAAATTTTGTTGCCAAGGTAACACTGTCGTTCCCAGGCCCCTTGCACGAATTTTATAAAACAGCTTTATTCTTGGTACTGATTAGGATAACATAATATCAGAAGTGTGTGTACAATACACCTATGCATGCCTGAAGTTTACTTGCATGATAATAATTCGAAAATGACTCCCATAGATAAATGTAACTAGTTATAAAAAATCCGTTTAAGGGGCCTGGGAACGACAGTGTTACCTTGACAACAAAATTAGAAGTGTTTTTTCAATGCATCTCATCATGTACTATCTTTGTGCAAAATTTCATTTGATTTGAGCTCATAATAACTGAGCTATGCTTCAGTTATGTATTCAATAAACATACTTACCCATCCAATGACGTCACACGTTGTGCTGAATCAGCAATTTATATTTTGCAAATTTTTGCGTATAACTTCGCAACTAGAAGAGATAGCGTAGAACAGTAAACGGCCAATCGGCTTATTTTTTCATGCTCTTTCAAATAAAGCAACAAAAATTTTCGTTGCCAATGTCCTTTAAGTGATATTCAAATTAGATAACCTATGATGTCAAAAGGTTTGCAATACATTTTAACATATTGGAAAATCATGTACTGTATATCTTTAAGATTATTAGACGAAATCACTTAAAACTTTGCATATGGATACAGACAATTAAACTGAAGAACATCATTCAAGATTTAATGTTGCAATAGTAATAGTATGGTTCCCAGACCTCTAAGTCTCTTTGTTAAAAATCTTTGTTTTTTGACATAGCTGTGTTGCACCATAGTTAAACTTCAGTTTCGAATTGGTTAAGTCAGTGAAAATCTGCTAAACCAGTACTAACCCGAAAATGGTTGGGACGGAAGAGAAAACAAATAATTTTATTTTAGAAATCAAGATGTCTGAAAACTAATTTGTTACCATGGAGACCATAAAACCACACCAATGTTCTTCAGTTTAGTGGTCTGTATCTACATGCAAAGTTTCAAGTGATTTTGTTTAATAATCTTGAAGGTATACACGATTTCCAATATGTTAAAATGTATTGCAAACCTTTTGACGTCATACCTGTAGGTTATCTCATTTGAATATCACATAAGTCTAAATATCTCAAGAACCAAGTGAAATATGAAAGAGCTGTAAATTAATATTCTTCATTATTTTAAAAGTTCTTTCAAATAAAACAAACTTAATTTTCGTTTCATAAGGCACTTTAAGATTTGGATTTGGTGAGGAATTTGGAGATACTTTTCCATGTGACCTATACTATATAGGCACCTTTGATGGATGTCTGAGTATCCAATCCAATTTTTTAAAGTCAGTGTTGTAGTATTAAACAATGTCTGCATGATGCTACACTCTACAGTACATTTATCGCAAGTCATGTGACTTTAAGGCATTTTTGTGTTCCATAAAATATAGCTATATATACAACATGTAGGGCTGTAGGGCTATATGGATTGGAGCAGGATTGGGGTGGGTGCAGTACCCATGAACTTTTACAAAATTGCAATATTTGTAGCATGCTTTTGCCTTCATACTTTTAGCCTGAGATTTCATTAGGTAAGGCTACAATGTTTGGGAACATGTAAGATTAACAGATAATCCTTTATATTTTTTCACATGTGCTCATTATTGCTGTCATTTTGCCATTCATGGATGGTCCCTTATCACCCGAGTGCTGGAAATGATGCCATCTAGAGACTCGTAACATCCTGATGAAATGTTAATTTATGGATTTTTGTTTCTAGAGGTCAGATGCATCCAATAATTCAGAATTGAGTATCACTGGGACAAAAACTACCCAAAGTAGACCAACACCAAGACAAAAGCAAAGTATGTATTTATAACACAAATAAAAACTCTGAAACGTTGGTGTACTACCAAAATAGTGCCTTTGTAAGTCCATCAGGCTGAGGATGCAGATTGCAGGGTGGTTGAGTTACTGGTACTATATTGTGTGCATGCACCATTTTTAATTTTCTTTTAATTTTAATTTTCATTTTTATCAAAGCTTATTTTGTGGCCCTTTCTCGATATATGAGCAACCGAAATTTAAAATTATTATAACATCAACCCAAGTCAGTTTTAGGGTTAGGATTTGGGTTAGGATTAGCGATTATTTGAATTTAGGTTTGTTCATATATCGATAAAGCGCCTATTTTGTGCATTGGATCTTATTTAGGTATGAATTTGTCAACCGAGAAGAAAACTCAGTCTGGTTTTTCAATCAACCATAAATCAAGCCAAAATAATGAATCATCTAGGTGGGTTTTTTAAAAGTACAGCTATAATTATAATAACACTGATATATATCCACAAAGGAATTTAGTAGAACCATTATAAAATTCTACTATGAGCTATATAGGCAAGTGTTTTTTATGGCTTTTCTCAACTCGAGCAACATCCCAAGTGTTTGGATCACCATCCAAACACACAAACCATTAGGTATATATTATTTCTTTTATAATTAAAGAACAGATACACACTAGTTAATTTGTTTCTTTTAAATTCTGTGTTTGGATGGGTATTGACCAAATTATCAGAGCCAATGCATGTATTTTATGCTTTTCTCATCTCTTGCAACATCCCAGCGTGTTTGGATCAGCTAGCCATCCAAACATGCAAACCATTAGGTAATTCTTTATTTTTACATTATTGAATGCTGCTTTTTCTTGCTGCCAAATGTTTGTAATCCTTAAAAGTGAATATCAGTTTCTACTGCACGTGCACATAGTTTGTTTGTTTGCAAAAGAATGCTTGGATGGAAATTGATATATCTAAGGTATATATGTCTCCTAGGAAGAGCATAACATTGTGTCAGTTGGATTATGGTTAAATAAAAAATGTAATGTTACCCTCTTAATTAAAGGGGCTATGTCACGATTTGCCTGGTTACTCAATACTCAGCCAGCACTAATTTGTTCAAGATAGTATACGGCAATCGTGGCCTTCCAGCTCCTCATTTCCCACCACGATTAGACATTAAATTTTCATTTACGCTTTACTTATAACTCGTCCAAAAATAACCCACCAACATGAAAATAACAAATACTAATCGAATAAATCGTTTAGCTTTCGCTTTGCTTTGATTTTGGATTCCGGGCAGGCTAATTCCGAATCAAAAATCAAAAAGCACACTTAGCTGAGTAACCAGGCAGATTGTGAAATAGCCCTTTAAACACAAATGATTTTGTCAGTTCCACGACTCCTCCCTCGAGAATGGTTGTAACCTAGAAACACTGGTTTCATATATTTCACTTACCCTTGAGAATAATAAACATCAACAAAGAAATATGTAAAGAAATTCTGTAGTCATACCAGTAGGAATTAGGTTGGGAAATTCTGCAGTAGGGACTGTTAGTCATCTTTAACTCTTCAAGCCTCAGTATCAGCATATAAATTCTCCTTACCAAACATTTCTTATAGTATACTAGTTGGGAGAAGTTGTTTTATAACATGTCAGTCTATCTTTGCTGATCATTTTCTTTATTCTCATAACCTCTACACTTAGTTTAACAACCGATATTATTAGGAGAAGTTAGTTGCTGATCACCACTGGGGTATAAAGGGTTAAGCAAGCTAAGATTACTCCCAGGTATAAAGGGTTATAACAACTACATGTACAATGTCATCTAGATGACCATCTTTTCATTCAGTGTTTCAGCTAAAAGTAGTAAAAATAGAATGAAGGTGAAAAGCTCCGAGGAGGACACAAAGAAGACAGAACAGTCATCAGAGCAAACAAAGTATCCTGATTTGATAGAAACGTTTGAGGCTGAAAAAGGTAAAAAGTGAATACAAAAGTGAAAAGAGTGAAAAAAATTAAAAGGGGAAAAAATGAAATAGTGAAAAAATAATTTTGAAAAAATGAAAACCTCCCCAACTGCAATTTTTATCCTAGATTCTCAACAATGGTGGAATAACATTCCAGAAGACATTACGTTTAGCCCATCAAGTTCATTATCCTTTTCTTCATCAAGATCTGACAGGCCAGGGAAGAAAAATAAGACAGGTCTACGTGTGCAAAAAGATGAATCATTCAATCAACTTTCACTTTCAATCAGACATCCATCCCTGACGGATTTTTTGGATTTCGCTGATGATGTGAAATCCGGTTTAGAAGAAGAAAATGCCAAGAAAGTTGAGGGGGAGGCCAGAGATTGTCAATCGAGTGCACCAGAAGAATGGTCTTTACCAAAGGAGAAAAATGAAGTGTCAGGTTTTCAATCTGAGAATCAGTGGTCTTTATCAAAGGAACCAGTTGTAGATCAGAATTGTCATATAATTGAACAGAATAATGAAGTGTCAGGTTTTCAATCTGAGAATCAGTGGTCATTACCAAAGGAACCTGTTCTAGATCAGAGTGTTGGTGGCCAAGAAGATACTGCAGCAGTAACCATTCAAAGATGGTACCGAGGTTACAAAACTAGATTGAAGGTGGGACATTCTGCTATCCAGAAAATGTTAGAAGAAAAACGATTGCTAAGGGAACAGCATAAAAAGGTAGAGAGCAGTAAGATTCCTTTAGATAGCTGTCAGCTTTTTTTTAAATAGTAATATTAATTATAAATATGGCTGAGTTCGTTTAAAGGTGTGTACGCAAAATAACGAACGCTGATTGGTTGCTGGGAGGTCTGACACAAGTTTTGGCGGGAAATCTTCTGAGTTGATTTGATTGAAAATAATAGAGCTACAGTAGGTATTAGGGATGAGAATTTACCGATCCGATAAATTCCGATACGATTTACGACCTGATCAGCCGATTTATCGGTGGTTACCGATAACCATCAGCAAGACGGAATTTAAGTGAAAAATGAAATACGATTGACGATTAACGAAAGTCGGAAAAAATGTTTCACCAAACAAGAAATTTAAAGTGTAAACATGATGCACCTTATCATATAAATATATTGCCATAACCTCAAAATAACCTCATAACCTCAAGTGCCCCTAACCTCAAAATGTTTTATTGTCTTGTTTGGAAGAACTTTTAAAATGATAAAGTAACTTCTTTTGAAGATTTTCGTTTCTTTGCTTTCTGTTTGAGATATATCAGTTTATTGATATGCAAATGTCTGGAATTTCGTCAACATGCATAATGACTTATTGGAGAAATGTGTATATCTCTTTCATTCTCGAACGAAATCCTTTAAAATCAAGAAGTTTGGTGTTGTGGGAGAAACGCACACACGTGTTATTCACACTTTAGTGATTTTATTTCATGAACGCAAAGATATATAACATTCTCTGATAACTCATTATGCATGTGTGACGAAATTCCAGATATTTGCATATCAAACAAACTGATATATCTCACAAAGAAAGCGAAGAAGTGAAAATCTTCAAAAGAAGTTACTTTATCATTTTAAAAGTTCTTCCAAATAAGACAATAAAAAATTTTGAGGTGAGGGGCACTTTAATTAAATTCGACAGTTTCTTTGTGGAATCACTACAAATACGTTTTTCTGTTTAATTTACGATTAATTTACTGTTTAATTTCCGATTATCGGCTCATCCTTACTGATTGGTTGCTTGGAGGTCCGACACTGCGAGGTTCTTACGCTCATTTTGGATCTGAGTAAGTTTTGGCGGGAAATCTTCTGAGTTGATTTTAATGAAAATAAAAGAGAGCTATAGGCATCTTTATTGAAAATACCAAGTAATAAAATACCCAGGAACATCAGTATTGCTTTTCTTTAAAGTTATTCACCTCAAACACGACGAATAAATACGTAACTGGTGTAAAATGAAGGTAAGCGGCAGTATCTGAAGACGAAAATTAATCAAAAGACGAAAATTAATCAAAATTCCTTTTGCTCGGTCTGTACGGCGAAGTATTTCCCTTTGCTCGGTCTATAAGAAAACCTCTCCGGCAAATACTTTCCAGGACAGACCTCGTCTTTTGGTTAATAAAGCTGGTTTCCCACTAGGCAGAATTTTTCGTGCAGAGCAACGTTTTTCTTCGTCCATTACATTAGTTCTGCCCGAGATATTTGTCAAACCTGACAAACACGCAGTTTACTTGACTCTGTGGGAAGCACGGGTGGCGCGTGCTGTTAGCGCGCTGCTTCTCAGGGGCGCAACTAGGAATTTTCGAGGACAGGGGTCCATGAATGCTATTAGGGCAAAGTTACTTTAGCGTCCGCATTTTCGGCATTTTTATAGGTTGAATGCTTTAAATTAATATAAAACATATTCGTAAAAATGAGGGCAAAGAGATTGTCTTTAGGAAAAGGGCAGGGGTCGCGACTCCCGACCCCCCTCTAGTTGCGCCCCTGGATCGGACGGGGTTAGTACTTGGATGGGTGACTACCTCGTTCGATTCCTGAACTTCATGAGATTTATGTGAGTATAGAGTTGTTGATTCTCTCCTGTTTTTCGAGGGTTTTTCTCCGGGAACTACGGTTTTCCGCCCTCCCTAATATCAACCCTAACACCAACTTTAGCTGTGAACGTCAGCCCCAATAATAGTCTTTCTCAAGACTACAGTACAACAACGTGGACGATCAAATTCACACTTCTAACAAAGAAAAATGTTGCTCCGAACGGAACATTCTGCCTTAGTGTAAAACCGGTTTTAGTATTATAATACTTATACTATACTCCTCCCCTCAGGGAGGCAGCACACTATTCTTGACACTTCTTGGGTTTCCTGTGCGTAACTCATGCTCAGTCTCTTTGCCGAGCTATGTATAGCCGACGAATATTTCGATTTGTTCGAACTTGAGTTTTTGTTTTTAAAAAAGCGCAATATCGAACATGCCTTGATATTCGTGATATGTCATTCGTCAAGCGAGGGGTTTCCACAGAGCGCTCCCATTTAAATTTTAAAAGTACTTTTACATGCCTGTAGCTGCTGCACAAGTTAAAGTGGATGTGACATTAGTTTCTATTGAAAAAACAAAGCTACACGGTTCAACATAGTTCGCAGTTCGACATTGTTTACATTTAGATATCCAATTGTCCAAATTTAATACTATCATTGCTTACAATATATTAGCTTTTACTTCAATATAAACCATGGATAGTAAATAGACTGGATAGGAAACTGGATGGCGTCAGCGTGAAAACCTAGTTGAAATTCGTGATGTCACGAAGATGTCACGAGTACACAGATTTTGCTGAGTTTCTCGTCGACTTCTCCATATTTTCGTATTCAAGTAGCTATATTGAGATTCCAAAATGTTTCATCGTCTTACAAACCTGCCTAAGCCACGACCAAATGATCGAGGTAAATGTTGTTCGTCTTTGTTTCAGCTGTTTTCGTTTTGTGGTGAAGAAACTGGCGTCGCAAAACTACCGTTGTTTTAGTTGAAATTTGGGACGCGTTTTTCACCGTCTAAAGTTGGATCTTTTCGCCTAAAATGAGTAATGGTAGTCGGATATTCCATCGTAAAGTGGCATTGTGATATTTTTTGGTAGTTTGACTATCATTTTTAGCTGTATTATTGCTAAACGTTGCGATTTATGGTGATTTTGTGACATCACGATTTCAACTAGGTTTTCACGCGACCAACTGGTGCCTAAACCAATCAGCATGCTGGAAACGTCGCACGTGATCTTAGTTTCCTATCCAGTCTATTTACTATCCATGGAAAGAGCAAGCCATAAATTTTCCATGATCAAGCGACACTTCTGCCAACTTCACGTTTGTAATATTTGCTGGCGGTCGTGCGGTCATATTTCAAATCGAACAAACGAACGGGAATAGGCGTTAACTCGGACTACAGGCTACTTGGGCTTGTGTATGACTGTATGTATTACAAACGTGAAGTTGGCAGAAGTGTCGCTTGATCATGGAAAATTTATGGCTTGCTCTTTCGAGTAAATGTTGTTCGAATTAGATGTATGGCGTTCAAACATAGAATTTTGACATAAACGCGCCATATGATTACCGTATGTTATTTTAATATTACAAGGCTATATGATCGCCTTGATATGTGGTGTAGATTCTACAGTCTATTTATTTTATTCTCTATATGCTATAGAAATTTCTGGCATCATTCTGCTGGCATGCCTCGTACCACTGCTCCTGATAAGAACTCCTAGTACTTAATATAAATACCTCCCTATGTAGCTTTCGCTAATGACGGAAGGGACGGCGGTCAGTTTACAGTCTACGAAGGTATGCTGGTGCTTCCAGCCTTCGCACTGCTGGCAGGGCTGCCAGCTGCCTTAAAGTTGTCTAAGGATGTTACATTGATGTTATATATACATGTTATATTGTCATTTATTATTGTCATAAAACTTTTGAACTTTTGTATTAAAAATAGGTACGCATTTCGTACGTATGTACAGGGCTTTCACAAGTAGACTGAAGTTGGTTGTACAAAGTAGTAGATCGTTTAATAATAAATCAACCATTGCAGTCCAAGGACTGAACTACATTGATTAAAAATGGTTACAATAAGAAGTTATATACATAATTAAATTACTTACAATAAAAATTTATAACATTGCTGCTCGATGCATGATAAAATCATCAATGACATGGAAATTAAGCACCGTTTAACAAACAAACAACATCACAGGTTTTTCCGAGTATTAACATGTTGACTATAGCAAGTGTAAAATAGGTACGCTTGTTAATAGATACGATACGATTGTAAAGCATTAGGTCTGTTTTCTAAAAAATTGAAGAAATAATGAATGTAAGTTAGTTTTTACTAAAACAATTAGATTATTCGCTTTCAATTTGTAATAGGTTTATTATATGGCACTTTTGGACAGCAATAGCGTGACAAAGAGTGAATATCACGGGCTATTGAAAGGATCATAAAACTCACACTGAAAAGATAACAAAACTTACTTTCTGAGTGTTCATCCTCTGATTGTAGCCTGTTTACCGGATGTGCACAGGCTATCTGATTGTGGCTCATCATGATTTAATTAAAACACTGAAACAAATTTGTATACTTTTTTGACTTTAAAAAAAAATATTTGTTATTATTTGCTGTAGGAAAAAGTTTATCGTCACAACCCGTCATCCGGACCGATCCATTACGGGAAATTAACGATCGCAGTCAGAGGTCTCAGCCAATCAGAGCGCGTGATTTCACCGGAAGTACTTATGCCATATAATAAGAGCTCATAATCTAATTGTTATATAGTAAATGTTCAGTGTTTGTTTATTTTTACAGGAAGAAGAACGACAAAACGTTGATGTTGAGAAACACCAAAGACGTGAAGAGAAGGCTCGCTTGGCTCGACAAACTGCCATTCAAGAACTGAATCAGAAAAGGGAACGAAAAAGAGAAAAAACAAAACAAATAGCCGAAGAAGAGATGGTAAGTTTTTCCTCGGTAAGTTTTTCCACCTCCATGCATCCAAGTTTTCTTTGCATGCCACAATAATACATCTCTCTCTCTCTTAACACATTGTTTAGAAATTTTTGGAGGAAAGTGGTAAGATTAGCAAAGCGAAGAACAAGGTGAAAACCCTGCAGAAGAGACGAGAGAAAAAGAAATCCAATCTAAATAGCGACGTAGAAAGTAGTTGTAGTGGAAAGGGCGGTGGAAGTGACCGTCTCTGTCGCCCTGGAACAGCAAATAATTTGGACGGCACGGTCGAGGAACTGTTCCAGGTAATTCTTACTGAATCAATGTAACAAACCACGCACCGTAAAACGTGAAAGAAGACGTCTGTAACCCAATCAGTTTTAAAAACGTTTGTATGGAGGGGACAAATGAACGTATAAGACGGATGGACGGTCGGGTTGGTATAGGTGCATTGGTTGAGTGGGTGGGTGGACAGCAGACTTTTAGCCAGGATTTCAAAACTGCCCGTCCAAAAATGTTGGTGGGCGTGGCCGCGAAAAATGTTTGGTGGGCGTGGCCGTTAGCAAGTGAGCTTATCAAACGTATTGAACAGCAGTTCTATTAAACAACGCTTTGTTACAGCATATACACGTTAAATCAATCTCGCCATCAATCGTCATGTCATGTTCTTGACAAAAATTAGTAACGAAACCTACACAATAGCTAAAATAAATAGCAGCTAACAGAAATCAAGAAACATTAGAAAGGGGGAGATATGTAAGTTGTTGTTTTAGGAAAATATTTTACCGTCCATGGCTGTCCATACGAAAAGTGGCCGTCCAAAAATCTGATTTTTCAAAAGGACGGCTGCACAGTATAAATATATATATATATATGGATGGATGAATGAATTAATATTCATTAACATATGGAATTTTCTAGGAACCACGAGCATCTAGTGGTGTGCAGGTGCAGGGGCCGCAACATATTGAAACTGCAAATGTTTCAGAAGCAAGAACCAGTAGAACTGAAAGAAATTCGAAGACGTTAGTATGTCTATTACTGATAATAGAACAGTTACGGGCCAAGCAATGCATTTTTGTTTTATCTCAATATTATCTCTGTATTTCCTTTGCTAGTTATTCTGGTGGTACTAAGTCGACACTGGATGATCTGTTTGAGTCGTTAAGGCACTTAGAGGAGGAACCAGCTGACCTAAAGAGCAACCAAAAAACAAATACTTATGATTGGCGTAAGTTATAACCGTTTTAACGAAACACTTTCTAATTTTGAAAAATATCCTAGTGATAACATGTGCGCAATACTATTTAACAAATGTCTCTTTAAGCCAAAAATATAGAAGGGTAGGGATAGAATTGGGGCGCTGAACGGGGGCAATGATAGATAGAAACATTTTATAAAGTTCATAATTTACCTCAGTTTATAAATTACTCTGGTTTGTTAGGCCACACAACAAATGGTCAGCGGCAATACATATTCAATTCATCAAGCATTTATAAAAGCTGAAAAATTGCTAAATGTTTGGGGAAATTTGGCGAGTGATCCGCAGGTTTGGAGGTGACCCGGAGAAACATATATTTATATATATATATATATATATATATATATATATATATATATATATATATATATATATAATATATATATATATATATATTTATATATATATATATATATATATATATATATATATATATATATATTTGTTTTGGCCTTACATTCCATTAGGAAATTATATATTTATATAAAATAATATATTTGGGTACTTGTATCGTGGAAAGTAGGCATCATTTTCTTTTTTGACAGTTGAGCAGTCTGGCAGCAAACTGAAAGATGATGAAGTAAGTTGCTTAACATGTTGTTTTGGTTTCAATTATATTTTCACCTTGATTGTTTAGGGTTACCTTGAATACTCACAACTTGAGTCAATTATACTGTTTTTCTTTCCACCCAGTCTGATGCATCAGGTTTGAAGTTAACTCAATGCACTGTCAATCAATCTCATCATGGGTAGGTAATGTTTCTCAGTGTCTTTGTGATTGTGTAGGAGAGATTCTTTCTAAATATACGTTCTCTAGTTTTTGTTTTTTCCTCATATAAGCTAGTTCTTTATGATCTAAAAGTCTTTTGTTGCGTAGGCAGTGTAGAAATACAAATAAAAAATTCTAAAGAGTACATTTCACTCTAGAAATCAGACCTCCTGCACACTATTACCACAGATGCCACTGTTACCACACATGTCGCTGTTACCACATGTCTTCATGCAGTCCACATGTCTTCTAACCCGGGTTCAATCCTTGGTCGGGACACCAGTCAGTCTTAAAATAATTGAGGAGAATTAAGGTGCTGCTTTTGCAACAATGGTCTTTTCGGAAAAACGACCTTAAATCGTAGGCCCTCGGAATCCCTATCAGTTAGCTTTTCCGTTCACCTAAGAGTGTTAACAAAACAACAAATAATTTCCCAACGCAACCAAGGTGATAAATCCGACATAGTTTGACGCTACTCTGGCTTTAAAAAGTTTTTTGAACGTATCTTTAAAAGTTACTGTCCATGACGCAACGTTTCGACACTCCAATGTAGTGTCTTCATTAGGGGTGACCGTTTTAAAGTTAGGATCCCTATTTATACCCCCACAGAACCGATGATGACGTTCTCTATTAACAAAATGCAAATAAGCTTCTGGTAATAAACCACCGTCATCGCGATTCAATGGGGCGTGAGCGCTATTGATATGCCAAGCCTCCAGACAACGTAATTGGTGTAAACATTTATTGTGTCCCCGCCTCCTGTATTTTCGCATTGGTTATGTATTATTTTGTTTGTATTGTGTTTTATCAGGCGAAGCTAAATAACATGGACAGTAACTTTTAAAGTTATACGTTCAAAAACTTTTTAAAGCCAGAGCAGCGTCAAGCTATGTCTAAGAGTGATAAACTGAATAGTCGAGCGCTTAAAACATGAGCCTCTGGCTCGGATAAATAGGGCAACCTTATATCCTGCGTGATCGACTCTAAATAATTCGTATGCTCATACTCATGTGAGTTGTTTTTTTATGAGTTTTTTATCTGCGATTCCTAGAAGCAACTCAAGTCTACTGTCCCAAGAAAAATTGAGGTAACTTTTATTATTAATTTAGTCCTTCCTTCCTTCCATCGTTGCTGATCACTTTTGTGCAAGAGACTGTTACAATATAATGAAGTATTCAAGGTGTATTTCTTTCTTTCAGAACTATAATGTCATTTCTTGACGAAGTTGAAAAAACCGATCAAGATACTGTTGTTAGTCGTGCACAAGGTCCAAAGACTTTTGGCGAAGTTTCACCAAGTGCTTCAATAACTTTACCCAGAATAGATCCAGAGTATGTCTTGATACTATGTGTTTTTAGTTGGTTTTTGTTGCTATTGATAAGATGTGTGTTAACTAGAGAGTTGTTCAATGTAATTTCTTTCAATTTACAAGACATTCAGGGACCGATTTATGGTTGGGGTGGGGCCGAAGAGAAATAGATTTGGTGCTGAAAAAAAATTTTACCCAACCAAATTAAGATCAGAAATTTAACCGTCCCAACCATTTATGGGTAAAGAAAATCTTTTACCCAACCCAAGAAGAAAAAGTTAGATAAAGCCCAATTCCCAGCATATCGTCGATACAAGTTTTAATAACAAACCCAAATAGATATACAGTCAGATCGTACTGTATCTTTCAGATTATTATCTCCCTATACACAGCAGGAATCCAAGGGAAACAAGGAGAGTAATACAATAACAAAAGCTAATGTGCAATGATGACTAAGGGGAACTAATAATGAGGTTCCAATTTTAAATGATGAACTTTATGTAAATAGTCATGAAATAGTCGTTGCAAACGCGTTTGCACCTCGAAGGAAACGTCCTTTGACTGTTTTTTTGGGCCTCGGTTTTAGAATAATCCCATGCTTTCTATTCAAGAGAGTTTTCTGCTTTAAGGGCGCAAGCTACCTTAAATTTTATGTTCGCCGCGAACCCATGATGTAATAATGGCTCTATCTTATTATGATTAAATGTATATGCAACATGCTTAGCATATGCTATATATCATTCTAAAGCTTATAACATGCTCTAAACAAATAGCATTACAGATGCCCTCCCAGGCAAAAACATAAATGTAAAAACCCTGCAAAGCTGAAAACCATCTTTGGATGCTATCTAGTCAAAAACTAAGCATCAAGAATTGGTCATTTTAACTTGTAAAATAGATTACATCCCAGTCAAGAAATTAATGGATGCTTTTTACCGTGTGATAAAAATTGAGTGTTGTATACCGAATTTAAATAAGATCCTCACTTAATATTTGTTGCTATGGCAATAAAATGCAGTGTAACACCAAAAGCTTCCATTAATTTGTTGACTGGAATGTAATCTATTTTATAAGTTAAAATGACCAATTCTTGATGCTTAGTTTTTGATTAGATAGCATCCAAAGATGGTTTTCAGCTTTGCAGGGTTTTTTACATTTATGTTTTTGCCTGGGAGGGCATCTGTAATGCTATTTGTTTAGAGCATGTTATAAGCTTTAAAATGATATATAGCATGTTGCATATACATTTAATCATAATAAGATAGAGCCATTATTACATCATGGGTTTGCGAACATAAAATTTAAGGTAGCTTGCCCCCTTAAAGGGGAACTGTACCGAAATATAAATTAGTTTGAAATAAAAGGCCTTTAAGTATAATGTTTAGAAATGTTAATAGTTTTACGGTATCTGCTCTTGTATTCGAGAAATAACGTTTTCATTCTCGTATTTTATACTTCTGGACGCCTCCATTTTCGAGTTTGTTCGACGGTTCAAGATTGATGTACAGCGGTGGTTTTCTTTTCAATTTTGACGTCATTGAGTGCTTGTCTTTTGTTCCTTGCACTCAAGTGACGTCAAAATTGAAAATAAACCCCGCTCGACCTCGAGTCTGAGCCGTCGAGCAAACTCGAAAATGTCGGCGTCCAGGAGCATAAAATACGAGAATGAAAACTTTATTTCTCTAGTACAAGAGCAAATACCGTAAAACTATTAACATTTCTAAACATTATACTTAAAGGCCTTTTATTTAAAAGTAATTTACTTTTTGGGTACAGTTCCCCTATAAACGAAATTTAATGTGCATATCCAAGCAAAGCTTCAAAGATCTTGTTCATTTTGTTTTCCAGGAAAGAATTAGCGCTCCTGGAATCGGCATCTGCAGCCGCATCTGATGTAACGAATGCTATGATGTCTGTTAAAGTGGAACTTGAGGAGAAAAAAAAGACAAATGAATTACTTCAAAGAGCTCTGGTAAGCATACCAAGTCCTGGAAATCGTTTAGGCAAGATCACATTTCACTTCAGGAACACCATATACACTTCTACGTCAACGAGAAGTTAACACGTTATAAGTTGTTGCTGTATAAGCTGAGTTATTTTTCTCCTTGAGTGTTCTGTACAGTTTCTAGAGCAACAACTTTCAGGTTTGTTTATATGTTTAAAACGCTGCGTTTGAAAATTTGATTGACGTGTGAATTGTGAAATGGGGTTAACCTTTGTCACGTAAGCTACAGGTACAAGTACAACTGGGAGCAACGGACGTACATGCTCACTTAATCTATTTTAAGTTCACGAAATATTTTCGCAACTGATCACGAAGATCATCTTTACGATAAATAAAAATATGAATCACGCCTTTGCAAAAATTTCACATTCCAGTTCACTTGTGAATCCGATATTTCACATGTGGACTGAAAATTTTCATACATGTCTGAAATGAAAACTATCATAACTTACATCTGAAATTAAATTTTATAAGTCAACTTTCTATTTCACATGGTAAACACATGATTAATATAGCAAGCTTTGCCATGTGGAATTTTGAGCCATGACATTTTATGAGTTAGGGTATTTCACATGTGAAAAACATGATTCATATAGCAAGCTTTCACATGTGAAATTTTGACATGATTCGTATAGCAAGCTTTCACATGTGAAATTTTGACATGATTCATATAGCAAGCTTTCACATGTGAAAAACATGATTCGTATAGCAAGCTTTCACATGTAAACCTTTGACATGATTCATATAGCAAGCTTTCACATGTGAAAAACATGATTCGTATAGCAAGCTTTCACATGTGAAATTTTGACATGATTCATACAGCAAGCTTTTACATGTGAAAAACATGATTCGTATAGCAAGCTTTCACATGTGAAATTTTGATATGATGATTATTGATGCATATAGCAAGCTTTCACATGTGAAAATTTTACATGATTCGTATAGCAAGCTTTCACATGTGAAAAATATGATTCATATAGCAAGCTTTCACATGTAAACTTTTGACATGATTCATATAGCAAGCTTTCACATGTGAAATTTTGACATGATTCGTATAGCAAGCTTTCACATGTGAAAAACATGATTCGTATAGCAAGCTTTCACATGTAAAATTTTGACATGATTCATATAGCAAGCTTTCACATGTGAAATTTTGACATGATTCATATAGCAAGCTTTCACATGTGAAATTTTGACATGATTCATACAGCAAGCTTTCACATGTGAAAAACATGATTCATATAGCAAGCTTTCACATGTGAAATTTTGACATGATTCATAAAGCAAGCTTTCACATGTGAAAAACATGATTCGTATAGCAAGCTTTCACATGTGAAAAACACGATTCGTATAGCAAGCTTTCACATGTGAAAAACATGATTCGTATAGCAAGCTTTCACATGTGAGATTTTGACATGATTCATATAGCAAGCTTTCACATGTGAAATTTTGACACGATTCATATAGCAAGCTTTCACATGTGAAAAACATGATTCGTATAGCAAGCTTTCACATGTGAAATTTTGACATGATTCATATCGCAAGCTTTCACATGTGAAAAACACGATTCGTATAGCAAGCTTTCACATGTGAAAAACATGATTCGTATAGCAAGCTTTCACATGTGAAATTTTGACACGATTCATATCGCAAGCTTTCACATGTGAAAAACATGATTCGTATAGCAAGCTTTCACATGTGAAATTTTGACATGATTCATATAGCAAACTTTCACATGTGAAATTTTGAGCCATATAATTCTTGGAATTAGGACCAGGTATTTAACATGTGAAAAACATTATTCGTATAGCAGGCTTTGACATGTGAAATTTTGAGCCATGACATTTTATGTATGAATTAGGTATTTCATATGTGAAATCAACTGCACATCAAATGCAAGGTTTTTCACATGTGATACGACCTGTGAAATTCTCCTACAAAGCTGCTTAGATTAAATTTATTAAATTTAGTTGAGAAAACAAACTGTTATAGATAGAAAACTCTAAAAGGTTGGTGTACTGCCGAAATAGTCTGTAGGAGGTCTCTGGAGGTGTAACGTTTGAGCAAAGGCCTAAGACGTAGCACTTGATAGGTTGTCTGCAGAAATGCATCATGCTTCTTTTTAGTTTACATATTTTACATATTTTTACTCTACTTCTTTCTTAAAGTGCATATGAAACGAAAATTGAGATAATTTTTTATTGATTTATTTGAAATAACTCCTTAAAGATAAATAATTGTATTTGTAGTTCTTTTATATCTTATCTCGTTCTTCAGTTATTCAAGGTTGTGTAATATGACCTATGACGTCACACGTTATGATGAATCTGAAAATGAAGTATATCTTCAAAACTATTGAACGAAATTGCTTGAAACTTTGTACAAGTATACAGTTCACTAAATTGAATATCAATACACGTCAACTATATTGTTGCCATAGTAACAAATTAGTTCCCAGACTCTTTTCTTCCTTTGATAAACTTCTTTATTTTCTGCCTTTTCTAAAACAATTTTCGACTGTTCAACAAAACTGTTCAACTTCGAATCAAAATCTCTGCAGGGCATAGAAAATATAATATTTTGCTAATGGATGAAAGGAGTCTGGGAACTAATTTGTTACTATAGCAACAATAAAACGTAAGGGTATTTAATTTACTTAACTGTATGCTTGCTTGTGTAAAGTTTCAAGCAATTTGAAAATATAGGTCATAACACACATGAAAGAACTACAAATGCAATTCTTTATAGTTTTGAAGTTAAATAAAAGAAATAAAAGAAATCATCTCAATTTTCATTTCATCACAGGCTTCCCAAGCTTGCGGCACATTTATTATTATGATATTTATGGACTTGCAACGGGAATTCATTCGATTTCGTTAAATCTGTAATTTAGTGTGAAATCTGGCGCAGTTGAGGCATTTACAGCGATCGGTTGCGGCACTTTTATTATGATATTGTAGTACTTTATGTACGATCTATTTTAATGGACTTGCAACGGGAATCATTCGATTTCGTTAAACACAGAGCGAGCGCATAAAAGGGAGATCTCCCCCCGTCTTACGCACGAAAATTGAAATTAAATGGCAACTGTCAAGTCGGCAATGAGTGAGTGAGCGAAGTGCATGGATTATCCTCCTTCATTCAGAAATTTGTTACCCTCAATTACCCATATATGAATTAAAAAAAGCACTAGTGTCTTTATTATATATTGCAAAAACATATAAAGCCTTTTTGCAAGTCAATACAATTAAATTTAGAACTTTTTAGCAGCAGTTGTCTGGCTTTCACCAGACAGCGGGTTCCATATTTTAGTATTACAAAGTTGTTTGTCTCGTCAAGTCGTCATTAGGAAGTAATGTTTAGACATTAATGGAGATATTCATTATCCGAACATTATTGGTGTTAGAACTGTCTTACAACTACAAGTGTGGATATATGAATAAAAAAGCGAAGGATATCATCTGCATTCAACAACAATAACGGTGAGACGCTAAACATATATTTGCACTGTCTAGACCTAGTTTTTTGGGGGAAATGAATACATCTTTTTGTTGTTGCTCCCTATGATTTCTACACAATTATTGTTCGTTAAGTTTCTCCAATAATTTATACCTAAACTGGCAAGGGCTACCCGATTCTTGATGAAAATATTACCTATAAAACTAAAAATAACTGGTGTCCTTCATGGTTAAATATTCATGATCGACTTTTCTGGCTGCATTTCGTTGCATGCTAAAGTAATCACGATGTCTTTTACTGCTTGTTTTTAACTTACCCGACAGTCTTGTTTGTTGTCTATGGTTATTTATCTGAGTAAAGTTTGTTTCCGAAATCTTTCGTCACTATAAAACTGTTTTTGCTTCTGGTGTAATTGACATTTTCCCGCACGTATGTACACTTGTATGTACCTTCGTCTAAAACATGTTTCCATTTTCAAAATGACATTTTAGAAAATATAACACAAAAGACCACTATATTCTCATACATTGTCTGTGTCCACGAGAGTTCGAAAGCTATAGCCTATATGGTATATTACGGGATGTTTTTGTTGTCAGGATGTTTTTGTAATTGTGTTTTCCTGTGTGTTTTCCCGAATTTTCCGTATTTTTCGCTTTCCTTAGTTTATTGAAAGAGTAATTTTTCGACTTATTGAAATAGTAATGATGTATTACACTTGAAAAATGACAAACTCGACGTTTAAACAAGGGGAAAGTCCAATTTTTTAATATTAAAACAAGTAAACAAGCCTTCACTCTTCAGTCAAAGTATGCACCGGAAGTAAAATTAGTCGTGCGGACCAATCAGATGTGTTTGGCTGAGCTACTCAGCCTCTACTTATGCGCTCGCTCCGTGTTTAAATTTTAAAATGCTAGAATATTGCCATAAATTAAGAAATAAAGTTCACTTTATTTCTTATGAAGTCGTAGTTGTCGTTTCTGTGTAATTTGGTGTGAAACCTGGCGCAATTGAGGCATTTACAGCGAGTTCGGTATCTGGCCATGTTGTTCGCCAGATACCGAACTCGCTGTAAATGCCTCAACTGCGCCAGATTTCACACTAAATTACAGATTTAACACTAAATTACAGATTTAACGAAGTCGAATGAATTCCCGTTGCAAGTCTATTAAAATAGATCGTAAATAAAGAGTCAAATATCATAATAATAAATGTGCCACAAGCTTGGGAAGCATGTGGTTTCATAGGCACTTTAACTCTGAAAGTTTCAAACAGTTCTTGTAAGAACTATACAACATTATCATTCATGGTAAATGAGTTTTCCAAAGTAATATTTAAGAGAGTGAAACATAAAACAACACTTTTATATAACTGTCATAGAACCAGCAAAGGGAATTTTCACTTCGACAAGCGAGAGACATGGAAAAAGACACAAAACAAAGACTTGCATTACAACGACAGGAATATGAGTCGACCATTCAACGTCATTTGTCTTTCATTGATCAACTTATTGACGACAAGAAAATATTGGGTGAACGATGTGAAGAACTCGTTAAAAAGTTGAAGGAAACAGATAAAAAATATGTGGACAAGATTACGAAAATGGATGAAAGGTTTGTTTGAATATTTTTATATATATATATATATATATATATATATATATATATATATATATATATATATATATATATATATATGCATGTGGTTGACTTGATGCTGTTTACGTAGTGTAGAAATAAAAATTAAAACTTAAAGAGTGATATAGGATTTCCTGAGTATTAACAGCTTGTACCGCAGCATCTTAACATGTTTTTTAAAACTATATTGTTTAGTCATTCATCAGAAATAAAGAAGCAGAAAGACATTATGCAGACGGCTGAGAAACTGCGTCGTGAGAAGTGGGTGAAAGAAAAATCTCAACAAATCAAGGCGAGTTATTTGGCTACTATATATCCTGTGTCATTGAATGAGATGTTTAAAGTGCCTATGCAATGAAACATTCAGTTGTAAAATAACTCTTTTATTTGAAACTATAAAGACTAACCATTTGCAACTTTTCCATATCTCACTTCACTCTTGAGATATTAAGATTTGTTTAATATGTAAATGATCATACTAAAATATGACATCACACTGCATAATAATTTATATATCCTTGAGATTATGTAATGAAATCACTTGAAATACAGGTGCATGTGCGTCGATGTATCCAATGACATCAAATATGCAAATCATACCAAACGATTCCATGTGACAATGGTAAAGATATGCAGAATTTTTCAATAAGTCATATCATAAGTATGATCATTTACATATTAAACAAATCTTAATATCTTCAGAGTGAAGTGAGATATGAAAAAGTTGTAAATGGTTAGTCTTTATAGTTTCAAGAGTTCTTTCAAACAAAAGAGTTATTTTACATGTCAACTGAATTTTTCATTGCATAGGCACTTTAAGAAGGGAACTTTCTGTAGGTCGTTTGGTAATTTAACTCTGCACTATTACCTTGAAAGTCTATAGGCCATGAGTATACTGTAGGATATAAGGAAAATTGTTCATTCCCATGTTGATTGGGGGGTGGTGTCCAGTTGAATTTGCCAGAATATTATATTTTTTATAAAATTGCCCGAATTTTATTGGATGCACATTAAGACATAACAACCACAAATATTGCCATATACGTTCTATATTTAAGCAATCTCACAATTTAATATAAAGTCCTACTTTACCATATCATAGTTTGCCCGAATTTAATACTTCTATTGTCCATTTTTGCCTGATTACTGGTGAGATTCTCTAACCATTGAGCTACTTGGATTCAGAGTCCTACATCGAACCACTTTACCATATAACCTTCACTCTACCATCTGAGTCCGATTAGTTCAATAGCTATAGAACATCTCACTTATATCGTAACCTTCACTCTGCCATCTGAGTCCATGTAACTCAATAGTCAGAACATCTCACTTATCGTAACCTTCACTCATCTGAGTCCATGTCGCTCAATAGTTAGAACATCTCACTTATCGTAACCTTCACTCATCTGAGTCCATGTCGCTCAATAGTTAGAACATCTCACTTATCGTAACCTTCACTCATCTGAGTCCATGTCGCTCAATAATTAGAGCATCTTACTTATCGTAACCTTCGCTCTACCATCTGAGTCCATGTAGCGCAATAGTTAGAACATCTCACTTATCGTAACTTTTGGTCTGTCATCTGAGTCCATGTAGCTCAATAGTAGTTAGAGCATCTATATATAAATCGATCTTTATTCAGGATGCCAACTTCACTAAAAGTGTTTTTCAGAAAGGTCCTGCTAAGATATAAACTACTAAAATAAATTATAAATACAGGTATAAAAAACTAAGACTAAAAACTAATACAAGAATAATAGGTAAATATAATATGTATCAGCCTATTTACATTTAAGTAAAAAACGTTTAAAAGTTCTGAAATCTTTCGCTTCCCTAATCTCATTTTTCAGTTCATTCCAGTCATTGCTGGCAAAGTTAATACTTGTCCAATGGCCCCAACTATGTTTCGCTACAGACTTTCTAATGTTGGGCTTAGATCTGGTGTTATACTTATGAATATCTTGGCTATATGTTATTTCAAAATCATGTGAAAATAGGTTATTGCGACATTTATAAATAAAAATAGAACGGTTTGAACTTCTCCCATCCTTAAGGTTTTTCCATGATAACTTGACTAAGGCAGCACTGGCAGATGACCTATAATCTAAATCTAAAATAATTCGTGCTGCTTTGTTATGTAATATTTGTAAATCTGACATAAGGGTTGAATTCCCTCTATCCCCCCAAATGATATCAGCATAATCGAAGATAGGTAAAATATAGGAATTAAAAAATAATAATCTACTATGTATAGGTAAATAATTCTTGATACGCCTTAGTAGTCCCAGTTTCTTATTGATTTTAGATTTAATATAATCAATATGTTCATGCCACGTCAAGTTATTATTTATTATCACACCAAGGTACTTGTACGTCTGGACTTCTTCAAGAGGTACATTTCCAATAGATACAGTCAGGGATGAGGATAGTCTTGCCAAACGTTTACTACCACCAATAAGCATAAATTTGGACTTTTTGATGTTGATGGTGAGATGGTTCACTTTAAGCCAATTACAGACTCTAGATAAATCAGAGTTCAGTTTTTGTTGAAGTACATCAGAACATTTTGATGAGCAGTATAAAACGGTATCGTCGGCAAAAAGAGTGACTTGGCAGGTCTCTAAGATGCTCGGCATGTCGTTCACGTATATTAAAAACAATAAGGGACCAAGAATAGATCCTTGTGCTACCCCTATTGATACATGTGATGTATCAGATTGAGCGTTGTTATAAACTGTAACCTGGGAGCGACCAGATAGAAAAGATTCAAACCACTCACACGCATCAACATCCACACCAAGAAGACGAAGTTTGTGTTGTAGGATTTTATGGTTGACTGTGTCGAACGCCTTCGCTAGATCCAGGAAAACTGCACCAGTGATCTCCCCGTCATCCATTGATTTAAGTACCTTGTCACAAAATTTCGTTGTGGCCAGAACAGTAGAAGAATTGAGTCGAAACCCAAACTGGCTTGATGAAAGGAGTTTCTTGGTATCAAGAAAAGAACCCAGTTGAGTGTGGACAGCTTTCTCCAGGATTTTGCTGATGGATGGAAGGATGGAAATAGGCCTGTAGTTAGAAGGATCTTGAGTATCTCCGGATTTGTGAATCGGCATTATGCGAGCATTTTTCCAGATAGTTGGGAAGGTTTTGGTCTGAATTGAAAGATTAAATAGTTGAGTGAGGGAAGGTGTAATCACTGACACTGCATCTTTGAGCATACGTGCACTTATCTTGTCTAGACCAGTGGCCTTATTGGATTTAAGATGATTTATAGTCTTGGATACAAATTCACTAGTTATCGGACCCAAGCTGAAAGAACTTTCACAAGCAGCAATGTCATTAACAGAAGTTTCAGTTTCATACGAGAAGCATTCAGCAAGTTTATTTCCTATACTCACAAAAAATTGATTAAAGCCATCAGCGATTATCATAACCTTCGATCATATCATAACGATCTCACTTATCATAACCTTCACTCATCTGAGTTCATGTCGCGCAATAGTTAGAACAGCTCACTTATCGTAACCTTCGCTCTGCCATCTGAGTTCATGTACAGTAGCTTAATAGTTTGAACATCTCACTTATCGTAACCTTCACTCTACCATGAGAGTCCATGTAGCGCAATAGTTAGAACATCTCACTTGTCGTAACCTTCGCTCTGCCATCTGAGTTCATGTACAGTAGCTTAATAGTTTGAACATCTCACTTATCATAAACTTCGCTCTGCCATCTGAGTTCATGTCGCTCAATAGTTAGAACATCTCACTTATTGTAACCTTCACTCATCTGAGTCCATGTTGCTCAATAATTAGAGCATCTTACTTATCGTAACCTTCACTCTACCATGAGAGTCCATGTAGCGCAATATATAGTTAGAACATCTCACTTATCGTAACCTTCGCTCTGCCATCTGAGTTCATGTACAGTAGCTTAATAGTTTGAACATCTCACTTGTCATAACCTTCGCTCTGCCATCTGAGTCCATGTCGTTCAATAGTTAGAACATCTCACTTATCGTAACCTTCACTCATCTGAGTCCATGTCGCTCAATAATTATAGAGCATCTTACTTATCCTTCGCTCATCTGAGTTCATGTAGCGCAATAGTTTGAACATCTCACTTATCATAACCTTCGCTCTGCCATCTGAGTCCATGTCGCTCAATAGTTAGAACATCTCACTTATCGTAACCTTCGCTCTACTATCTGAGTCCATGTAGCTCAATAATTAGAGCATCTTACTTATCGTAACCTTCACTCTACTATCTGAGTCCATGTAGCGCAATAATTAGAGCATCTTACTTATCATAACCTTCACTCTGCCATCTGAGTCCATGTCGCTCAATAGTTTGAACATCTCACTTATCGTAACTTTTGGTCGGTCATCTGAGTCCATGTAGCGCAACAATTAGAACATCTCACTTATCATAACCTTCGCTCTGCCATCAGAGTTCATGCATGTATCTCAATAGTTAAAGGTACCTTCACTCTACCTTTACTCTGATTTCACATACTCCTCAACTTTCTTAAGTTATAATTCTAATTGTTATTTTAATTTATTTTGTATTTTATACAGGAGCTTACGGTGAAAGGTTTAGAGCCAGATATTCAAAAACTGATTGCCAGACATAAGGCTGAACTGAAGAAGTTGAAATCTATTCACCAGGTGAGAGATCTTCGGCTCAATGCAACTGTGTTTTTGAGTTGTTAAAGGCTTCATAGCTTGTGCATTAATGTATTAAGACCATAAGAAATCACTGCAGTGGAATTCTAACTCTTTGAATGATTTTCTGTGGAAGGCTGAGCTATTGGAATCCGATGAACGTGCAGGTCGCAGATATCTTCACCAAATTGAGGAACTTCGTGATCAGCTTGAACGCGAGAAAGAAACCGCTTGTAACAGAGAACGTGATCTGGCTCAAACACGGTATAGAGCTTCAAATATAAATTAATAATTCTATAGACGTTTAGCTTTCCATTGTTGATTACTTCTTGGTTATCTCACTTATCGTAACCTTCGCTCTACCATCTGGATCTATGTAGCTGAATGGTTAGAGCATCTTACTTATTGTAACCTTCACTCTAACATCTGGGACTTATCGTAACTTCACTATACCATCTGAGTCCAGTGTAGCTCAATGGTTAGCGCATCTCACTTATCGTAACCTTCACTCTATGCCATCTGGGTCTATGTATAGCTGAATGGTTAGAGCATCTTACTTATCGTAACCTTCACTCTACCATCTGAGTCCAGTGTAGCTCAATGGTTAGCGCATCTCACTTGTCGTAACCTTCACCATACCATCTGAGTCCAGTGTAGCTCAATGGTTAGTGCATCTCACTTATCGTAACCGTCACTCTATGCCATCTGGGTCTATATAGCTAAATGGTTAGAGCATCTTGCTTATCGTAATCTTCGCTCTGCCATCTGCCAAAAATATTTAACAATCCTTGTAGATTCCAAAAACAAATGGAAGATGAGGAGCAGGCATTCCAGCAACAAAGACGACGTCTATACGCTGAGATTCAAGAAGAAAAAGAGAGGTTAGCAACACAAGCACAAAAACAAAGAAAGGACTTGGATGAACTGAAAGAAAAACTCCAGGTCCGTTAAAATTTTATATATTTTTCCAACAGTAGCTCCCAATGCTGCGCCAGTTGGAATAGTTTGATGCTACTCTGTAGTCTGTCTTTAAAATGCCCCTGTGATCAAATTTGTGGTATCCCGAATTTTTACATATTTGTAAAGAGCATGGTGTTCTTACTTAACCTTCCAAATTTAAAGCAATTGCGTACATGGGAAGTCGCCTTTTTAGTCTGTTTTTATGCGAGATTATACGGCCGCCATTACTCGAACATGTTCCGGATGCTTAGGTTGCGATTTGATGAAGTGACGTCAAAGATTTAACGCGTGGCTAGTTGTGTATGAATATAAAGCTACTTGGGGAAAACTTTCTATTGTAACTTGTCGTATAATTTCCATAAAGCTTTGTCATGTGTTGAGTCTCAATCGTCACAATCACAATACTTTGATAATTGACGTAACAATCACATACTCTGCTGTGGAATCGCGTGCTCGTCTGGAACAAGTTTTGAGCAATGGCGGACAAAATTTGGGCGACTTTGGAGGTTAAATTTCTTGTGATAGAATGTTTGTTGTTCATTTTTTAGCAAATGTGAACATTTATTGACCAAAAATTACCAGGAAACGTAATGTGATATTTCGTCGCAGGGGCACTTTAAAAAGTTACGGTTCACACGATCCAGCATTTTAAGAACAATGGAACCGGCCTAAGCGGTGTCGTGCGAACACAAATGCATGCCGTAATTTTTTCTCCCTCTTCAGTGCCCATGAGCCTCAAAACAGCGACCTAATCTGCTTTCTGTATTGTTCTCTTTGCCCTATTTAAAACATCTGCATTTGAATTAAATTTTTCCACAACATTTTTTTACAGTAAATTAATAAAAAGAATAAGGCAAGGTAACCCAAAAAGAAACCATAAGCTTATCTAGATTTGGGCTACCTCATCATAAATATTTTGACATATGGGAGTAGAGGAGACGGAAGATCACGGAACAAAAGTCCAATTAACGATTGATAATTACACATAGCAAATAAACTTAACGAAGATAACAAGTGTATAAGAAACAGAAGGAAAGATTCCTTTTTAACTTGAATTTGAATAAAGAAATATTTGAAATATTACGAATGTGTAAGCTCAACGTGTTAAAAAATACAGGACCCTGATAATGAATAGAAAACTGTCTAATATTTGTTTTACAAGAAGGTACATAAAATAAACACGAGCTTCGTGTTTCATAACTATGTACTTGATTAGCTCGTAAGAAAAAATTCTCGAAAATACGAGGAAGCAAATTTGTTATAAATTCGTACATAAACTTTCCTAAATGGAAGAAGTAAATTGACTTAAATTTTAAAATCATTAGTTCTTTAAAAATAGGGTCAGTATGTGCATCAAATGCTTTTTTATCAATTATTCTAATTTTGAAGCAGAATAATGCGACCGTGATACAATATTGGAAATATGGATATATAAGAGAATAGTATAATGTACGTAAAATGAACGCTTGCTAACCTGTCAACGAAAACTCTACAACACTCGCACACATTACACAACAAGTTTCAACGTGCGGTAAAACGACCTCATTGGTCCTCAAATAATAACTTCTTTGTTTTCCCAGGAATCTCACAAAACAATAACGGATGGTCTGGAGTTCTCCACTAAACAATCACTAGAGGAATTACAACAGAAACATGAGGTGAGATGAGACTGCAGTATTTATTAAGAATAGTTATTTGATAATCTCCAACTCATTAATTATTCTTGAATTATCATAGCCATTCAATGAACGTATACCACGTCACATGCATGAGTTTTGATACCCAATGAAAACCTGTAGGAAACTTACTGGTGAACTGGATCACATTTCTTAATCTCCAGGCATATTAAAATCAATAAAACACAAATATGTATACTTGTTTGAGAAGTAACATCAAACACTCTTTTATCGTGTTTCATCATATGCTTGTTTGAGAAGCAACATCAAACACTCGTTTATCGTGTTTCATCATATGGCATGCTCGTTTGAGAAGCAACACCAAACACTCCTTTATCGTGTTTCACAGGAGACTCCAAACACTCGAAAACAATAAAAACCTCGCGGCTACGCCCCTCAGTTTTCATTTTTTCTCGAGTTTGGAACCGCTGATGCAACACTCAAACTCGTGTTTGATCTATTTCATGCAATCGCGTGTAACAATTAGATCACTTGCTTTTTATATAGTTGGAAATGAAGGAATTGAACGAACGCTTAGAAATAGAAAAACAACAATGGATTGAAAATTATATGAAGAAACAGGTTAGGATTTTAGTAGGAGTAAGACTATTCTTTTGTTTTTTCATCTTTTGCATCAAGCTATAACAGACATATCCGAGAGTAGTAAAAAAGTAGAGTGCTGCGTAGACAGTGTTTTGGATATGTAGCAAAGTGAAAAGGTGGTAAACTGCCAAAATTTTTAGTAACGAAATACTGACATTTCAAGTGGAGCCCTTCATCAGAGTAATACGAGATGAAATAAAATAAATAGGGCTTATATATATGCCAAAAGGGTGTCACAAGTAGAAAGTAGCTAATCAAATGCATGGGAGATAGATAAACAAACTAATAATTAATGAGATGCGAAAAGTTAAATCATTTACTATTTTTACAGTCAATCAACAAACAGACTGAGGGGGAGGGAGAAATGACAGGTCCAATAGACAGATTTAGCAAACAGGACGCGGACGTCAAGAGGACGTGAGATGGCGAAAGATGGCGTGGATTTTGTCAATTTCACTTCCGGCGCTAAAGACGACGTCGTCTTCGCGATTTTTAGGACGTGATTTTCAAGATTTGACGTCCTGTCTAAGACGTGAACTGTTTTAGGTTTTTTTTGTTCGTAACAAGGCGAGTACAAGCAAAGAAACAATTAGAGATAAAAGTTATGTACACTTTTGTTTTATTTATAATATTTCGTGTACGTAAAAAGCGTAAATGAAGTTTTTGTGCATTGATAAAAATAGCTTGTAAATTTGGTAAATATAAGGGTTTTGTGATATTCCATTTGAATATAAGCACCTCTATAATTTCGTTTTTGTATTATGAATATAAAACCCCGGTAAATGTAGTTCGTGCTATACTGTTTTTGTCAACGAAACGAAGCAAAAATATGACAGTATGATAGACTGAATTTTTTAATCAAAGTTCAAAATCTCGTTGTTTTTAACCCGATATAAAACAACACTTGAACTCAAAGGAAGCGTTTGCTCTTAGCCGAATACGCTCTGATTATAAAAAAATATTCTGTTATATGGAGATTTACGAATTTTTTGAGGTGATTTGCTTTAAGATTTTGCTACCTCCTTCGCAGGCGGTTTTTTTCCAGATCAGTGGGCTGCAGAAAAAAACCAACAAAAAATAGGCCTTACTCTGAGGCAATTCTGTGCAGTGAAAGAAATATTAAACAGGCAAAGTTTCAGTCTTGTAAGCAAGAAAAGTCGATTAAAAGCTCCAAGAGACATACATAAAAATATATACAGTGTAATAAAATTAATGGTTTGAATTGTATTATCGAAACGAGATCAAAATAAGGCCAACTGTTGAGATCAAGTAAATAGCAAATTTTCATTCGAAAACGTGTTTATAAAATATTAAACATGTACACAAAAGCTCTGATTATCCAAACACGGGAATTTTTAATTTTTGAGGTCTTGTACACACACAAAGCAAATCATAAAATATAGCAATCTTCCCTGTTAATTTTCACAAGATTTTGCAAAAATAGGCCGAAATATATTATATACATGGCAACGTTAAAAGCGAACGAGAATTTGCGTATAATTTGTGAGGGCGAAGTTCACCTTGTTGAAAGTTTTAATAAAACCCAAAAAGACAACCAAAAGCACATGGAAAAGGTGTAAAATGTTTATTTTACCTCTCGTCGGGCAGGATATTCACGAAGAAACCATTCATTTTGTTCTTGTAGCAACAACAAATCACCGAACAACCACTTCGACAGTGAAAGAAAACCCGACAGATTCTGTGTTGGTAGAATATGAAGGCTAGACAAACTCACAACATTACTTTACATTTGCAGCAATCCAACATTAAGTTAAACGGCATATTTTCGTGATTAATATTTTCAGAAACTTGTAAGGAAGAACTTTGGCAAAAATTCTGTACGCAAATTATCGCTTTTCGGCCTGTTTCTTCGGAGGTTTCCCTAGACGGCCTAGTAGGATTTTAGAAGAAAAACACGATCTTAATAACTAACATGAATTAGTTGGTCATTCTTAAACATATCTACCTTTGTGTATAAGATTTGCTTTTATCTCATTTCACTTTATACAAATAGTAGAATTTATAGAATAACGTTGTCGAGATGTCCTCAGTACGTTTGCTAAATCTGTTTTTCTTCACAACACGACGGCGTCCTCGACCCAGTCTTCGTCGGTCAAATCACGCCATTCTCACGTCCTCTTGACGTCCGCGTCCTGTTTGCTAAATCTGTCTAATATTAAGGGGATTAGGCGATATTAAAGCAGTAAGAAACAAAAACTTGAAAAGGAATGAAAGTGTATAAGCTAATAATAAAAAAGTTCCAAGCAAACTAAAATAACAAAAAACTTGTAGGAAATTAAATAAAAGAAAAACGTTCGTTAAGACCAAGAGGATGTGTGGTGCAAAGTTTAAAAATAAGACGCTTCTCTTGCCGTTTGCGGTTATCGTTACCACCTGAGATGGGATGGATGGCACAGACTTTCATGTCTGAAACCAAATAGTTAGAGCTGTTGAAATGGCGGGCTACAGGTTTGTCAACATCATTTTCAGCAAACCTGTCTGAAAGGCGTCACCCAGTTTCACCGATGTAGATTTTAGGGTATTTATCGCAAGAAATGCAAGAAATGATGTTGGTGGACGTGCATAAAAAAGTATGACGGATTGTGTGTTCGAATTTGGGGGCAGTAATAGCTGTAGTGGGATTGAGAAAAGGGAATGTGTTGCAGCGGGAACGGCCGCAAGAAAATGTCCCCGCTGGTGCCGAGGTATTTTGTTTAAAGGCACTATGTACTAAGGAGTCACGAATGTTTTTATTACGGCGAAAAGATACCAAAGGGTTACCGATAACCTTTTGGTATATTTGGTATATCACTAGAGTGTCGAAACGTTGGGTCATGGGCAGAAACTTTTAAAGTTACGTTCAAAAAACGTTTTACAGCCAGAGTAGCGTCAAACTATGTCTGATTTACCACCTGGTTGCGTTGGGAAATTATTTGTTGAATCAAGCTATACATTGGAGTTCTGATCATTTTAGGATGCTATGCTCATGCAAAAAGAACGTGAATTGAAGGAAGGTGTGAGAGAATCAAGAGATAAGGTTTGTATAAATACATCAGTAAAGGTTCTTTGAGACATTTAAAGTGGCACTACGATGAAATGAAAGCAAATATCGTTGTCTCTTAGTCAATATATAACACTTATTTACTCGAACTAATTTCCCGAGTGCTTTATTATCAAGTGTCAAAGAAAAAACAAAACGTAAAGACATGAAATATTTTTATTCTTCAAACATTAAATTAAATACAATTAAGGCGAAAGGAGAGTTCATTCCAAAGTCGCATTTTCACGTGATTTTTTGAGTAAGAACAGAGGTCTTCATTTTATAAAATTACATAAGGAATGTTGCAGCATTGTTGTAGCATTGTGCTACCTAACATTACTTAATGTATGGTCTAGCAGTATATGGTGCAGCTGATTCTGAATTGACAACAATTCAGTGCTTGCGTTAATATACACAATGTTGTAGGGAATGTGGGAGAGCTCAGAATAATTTTTGCTGAGGATATGAGCTTGACGATCGTCCAGATCTGTGATGGTACGCACCCTTATGGAAAACCAAGATAATTATCATTAAGAAAGTAACCAGGCTGAGTAATCATCTACTTCATCATCTAATTCCACAAGTAAAACTAACTAAAATACAATATAAGAAATAAATCAAGTCAAGAATTCTTTACAATTTGGTAAGTGTTTTTTATATGAACTACAATAAATTTGCAAGTGTGATCTACAACAGTTTTCGTAGGTTGTACGGAGTCAGCGACATGATGCCAAACGATTTTTAAAGCCTCGTTAAAATCAAAATATTCAGCAAAGACAGCCGGCAACACGTGTTTGACCAGATACCAGTTTATGCAAGAGACTCTCAACCTCTTCGGAGGACAATTCAACCTCTTCGGAGGACAATTCAACCTCTTTGGAGGACAATTCAACCTCTTTGGAGGACAATTCAACCTCTTCGGAGGACAATTCAACCTCTTCGGAGGACTAAACAACCTCTTCGAAGGACTAAACAACCTTTTCGGAGGAGTTTCGGAGGACAATTCAACCTCTTCGAAGGACAATTCAACCTCTTCGGAGGACTAAACAACCTCTTCGGAACCTCTTGGCTCCGAAAAGGTTGTTTAGTCCTTCGAAGAGGTTGTTTATCTATGTTGTAATATGTTATACAACTATTTTATCTTTATGTTCAACTGCATTTTATGCAACTGTTCAACTTTATACATCTGTTTAATATTACATGTTCATCTGTTTAATATTACATCTGTTTAATATTACATCTGTTTAATATTACATGTTTAATATTACATGTTCATGAACTACCATTATTTGTGAATAGGTGTTGAGAACGGTTACAACACAAGGGGGGCGAGGTCAACAGGGGGCCAGGGAGTCAACAGGGGGGGGGGGATACGTGAGACATCCGCAAATGTGCCTGCACTGGATTTAGTATCCGGTCGGATAGTGGATAATCTCAATGTCCGTCCGGATATTTTCTATTATCCGGCTAGATATCGGATAATTTGTTTTTGACATGGTAAATTGATTGCTACTCAAGCTTTTAATGCAAACTCAGAAAATGTTTCTGAGCCCCAGACGGGAATCGAACCCGCAACCTTCATGATCTCCGGTTAGACGCTCTAACCATTGAGCTACCAGAACTCAGATGGCAGAACAAACGCTACGTTGTGTACTAGTTCGTACATGCAACATACGTACTGCTAATTCAGCGTCTCGATATGTCTATATATCTTATCAGAATATATTAAATGTGACTTGCAGCTTGGTTATTTTAATATGGTAAATTGTTTGCTGCTCAAGCTTTTAACGCAAACTCAGAAAATGTTTCTGAGCTCCAGATGCGAATCGAACCCGTATTTTGTATTTACGTAATTAGCAGTACCGGTACGTACGGTATGTTGCACGTACGAACTAGTACGCAATGTAGCCTTCATTCTGCCATCTGAGTTCTAGTAGCTCAATGGTTAGAGCGTCTAACTAGAGATTATGAAGGTTGTGGGTTCGATTCCCGTCGGGCTCAGAAACATTTTCTGAGTTTGCGTTAAAAGCTTGAGTAGCAAACAATTTACCATATTAAAATAAGTCACATTTAATATATTTTTTTGACAGTTTTCCAAGGTGTATTAAATTTGTGTTAATTCAAATAAATATATAAAAAATGAGAATATCGAAAACATGTCTTTATATACATACGCTCCCTGTACATATTAGCGCAGATACATGTACGCCTGAGCGGACCTATTTTTAAATAATGCAAGAAATTGGTAAAGGAAGGCAGGTAGAAAACAATTACTGTATGTAGGGAAATTATTTTAGGTAATATTTATGAAAAACAAGTTTGAAAGAGAGAATAGAAAGTGTTCAAAAACCCGCAGAACAACGAATGATGTGCTCCAAAAACAAACTCAATTGAACGAACTGACTGTTGCCAGTTTTTCTTCAAATATTTAGAAAGAAAAGTGTACTCCGTAGTTCATATATCGATATTCGCCTTTATATAGTTTGAGACAATTTGAATTGCCGTTCATATAGAATTTTATTAATAACATTCATAAACATTAAAAATCATTTCCGTTACAACAAAAACCAAGCAAAACTTAAATAATTAGTACGGTTTCGGCCATAAAGATTACCGCAATACACTGCTCAAGAAACTGGCGAGTAATGAACTGAATACTAAACAAATGACCTGGAAACATACTACCGACTTTGTAACAGTAACACCCTCAGAAAATCTTTATAAATTAAAAGAAATTCAACGACCAAACACATGAAACATCGTCACTGCACTGACCGAAATAAATGTTTATCATCATCTTTTGAAAAGAACAAACTGTCATTTACTCACCCAGAACTCATTAGTTATCCTTTGTCCTCAGGTTTTCCCATGTACAGTATTAAAATATTTCCTTTGAGCTAAAATCCAGTGGTCATTTGCCTTACTGTGAAGTGTGATCCAACTTCGATAATCTAAAAAATCTCCTCTTAAAAAACGACCGGCTTCAAAACTGGTAAACAACTCCAAATATGGAGTTGCCACCTTGGGAGAATTTAGTTTTGCCTTGCGTTTCGCAACAATTCCTGGCTAAATTATAATGAAACTTACCGAAATTTACTAAATTTTTATCAATTTGTTTTGGTATATGCTAATTAACAATTATTCACCTCAGTGTCAGTGAATAGCGGTTGGATATTTACCTCGACGCTTCGCGTCTCGGTAAATATCCACCACTATTCACTTCCAAGCGAGAACGCTATTCTTTATTTCAAAAGTATTTTCCATCATATTCGATTTTCCATCAAGTGCCACTTTAATATCTTAGCAGTAAGAAGGAAGGAATGACGGCAGAATTTACAACAATACAGTTTTCTAGAAACACTGCTTTTAACCAATCAGAACAGACCTTTTCAAAATTATATTTTATAATATATTTTATTGTATGATTCAGGAAATTGAGTTGGTGATACGCAGACTGGAAGAAGAAACAGCTGTTGCCAGGGATGAATGTGAACGTGCGGCTGAAAATCGAATAAAGTCAGTATATTCCTTGTTAATATATTGACGTGAAATTATTGACAGGGGGGGAAGAGGTTAGATGGGTTTGTAGGACCTTTTGCGAAGTTGACGCTCAGTACGTCACTGTCGGCTTAGTGTCGGCTTCGGAAGCTAACAGTGCAATCCTAACGCTAACCCTAACCAACCTTAATCCTAACACTAACCAATCCTAATCCTACCGCCTTTCACGATCTTCCGAAGGTCGACCGAAGCCGACTGGGGGCCATCCTCGGAAAAGGTCCCACAGAGTCATCTAAATTTTCCAACTGGGTCCCGTTGCGAACACACTTTGATTTGGGGGGGATCCTGTTAGATAAACCCGAATATTCTTTTTTTTTATAAAATTGACCGAATCCTTGGGCTTTTTACACGCATTCACGTATAATAACTAACTTTTTTCAGTACTTCATGCTTCCCCAGACCATATTTTGCCTGAATTCACTGACAATTTGTGCCCGAAATATATGGTTTTAAAACTTTCGCGATGTCCCTGATTATTAATATATATATATTATATCGCTCTCCCAGCTGCATTTTAGTTATCAAACAGTGTAATTAAATATTTTTAGGCGCGTCCGAGATAAATATGAATCAGAAATAAAGGAACTGGAAAAATCAGAGAAATCGATACATGGAAAGTATACAGCCGTGAAGGTAAAGCTTGGAAAGTAAAAGCATTAAAACGTAACTTACGTTTTCTCTACCCTATTTTTAAGCTCTCGATTATTAAGTTTATCACTCTTAGGTGAACGGAAAACTTAATTGTTAGGGTTAGCTACGATTAGGGTTAAGTTTAAAGTTAGGATCAAGGTTAGGGTTAGGATTAGGGTTAGGATTAGTAGTTCTAGAAAATGTGAATGTCGTTTTGAGTAATACCTTTTAGCCTTCACAATTCTCGCTTAATGCTTTTAATATGGCCTGAAGGATCCAAACATTGTCAATTATACTCTAATAAGTGCATTCGAGTCCTAAGGGACAAGTTTATGTAAATTCAGTGAATATGTTGGTAAAATGCAAATGAGAGAGCGAAGGGCAGCGTTGTAAGATTGACGAGTGTTGTAAGATATAGATGTAGCTGTTGGTTAGCAAGATCCGTCACCAAAACGTATAAGTAATCGTGTTTGTTATGTGTTTGTAAGTAATTTATCTATATTTAGTCTAGTTGTCGTTATAACATCGTTTAAAATCTTCCTGTAATGTTCACCTTTAGTTTCAAACCGTATGGTAATAAATATGTCCTTATGCCTACGTGTTTCGGATATTCGACGGTTCGTTAGCAGCTACATGGCCTATAGACCATATATATATATATATGACTATAACCGCTGACATTGATCGCAGGATGGTCATGGTTACCGGGCAATCTAATCCTGCGTGATCAACTCTAAATAAATCATGCTCGTACTCATGGTGATGAACAGTGAAAGCTAACCCTTATAACAACCCTAATACTAACCTTAACCATACTATATTCATGCTAGCCAATACTAACACTAATGCTAGATTTAATTGATGCTATCATGTTGTATATTACAAACGAGGAGGTCAGTAAACGCACGGGATCAATTATCTTCCGACCTGGATAATTGGTTTTATCATTCAATTTATTTTTCTCTTGATTATGATTGGCTACGTCAGCTGCAAATAACTGCGTATAAATAACAAGCTGCACATGCGCATTACTGAGCAACGTTGCTCTGCTGCAAATAATATTCTGCTCATGCGCGTTAATGCTATCGACAACTGTAAACATGGCTCGTTTTGCCAAGATGTCGAAAAACGACTTGTTAGATCTTGCCAGAAAAACTAAATTAAATGATAAAACAATTATTGAACTCGGTTATCGTAAAATATCGTGATTTGTCAGTGGCTCGCAGATCAATTATTCGCCTCTGCCTTCGACATCGACAAATAATGTATCTACACGCCACTTCCTTCCATATATTCCTTCCACATATTCGCCTCTGCCTTCGGCAAATAATTAATCTGCGAACCACTGACAAATCACGATATTTTACGATAACCACGATATTTTACGATTCAATAATTGTTAAATATATTTTATTTTTATTTTTTTATTTTATTAGCTTCACCATTGTGCAAAAAAAACACCAAAAAAACAAACCTAACACAGATTACATTATATAGTAATAAAACAATGGCAGGGTGACCGCAACAGCATAGCCAATTACTGCGGACCCAGAATTTAAAAGTATATTTACAAATAATAATAATAAATAATTACTGTTAATTTAATAATAATACACAACAACTGTAGCTCAGGAGAGCCGCAATACTCCATTTCTACACCACGCCAAGATTATTTATGATCAATAATTCATCATCAGATGGTAAGGATCGAGATAACCAAAGCCAAGCGCAGAAACACACCATTGCCGTTTGTAGTTGTTTAATATTGTAGTTTGAAGTGAGTGATGTGTTTGTCGATGTTGCTATATACTGTCTCATTTTATTTTAGGAACAAAGTAATGAATTGGAAGAAGAGGTCTCAAGTTTGAGAGCTGGTTTGAAAAACGAGGAAAGAAAACTAGTAGATATAAAGAAATTGACGGGACAGTTGCAAGATGAAAGAGGACAAGTTGTCGATATTATAAGACAAGAATTTGCAGACAGGTAGGGGATAGATAAGGATTATAAGGAAAGAAGAGGGATCTCGTGCAGCTTAGATTGATAAACGGTGATCGCTAGAAAGTTTACTTTAAAATAAGGTTTCCGCGGAAAGACTGTAAACTAGTTGCTCCAGGGTTAATACGAGGCATATGTACTTCTAGTACGTATTCCATATAAGGAAGTGACCGACGAGCAAATACAAGGCATTGACGAACAAATAGAAGGCATTAACGAACAAATACATGGCACTCGTACCAGCCCGCTGGATGTGGGATTATTAACACGTTACGATATGTTCGCTTATCCGCTCTTTTTAAGAAAACTACGTTCGCTAGCAGGATAAGCTGCACGCATATTGTAAACAGATAATTTATCTTTGTTTTAATATATATTGTAGCTTTGGGAGTTGATTATTTCTCAAGAAAACGTTCGTCGAAGACAGCCGTGTTTTTGTTTACAAGATGGTATCCGTATTAGGAAAATTATATTTTGGCATGTTCGATTATCCGCGCTTTTAAAGAGAACTAAGTTAGCTACCGGGATAAAGCTGTACGTATGTTGTAAATAGATAATTTAACTTTCCTTTGATATATTCTATAGCTTTGGGGGTGGTTTATTTCTCAAGAAAACGTTTGCCAAAGGGTTAGGACCTTTGTTGTTTTGGGGTCGGTTACAATCCAATTAACAAGGAGGCTGGTACGAGGTTTGAACGTGTCAGCTATTTGCTCGTTAATTCACTCTATTTGCTCGTCAATGCCTCCTATTTGCGCTTCCTTATAAGGAATACGTACTAGATACACCTATCATACGAGGGCAGTCTCGTTCCCAGAGCGCCTGCGTTCCTTCAGGATCTGGGTACGAGATTGAGTATGAAGGTTAATATTAGGGTGACGGTTAGTTTTAGAGTTTGATTTTGGGTTAGGGTTATTTTTCAAACCTATATACTAACCGTCACCCTAATATTAACCCTCATACTAACCTTCGTACTAACCCTGGAACAACTAGTTTTAGTAATCACCATTAATAAACCTTTATTAGTTCATGATCGAGTCGGTTTTCTTTGATGTACCGCGGGCTTTTAAGAAATGAAGGAAAAAACTAGGGAAATCTTTGTCCAAGGTGGATAAAATGGACAAAACTTTGTTGGAAAACCTCCTCAATCATGAACTAAATCAGATAGATCCCTCGAAAGTCGGGCTTTATGCTATTATAAAGCCCTCGGACGCTGCGCGTCCTTGGGGCTTTATATAGCATAAAGTCCTCCTTCTCGGGATCTAACCCGACTATTGATGTTTATCCATTCTCTGTAATCTCTGCCACAACAATAATATTATAATTATAATAGTAATAATAAAGATGCTCTTACAGCAATACATTATTAATGTATTGTTTCGTAATGTAATAAAACTTTAATTATATTTCATTATAAATCAAAACTACTACATGTATAACCAATAAAACTATGATAACTACAAAACTATTAATTCGTAAAAGAAAAGTTTTAAGTGCATGTTGATTTAAAACTACTTAAACAAAGTTTAAATTAACTATTTCAACAAAGTTTTGCAGCCGCAACCGAGAATGTTCTGTCTGAAATTCAAAATTCATTAATAATGCACGAGGAAAACACAAAGGAAAATCATGACCGTATCGTGTCGTTATATATGTGATAAAGATTCGTCCTTATTTACATAAACTTTTGGCTGACGTTTCATATAATTATCCCGAAAGTAAAACATAGTCCTAACCCCAACATAACCCTAAACCTAACCCTGAACCTAATACTAACCCTAACTCTTACGATAATGTTTTCTTTTAGAAATAATAGCTGATTTTAGTTTCGAATTTTACTACCGATAGTTTATGTGACGTCATTTCGGGATTTATATGAAACTTCGCCCAAACTTTTTTCCGATTTTTTCGGCAAAAATGGCTTGAATCACTGAAATTGTTTGTAACATGGTTATTTAGATGCAGTCGTTTTTGAACCCGTTCAAAACACTCCTCAATCATGAAATAAGTCAGATAAATCCCTCGAACGTCGGGGATGTATGCGACATACAGCCGTATATAGCATACATCCCTCGTTCTCAGGATTTATCTCTTACATAAACAGCTGGTATGTTCATCAACCAATGTGATTATGATTCAAAATACAATCAAATGCAAAACAGTTAAACGAATATCGTCTAACTATAGTCAATGTGAAAATCTAAACCCTTCTTTCCACAACTCTTCTATTGACCACAAAAAAATAGGTACGCTCAGGCGTACATGTATCTGCGCTAATAATTTTAAAATAATAAAAGACAGGATAGGAAACTAGCTGACGTCGGCGTGAAAACCTAGTTGAAAATCGTGATATCACGAAGATGTCACGAGTATGCAGATTTTGCTGAGTTTCTCTTTGACTTCTCCAATCTCCATATTTTCGTATTCAGGTAGCTATATTGAGATTCCAAAAAGTTTCATCGTCTCACAAACCTGCCCAAGCCACGACTAAGTGTTCAAGGGAAATGTTATTCGTCCTTGTTTCAGCTGGGTTTTTTTGTTGTAAAGAAACGTGGCGTCGCAAAAACTACCGTTGTTTTAGTTGAAATTTGCGACGCGTTTTTCACCGTCTGAAGTTGGAACTTTTCGCCTAAAATGAGTAATGGTAGTCGGATATTCCATCGTAAAGTGACATTGTTACATTTTTGGTAGTTTGACTATCGTTTTTAGCTGCGATTTATGGAGATTTTATGACGTCACGATTTTCAACTAGGTTTTCACGCGACTAAACGTGATCAACTGTGCCTTAACCAATCAGCACGCTGGAAACGTCACACGTGATCCTAGTTTCCTATCCAGCCTTTCTACTATCCATGATGCATATAATATAGCCCGCCTGTTCTATCCGCCCCTAGAGTTTCATCCTAACCCCCTGCGGGATTTTCCCCATCCATGGTGTGCGCGAAGTTCAATTAAAAATCCAGGTCCCACAAATTGCGAAAGGCCGTTGGTCCTAAATTTTGAACGTTACCTCGGCCAATATTTAACCGATTTTAATTCCGAAAACAGATTTGGAATTACCGAATACAAATACATAACATACGTGTCTATTATGTTACACAAATGTGCAGACCCTTCGTAAACAAACTGTTTATGTACTTAGAAATTAATCGGCAATCACCGGCCGCTTCGTCGTATATTATTTTGAACGTTATCTCGGTCAATATTTAACCATTTTCAATTCTGAAAACAGATTTGGAAATACCAAGTCTAAATACATAACATTCGTGTCTATTATATTACGTAAACGTGCATACCCTTCATAAAAACTTGCTTATGTACTTAGAAATTAATCGGCCATGTTTGTACCGTTTGTCTCGCCAACTGCCAAACAGACATCTCAAGGATCGGATTACGCGCGCTGATAGCTGATTGGCTATAAGCTAACAGACAGACACACACACACACACACACACACACACACACACACACACACACAAACCTGATTTTCAACACCATCGGCTTACTTTCAAAGATTTAATTACTGGATCCTTCATCATGAATTGTTCTGGTAAATTTTGCATTCTAGATTAGTTACAACAGATGAAGATAACAAACGATTGAAGATAGAGATGAGTGAATTACGCGCTAAACATCGCTTAGAGATGGGAAGAATGACAAATTTAAAAGAGGAAGAAATGGATGAAGTCCACAAAAGGTACTGATTGTCTTCTTTTGGCGATTAGATTAGAAAACTTTATTTAGACAGGGTACAGCCCATTTTACTTACGTATCTCTTAAATATATTTTTTCTTTCTGCTTCTCTGTAGGGTTAAACAAGCCATTTCGAAAAAAGAAGAAACGTTAAACTCTCTGAGACAACAAAAAGAGGTGAAGAACATTATGTTTTTCCGGTCCGTATCCTACCAAATCCTGCTTTCTGATTGGCTAACGAGCGGTCCGTATGAGCCCATACGACCATAATTTCAGTTTTAAATGCGTTTTATAAGCCGTAAATTATTCTAAAAACATTTGAAAATGAATTCAAACGAGATTGAACATATATTGAAAAACGTATAAGTGAGTTTTTTTTATCCGAAAAGACTTAGCTCTCAATTTCGAAGGTAAAAGCACAGACTTTCCTTTTTGTCCACTGACTAGAAATACCATCTATGAGAAATACTGATGATCACCAAAAAAACACAAGCCAGGATATTAAGGAAAAATAAATATATTATTTTTTACGTATTAAGAAATATTTCCTTTGGTCTCAAAACGTCCTCGGGCCGTTTTTGATATATGTTATTTCATATATATATATATTATTTCTAAACTAAAATTCAATTTTCATATAAATTATTATGTAATCTTCCTAAATATTATGAAACAATTTTATTAAACCTCCGTGATTTTCTTTTGCTAGTCTGCCGAGAAAAGAGCTGATCACTTGGAGTTTCTTCTTCAAGAACAAAGAAAAAAGCTGCTTTCGTGACAAATCAAGTCAACGCTCAAACTCGCGTATCAACGGTCATTGGCAACAAAAAATGTGACCTTTTATATCAAAATATAGAGTGAAACTATGTCTGATATCAAAATATATGACTTAAAGAATGAGTGTCAACCGTCGTGCATTGCGCGTTTGTGTTTATCTTTCCGTGCCAACTTGACGTGGTAAATACTCTGGAAATTTGCCGAGTCTTCTCAGAAAACCATAGAGAGGCTTTCTTATTCATCCACAATCCAAATACATCGACTCAGAACCTGATTTTTTTGTTTGAACCTCGTCACTTGGTCTTCCACGCTTCGCGTCAGTCAAGGCTGACATAATTCGAAACGAAAGTCAAGAAAACGTTGAGTTTTATGAAAAATGCAGAAATAATTAATTTCTAAGGTATACATTCTTTCAATTAAAAGACAAAATGAATAATTTATATCAAGGATTGACAAGATATTTACGGATGCAGTTCACAAGGGAATTTCGTGTTTCAAAAAATGGCCGACTGAGCGTGCAATGCGGCACGCAGAAAAATGTTTTGGAATCACTTCCCATGAGAAGCCATCTGATTCGCTAACCCGAAACAACTTTTATCCTTACCCTAACCCTAAATAACCCATCCTAACCCTAACCCTAACCAAACCAAAAATAAAGACCAAACAAAAACAGAAAGGTCCTTTTGAGTCATCCTAACCAGAAATTAAGATATTCAAAATGGCGGTTGAGCCTGTTTTTAGATGCTTTATTCATTCAACTTTTAAAATGTGTTATGAGCATTTTCGTAGCCAAACTACTATATTTCGACTAGCTAAGTCATATACTTAGATATAAAAATAGTTTTTTATTGCCAATATTCTTTAATGATGGAGTAGGTGTTTGGTGTTTGTTTTACAATAGCGGAGCGCACAGATGACGTAGGTTGTTGATGTTTGTCCGCATTTACATTTAAATCTAAGTCCTAAACAATAAGAAATGAGTCATTTGGGAATTCTTCAGACTCGCATTTTTGGGTTTAAAAATAGAATCTGTGCACTACGCTATTAAAGTATTGGTAGTTTGGCCTTGACAGAGATTTGGATAATAAAATATGATGCAAATAATTATGTAAAAAAATCACCATTTTAAGATGTATAAACAATAATAGTTTTGACCTTGAATTTTTTTAATTTAATTTTTTATACATCAACTTCATTACGCATGCGTGACATAACAGAGGATATTTTCGATTCGCTTTTGACTTTAGCCTGATGAGGTCAGCCCTACTCTTAGCACGCGGGATTGACTCGCACTGTCAAAGATCAGACTCCCAGTCAGGCGTGGAATTTATAATTATTGTAAACCCAAGAGTATTGTCCAATTTATAATTATTTTAAATCGAAGAAAGAGACATTGAATTCCAAAACATGTTGCAAAAAAGTTTCAAATTAATAACTTTGTCCCCTCCGTTTCGAGATAAGAAAATGTTGAACAACGCTTTTTGCGCAAAATTTTCATTCGAATTATGATTTATGGGGCCATGTGGATCAATATTATAAGAATATTAAATATTATAAGATATAAATACGTCAATGTATTATATGAATTATTTTGTAATTGGAAGTGAATGAATCATAATTAAGAAAGGGTCCAAAAAATATTTTAGCGCAAAAATGCGCAATTGATAATTCTGCTCAACATTCATGAGCGCAATTTTTTTTCGCCTTTCCCGCCCCAGTCCCGCGAAGGAGGAGGCCCTCACCGTCAACACTGCAAATATGGCGGACGATGTCGAAGATACTAGCAGCTAATAAGAGGAATTTCACATTGGCCGCCATATTGAATTTTACATTTAGTTCGAACGTTTTGAACTTTCACACTGGTTTCAACCCCCGATGGAATTTTCAATCAAAGGCATGTTGGTCAATGCTTTTGTAAGCAATCAGAATACTGATACTATATTACATATAAGCCTTTAATATATTCGGCATTTGTATTCTTATCTATTATTTATAATCATTACAATCGAGTTTATCAATAGCGTTTATCACTGATTTCAAGGCTGAAATTTCTTGAGCGCATTCTTAGAAAATTTTTCTCTGGGAGAAAAGTCTACACGATCAAAACAAACATAAATTACCCTTGTTTCACTTTTCCACATCATAACTCTTCCGTGTTTTCTTAAAAAAGATTGTAATCCAGAGGTAGACAAGACGCAAAATTTGCTGTGATTTTACTAACGGTAGAGGAATATACCTTCTATGATACAACGTGGTAAAAGAACGCGTGGAAGCTAAAATGTGGGCCTTTTCTCGATATATGAGCAACCGAAATGTAAAATTATTATAGCATCAACCCAAGTCAGTTTTAGGGTTAGGATTTGGGTTAGTATTAGCGTTGGGTTAGGATTGGGTTAGGATTAGGGATTGGTTTGTATTTCGGTTTGTTCATATATCTATTAGGTTATATTTTAGGTTACATTATAATTAGGACAACATCAGTTGCCACTCGCGGCGGAAGTATATATTCCCTACGCACTATTTCCTAGTTCTCTACGCGCTAAAATTCAATATGGCGGCCAATGTGAAATTCCTCTTATTAGCTGCTAGTGTCGAAGATGGGGTTTTGAATGAACCAGAAGTGATGCAACGCAAAATGATTGAGCTGATAGAAACGTTACCTCTTCGCCCAGACCTCTTCGCGGAACTATGTATAGTCGATCTACATTAAAATCACGCTCGATCTTTCATGGATGTCCACAGATTTATGACGTAACTCGTGGATGTTCGTATAATCGCCGGATGCGGAAACTATCTGAATCAAATGTTCGCATAGAACTCGCAAACGGCCTGCATGCAAACAAAATAAAATTTCTTTAGCTACTAGGGCCACGATATGTTGTGAAGAGCCTCGTTCGTCAATCGTCATATAACGTGTTCTGCTCTAGTGCTGAACTTCTGGCAGTTGTTAGTTTATCGACTGCTTACTGCTATAATGTCAACTTTTGTGTTTTTTTATGCAAGCCTTGTAGAGAGAACTGTGTTTATACAACTATTTTATCTTTATGTTCAACCGGTCATGCAACCGGTCATGCGACTGATGTAATTTTTTGCTAGCATAAAAAATTCCGAATCGACCTTCAGCAGTCGCTGTAAAAATTGCGCAATTACAACAAGGTCCAGTTGTTTCATAATCATTCGTGATTTTATTCGTAATTCATCGGCACTGACGGCACAGGCTCTCTCGCCCGCGTCTTTCCCGCGGCGGAGGTACAAATAACAATGTGAGCAGTCTTCAGTCTTCTTCTCAGCGGTCTTCCGCATGAGCTTTGACCGATCTGAGTCATTTTCCAGCTATTTGATTGGTCAATACACCGATCTCCATGGTGATCGGCCAATTTGACCGATCTGCGGGGCGTTCTGACCGGTCTTGGTGATCAGGGTCTCATACATGAGCCACCTGATTGGTTAATTCAGACAAATACCGTGTTCTTATTCGCTACTCCATTTGACCGATCTTGACCAATTCACAGCGTGTGGTATCCATCAGTTTACTGTATTATTCAGCAATGGCTCGCGGTATTTACGAAACTGTTCTATCAGGGTTTGAAAGAAACGATGAACATTGTCTGCAAGAAGTGTACGATGATCTGGTGAGGCAAATCAACGTTTCGCGCAAGAGTTCTGTCGACGAACTACTCAGTGCGGTAAACAGCACTTCAAGCTTTCTTAGCAGGAATTTTGGCGCAGAGAAACTAATCCAAAATATGTCCGCGATCGGAAAGGCAAGGGTTGTACAGGCCACGGCGATCATGTAAATGTATATATTGATTGATAAACTACTGTCTTACTAGTCTTAAACTAGTGTATTGATAATCTAGTATTGCTATTGCGAATTGTGCGTCTCTGGCCCGCTGGCCGTAATCGTTGCTCAATTACCATATAACATATATTTACATATATACCGTCGACAAAACGACGATTAAGATTTAGCTATATTCGATTCGAGTTTACCGGTTCCGTGTAACCTATATTTAAGCGTTTCGTATTGACTTTAAAAAGGTTTAAACTTCATATTGACCGATTGTTGTTGAACCTCGTTGTCTGGTGTATGAAATACGACCTGGCTATTCATTGCCTTTGACAGGAAGTTGAGAATAAATAATTCATGTTTTATCAAAGTTCGAATTGGACAAAAAAACTTATAAAAAATAATAAAATGTTTCATAAAAACATGTTTGAAAACATTAAATCAAATGCTCAAAAGTGCTGTCAGATCGCGGGAAATGCCATTTCAGAGACCCAAATTCAAAAATTTTCAGGGGGAGAATCCCCCCGTACCCCCCTACATATGTGTACCCCGCCATTTTGACTAACGTATAAAAATTCCTAGATCCGCCCCTGTGTTCAACTTACATCTGATTCTGTTGACTTACGTCTGTTGACTTCAATAAGTCAGCCACTTATTTGTGCTATTTGGCACAATATCACAACTGCCTTGAATTTTGAGGCAGCACTTTCCTTGCGATAGTAACTTCTAGTTGTAGTTGTAATAAAGTTCTAATTCCCGTGAGCACAGTTTGGGTATATACTTCATGGTAACACTAGACCGGGTTTCCATCTGTTTTTTATACCCGTAACCCTAACCATAACCCTAATAATAACCGTAAAATATGGTGAGACACTATATGTATTGTTACCATGAAGTATATCCCACAGTTTGTTGATCAATATAATCCTCCAAGTACTGCACGCGCAGTAACCACGTGCTCACAACACTGCAAATTAATGGCGGACGATGTCGAAGATGGGGTTTTGAATGAACCAGAAGCACTGCAACGCAAAATGATTGAGCTGATAGAAACTTCTGGGACATGCTTGTCACTAGCATCACTTGATTCAGAGTTGTATGAAATACCCGAGGAAGTGTTTTCACAGTTTTCTGATGCTGACCTCGCGATTATCAAAGAATTGAATGTCGACTTCAACGATTTTGTGTCGCTTCCAGGAGGTTTTATAGGTCGATTAAAAGGACTTGTAAAACTATCAGCTGAAGGAAATCAAATTACTGAATTGCCTTCGAGTCTGGGAGACTTAATTTCCTTGGAAGAATTGAGAATCAACGAGAATCAAATATGTGAATTGCCAACGACATTGTCACGTTTGCATTGTCTACGAGTAGTCTCATTGATAGCAAATGACTTGCGTTGTCTTACAGCCGAAATAATTGAAGGGCTGCCGCTTCTTAAAGAACTCTACCTGGACGAGAACCAGCTCTCATCATTACCTGAAAATTTCGGACACCTCAAATCCCTTCAAGTTTTGGAACTTAGTGAAAACAAGTTAACTTCATTGCCAGATAGCTTTGGTGAATTGGATGAACTACGGGTGCTGAATCTAAGTCGAAATAGTTTGTATGAGTTGCCCAACTCATTTGGTAAACTAAGCAAGCTTGCAAACGTCGATATGAGTGATAATGATATCTCGGCTCTCCCGGAAACATTCCTGTCTGCATCAGTCATTGAGCATTTGTACCTTGATAACAACATCATTGGCATGTTGCCTGAATGGTTAGGCCATCTTTCAAATATTGTCCATCTGTCGTTGAGTGACAACAAGCTCCAAGGTTGCCCACTTTTGGAAACCTTTCCGAAAACATCAAAAAGAACCCTAAAGAAGCTAGAAGTTGGTGGAAATTCAATGTCCAGTTTACCTAAATCTTTAGGAGAGCTTAACTCCTTGGAAGAATTACACCTTGGTAGCACCATCTGTGAACTAGAAAGAAGGAATTTCCAGAATGGGAACTGGATTAGACAGTTGCCTGAGAGTTTTGGCAAACTCAAAGCCCTCCGTAAACTTCACTTGGATGAGAATCAGTTAGTTTCATTGCCTGATTCATTTGGAAATTTGGTTAATCTGACTTGGCTTGATCTTGGCCAGAACTTATTGTCTTGTCTCCCTGATACTTTCTGTGATCTGGTATCACTTGAGTATTGCCAGTTGTCGAAGAACAAGCTTGTTTGTTTGCCTTTGAAATTTGGCAAACTAACAAAGTTGGTTGATCTTCGACTTGATCAAAATCTTCTTGAAGATTTGCCTGAATCTTGTTCAAATCTTGAAGTTTTGCATACGCTGGATTTGTTCGACAACAAGTTGAAGGAAGTTCCTATCTGGCTTTCCAAACTATTGTCATTGAAACGACTTGACTTGGATCAAAACAAGTTGAAGTTAAAGCTTAAAGATATTCCTCATTTGGCTTCAAAAGGCTCGGAATATGCCAGTCGAGATCCCAACCTGAGAGACAACTGGCGTGGCAAGACCAGAGCTGACAAAATCAAAGCAGAAGTTGTTGTCATTTCTCAAGTTGATACAACTGAAGATGAGGACAATGAAGAAGAATACAGACCTGCAGTTTATAAAGAAAATGTTTTGGCTGCAGCAATGAGAAGAGGCTTGTCTATATGGAAAACTCACACAGGTAAGAATAATCAAATTTGTTTAACCCTTTAAGCAAGCCTGGAAATAATTATTTTTGCTATACCTGTCAGAATGACCAGCACAAATGGATTTGTAACAGACATACAAAAGATTGTAGCTCATGGTACAACTTTAATAATGTAACGTCTCCAAACCTAGCGTCTCACAATTTAGCGCAATGTCTCCAAGGTTAACATAATGTCTCCAAACTTAGCGTAATATCTCAAAACCTAGCATATAATGTCTCTCATCTGAGATTGTACAACACAAAATCTAAATGCAGTCCATGCAACACAAAAATGTTTTACTTTCACAAAAAGTTGAGTATAATCTTCAGACAAGAATACAAGATGAACATTGGACAAAATGACAGACACAATTAACATTGTAACTGTCAAATCTCTAGAAATGGGATATTTTTGTACTGGACAATGTCTGTGATCAGCCACTAATACCCAGGCTTGTTAAGTATCAATGAAATAAGATTGCCCAGTATTAACCAGCACAAAAGTCTTTAAAGTGTCAATAGTCCCTCAGAAAAATAATAAAAGTGTTGAAAAGAGTGAAACTGTGAAAGCCATTGAAGAAGCCCCAACTGAGACCAGGATGTGGAACTGCAAACCAAGTCTCTAAAAATGCTGTACCATTTCTTTAATTCAGGTCCTGATGAAAGACGGGTTCAACCAACTGAAGATGTTAACCCTGCAGAGTTCATTTTCAATGTTTTTGAAGATGATGTGTTGGATGATGCTGCTCTAGAGAACACTGCAGGTTACTATGTAAAATTAATGCAGAAAACAGACACAGGTGAAAATTTATAAGATAAGATAACGGTGATTTTAATTTGCTTTTCATGTCAATTGTTAAATTTCATTTTTCTTTTTAAATGAGATACTGTACAGTGTTTAAACCATTTTTTCAGATGAAACTACTGACAGTGAGGAGGACTGGGACAAAGAAATCGATGAGTCAAGGGAATTTATTAATAATGTTGAACATTCATTCTTGGTTGGAGTAGAAGTTTCTCATGTTGAAGTGGAAAAAAGAAATCAGTTTCTTGCTCTTCTTAGTGCCTATCCCCCAGCTTCACAGGCTTTCACACCAACAGCAACATACAAGTCTTTAGCATTTTGTACTCTCTCATATAAGAACAACAATGACAGTTTGTATAATGCTTGTAGATTGGTTCCTGCTGTTCAACAGCCTGTCTTCACTCAAGGACAGTTTGATGATGCAGAAGAAAATCTAAACACACCAATGTGTTGATAAAGATTGGTATTTTTCTACTTCCAATATAAAAAAAAGATAATTTTGTAAATATATATATAAAACTGTTTCTGTTGAGAGACTATATTTTAAATAAATCAAATATGTGTCACTTGATAGTATTATTTAACTATTTTAGTAAACAAGCTCACTGCTCTGGTCTTACCTAAACCATAACAGAGGTGTAGGAAGATGTTTTTGGTTAGGGAGGCTTAAGGGGGGTTTCCGGGGTCTTACTCCCCCGGAAAATTTTGAATTTTAGAACTCTGAAATGGCATTCCCGTGCAGTTTGAGGGAGATTTAAGAGATTTCTGAAGGCTATAAAACACCAATTCATGATACATCTTTGGTCTAAAAAGGGCTTTCGATCGCCACTAAGAAACCAAAAAATGCGAGGCCTCCTGGCCATAAGTGGCAAGTGGGGAGCCCCTGTGCCACGAAGGGACAGCTGGCTCCAGCTTGAAGCTGGAGCCAGACTCTGATTTTTAAGATAAAATCGTTGTATCTTCGCAAGCTGAATGCTTTCCTTTAATATTTTTTTTCATTCTTCTTTAATAAAAGTAATATTATATAAAGGAATATATGAGGCCCTCGCGGTTGTAGATTTTTCTGGTTAACGTGCAAAAGTTCAGACATCGAACGTCTTCGCGTAGATTGAAACTGGAGCCAGACTTGGCTTTTTATAGTAAAATCGTTCTATTTTCGCAATGGCTATGTGTCAATACACATAGCCATATCTATAATATTTTTTTTCATTCTTTAATAAAAGGTACATTATATAATGGAATCTATGAGGCCCTACCGGTTGTAGATTTCTCTGGTTAACGTGCAAAAGATCGCCAAGTGTTTGTTGTCGAACGTCTTCGCGTAGATTGAAACTGGAGACAGACTTGGCTTTTTATAGTAAAATCGTTATAATGTGTATTGCTATAAAAAATGTTTTCATTCTTCTTTAATAAAAGGTACATTATATAATAGAATCTATGAGGCCCTAGCTGTTGTAGATTTCTCTGGTTAACGTGCAAAAGATCGATCAAACGGATTCGCGTCGCACTCAACGCGCCGTCGCAAGTAGTGATCGTCACAATAAAAATCAATCTTTGAGGCAAAATAGAAAAGCAATTTGATACTAGTCTTTTTACATTCGTCTTGAAGTCTGTTACGATAACATCCAGTTGTTAAATTCCGTATGTTGCTTCTATATTTTGCACAATAACTTGAACAAAATGGTTTGTTAATACGCGGCCAGACATTGTTTGTCAATTTGACACCACTATAATTATCAAAGCACTTGAATATAACAAGACTTTGCGCAATATTGCGTCATTTTTGGCAGAATTTTTCATGTTTTAAAAATATAAAAACATCTTCGAGAACAATGAAAAATAGCTATAAAGCGGTTAAATAAATTAAATTTTATGTAATGCTGTCAGTTTTATTTATATACGTATTTCATTTTTCTTCTTCGGTGTCGCCTTCAACACCGGCTGTCGGGCGGGCGTAGAGAGCCTATAAACAAACGATATCGTCCATTTGTCAATTTAACATGCTTAGAAAAATCATAGACAAAAACGAAAACATGAAAAATTCTGCCAAAAATGACGCAATATTGCGCAAAGTCTTGTTATATTCAAGTGCTTGTTTGATAATAGTGGTGTCAAATTGACAAACAATGTCTGGCCGCGTTGATTAACAAACCATTTTGTTCAACTTATTGTGCAAAATATAGAAGCAACATACGGCATTTAACAACTGGATGTTATCCTAACAGACTTCAAGACGAATGTAAAAAGACTAGTATCGAATTGCTTTTCTATTTTGCCTCAAAGATTGATTTTTATTGTGACGATCACTACTTGCGACGGCGCGTTGAGTGCGACGCGAAGCCGTTTGATCGATCTTTTGCACGTTAACCAGAGCACGTTACAACAGCTAGGGCCTCATAGATTCCATTATATAATGTACCTTTTATTAAAGAAGAATGAAAAAAAATATTATAGCAATACACAAAGCCATTGCGAAAATAGAACGATTTTATTATAAAAAGTCAAGTTTGGCTCCAGTTTCAATCTACGCGAAGACGTTCGATGTCTAAACTTTTGCACGTTAACCAGAAAAATCTACAACCGCGAGGGCCTCATAGATTCCTTTATATAATATTCCTTTTATTAAAGAAGAATGAAAAAAAATATTAAAGGAAAGCATTCAGCCATTGCGAAGATACAACGATTTTATCTTAAAAATCTCAGTCTGGCTCCAGCTTCAAGCTGGAGCTGGAGTGCCCAACAAAGCGCGCGAATTGTAGGCGGGTCTGGTGCATTATTCCCCAAGAAATCTTGAATAGATAGAAAAGATAATTGCCGGCGGCTGTTTGCAATCGCGAATTCTTTGGCAACAGACACAAGATCAAGGGCTTCTGTACGTGCTGTATGAACATACATCAAGAATAAGTTGTTGCGACGCTAATGAACAGTAAACGAATCTGAATCGTCCATACTATTTTAGTGTATTCCGCGTCCCGAATATAACCCCTCCCCCCCCAACAACCGACGAATTAAACACATAGTACGGTTAGTACCACTCAACAGAAAATTTAACTACCTTCTTCAGTTAGTTCGAGAAAAGAAAGATTGGATCTTTGAGGCAGCACTTCCCTTGCGATAGTAACTTATGGTTTTAGAAATATAATTGGAAGTTAATAAAAATTGAAAAACGGAAAAGTAAAGTTTTTGGAAAAGTCTTCGTATTTGCCTGCTGATGCCGCCCCTTGGGAGTAGGGAATTTGACGTTCGAGGCCTTTTGCTGGGGAATTTGAACCGGAAGTCTACAATTGGCGCGTTTTCGGGTGGAATTCCTGCTCGCGGGCAATCTCGTTCCCAAGAGCCTTCGCCGGCTCGCGGTTTAGCCAGACTAAAGCCTGGTTCTCACTTGTCGTAAGAATCGTAAGAATCGGGGATTTGCCGGTCCTCGATCGCCTGGGATTTTTATGACGAGTGTGACATGATTGGAGCAATGTCCCAGACTGTCGCCGATCTGATCGGAAGAATCGGAATCATTTCTATTTGGAAAACGCATCCCAGACGGTCGCCGATAAATTAAAATTCCCCGTTTCTTACGATTCTTACGACAAGTGAGAACCAGGCTTAAAGCTTTGTCACGAGTCCTGTAAAGAAAATGGTGGTCGCGGGGGGGATGGTAAAGTTTCGAATTGATATCGGGCACAATATCACAACTGCCTTGGATTTTGAGGCAGCACTTCCCTTGCGATAGTAACTTCTAGTTTTAGAAATATAATTGGAAGTTAATAAAAATTGAAAAACAGAAAACTAAAGTTTTTGTCTTCCGAAAACTTTGGTATTCGTATAATATCGTCCCCCGGCATTTACAACTGGCCAGATGTATATTGTTTATTCAAAATGGCGGACGAGAGTGAAGTTGGAGCTGTAACCTATAAACTGGATTGTTTCACCGAAGCTAACGACGTAAACCAAATAATACATTCTATTCCTGACGCTTGTGAGACAGTTACACAAACTGAAGCCAGCCATGAGCGTTTGACAGGTCTGTAGATGATATTTTAAAGATTTATACCAATAAAAATTATGTAGAGTATATCACTATAGTATTTTCTTTTCTACTTTTAGTTGATTATTTGTCCTATAATTGCATTGGTTAAGATTAAAATAAACTGCATACATACCCATGTAAATGCGCTTGCACAGTTGTTGCTTCATTTTATTTTAATATTTTCTTGCAGTGATTTTGGACAGGTACCAAGAGCAACCACATCTACTGGATCCCTACCTTGGTATTCTTTCTTTTTCTTTCTTTTAGTCATTATTGTATACTGATAACTTATTGCTTATTTTCCATATTAAATTCAATTTTCTTAAGAGTCTTTCACAACAAAGTTATTAAATGTGGCGCAAGATCCATCATCGAATTCAAAAATATGTTGCCAGGCATTCAAATACCTGTATCTGATAACGAAGGTGAACTTGCATGTATATTTAATTACTATACATAAACAGAGACAAGTTTTATAAAAATATCAAAAGTATGATGCCACACAAGCAGTGACCATAAAAAGTATTGTTTTTACCTTTTAGGTCCGAGGTCCAAAATATGTTGTACGTTTGTTTCCTCATGAGGTAGAAGATGTTGAAAGAGTGCTTGGCATGCTTGGGAAGCAGAATCTTAATGATCACCAAGTATGTTGGTTGGAGCTCGGGGAGTATTCTGATTATGTAGATTGGGAATGAGATGTTAGGTGTGTGTGAGGGTTTAGTTATGTGAGGGATATGGAGTGTGTGGTGCGAACAGCGCTGCTGAGAGGGGAATAGCAGCGAGTGCAGAATCGAAGTTTTGATATCATTGGTGTCCCAAGAAATACATTACCAGCACTTGTAAGTCGCAGAGACAAGGCAGCAGAAGCAGAACTGCGGCGTGTCCTAAGTGATCCAAACCACCCGAACTTTAAGTTTATCAAACCGCGCAAAATACTTAATATGAATCTTAGATCTGCCTCTTCAGATAAACTGTCTGTGCCACTGTCTCGAACGAGTAGGCACTCTAGTTCTTTCTTACCTCGAGCCAGTCGTCTTATAGCAAAGAAATAATAATTATTTATTTGCGTTATTATTATTAGTACGCAGTTTTATACTTATATATTTATAAATTTATTGAATATTTTTAACAAAACTGTAAATCCATTGTATGTTTTAAAAAAAGATGGTTAATAAAGCATATTATTATTATAGCTGGGCCAAATAAGGGGCCCGAAATGATAACCATCATGCAAATCCACACATAGAATGAAGCTTCTAGGGCATTTAGGGGCCTGTGAAAAACCTTCCCCTGGGCCTATCTTGGCTCTCAGCGGCCCTAGGTGTGAAACGTAGGGGATATGTGTAGGTACAGTAAAGGAAATAAGGAAATGGCTAAAAAGGATGACTCAAAAGGACCTTTCTGTTTTTGTCTGGTCTTTATTTTTGCATCTACATTGCTTAGCAACATAAACACTATGTTATTGGCGGCGGACTATATGACTTTAGTATCAACCAACTAGTGGTCTATTACAAATTCGGCATTCTGATTGGCTGAGCTACTCACTATCTATTGGTGATAGACGGTGAGTAGCGTTACCCAATCACAAACCTTCTTATGCTGGAATATTCCTATCCTGACCAATCAGAAGCCACGACATATTCACGCTGCACGGCCAAACCTGAAATCTAGTCCAAACATGGCGCCCGCTAAAATTTATATACGAGTGATGAAATCATGAAAACATTGGCCCGAAAGTAATGGAAATTGTTCAGTTGACATTTTCGAATAGGAAAATGAATTCGCTTATGCCTATGGAGTATATCTATACCAAATGTGAAGCAAAGTAATTACAAACTCGTTTTTTGTGAGCGATTGTTTATCATGTGCCATCGAGCAACTCTACATTTTGAGTGGGAGACTTCTACAAACAAAAAGGTAAAACTATCTGAAAATTTGGAACAATGTTAGAAAGGTTGTTTATGGTTGATACTAAAACAATTAGACAACTCGCCCTCGTTGTCTATGAGCAGATAGTCAACTCGGGCTTCGCCCTCGTTGACTATCTGCTCATAGACAACTCGTTCTCGTTGTCTAATTGTTAAATACAACTATTATTATTATTATTATTATCATTAAATTTTTACAGAGGATAAACATTTCAGTATTTAACATACTGTTATCACTATGCATCCTCTTTCTACATATACCTAGTACATAATATAGTAATAAATAGTAAAAAATGCAACATGTATAATAAAATAACTAGACATATAAATAACAATAACTCAAAAATAAATAAATAAACAGTAAATAAAATAAATTAATTAATTAAATAAATGTTATAACCAGAGCCAAGATCACACAAAATGTGTGTCCAACAGACTCATAAAACTTTTAGTATCCTTTTCGCTTCTTATGCTAATCGGAAGGTCATTTGGTCACTTGTGATGTAACAACCTATCTCTGCAGTGAAGATCCCGATATTACTACGAATTGAGTATAAGTAACTTATGGGTGATGTGATTTAGTACTAATGTTCAACGAATCCACATTCACCATTGAGGCAAACTACAAATCGCCCGTTGAGGCAAACTACAACTTGCCCATTGAGGCAAACTACAAACACAGCTATAAACACAATTTGAAATGGGAGTAACGACTGAGCAATACAGAGCTTGAATTGATGCCCACAATAGTATAATTATTTTGGAAAAACCAAAGAGGATACCTCTCATCTTGAAGGTATTATTTGGAATACAATGCCAATATTGATATTATTGTACCGCAGTGTATTTTTAATGGGCTATATCGTGTATGTTGCACTATTATTAAGAATGCCAAATGATGTTGAGGAAAATCCGGGACCGTTTATGATATATTTATCCAAATAAATGAGAAAATGCTAGTGAACAATGTCAATGTGTAGTTATGTCACTGATTGCAATAATGTATTGTATACTTAAGTAAAATATATTACAATTTTGGATGCACAATTTTTAAATATATGCCATATATTATGTGCTGGAAATAACCTTTGTACTTGCATAAGTATTATCTACACCAGTCCACCAATTACTGCATATAGCAGATCCACCAATTTGTGTGTAAAGTAACGATTTTCTTTCATCCAAAATCATTATAGCAATCCCTTCCAACGAATGTATAAATATTAATTGTTTCCAGTTTTACTACTATCCCCAACGTAGACGCATGTACGCATTGCGTACCTATTTTTTTGTTAGGTTAGGGTTAGCTACGGTTAGGTTTAGGTTTAAGGTTAGGATCAAGGTTTGGGATTCGGATTAGACTAGTTCTTGAAAATGGGAAGGTGCCTTTTCCTGGAAATAAGGTGTGAGTGAGAGAGGAAGGGGTGTCAAGAGGGTGTGGTGGTAGGTGTGATGTAATAAAATGGAGCAGAGAAGTGAAATACATATATTGTAGAAAGTAAAGTTAATTTAACCCTTTATGCCACAGGGGTGATCAATACCTAACTTCTCCTTATAATATCAATGGCATAGAGGTAGTGAGAATAAAGCAAATGATTACCAAAGATAAACTGACATGTTTCTAAAACAACTTCTCCCAACTAGTGCTACTACTACTGTATAAGAAATGTTAGCAGAGCAATAAAAATAATTTATTATACCCTCACATATAATCCACCAATCATAATTGACGTTATTGACATTATATGCGTCATTGGCAATTGGCATCATAGGCTATAACGCCAAGAACACCTATAACTGCACCTATAACGACAGTAACCTCTTTGACGGTGATATAACGTCTATAATAGCAATATAATATCTGTAACTGCTATTGGCTGGTTATGACGTCATTTGGGACGTTTATATGGAAATTGAGCTGGAAAAGCCCCCTCATTCCCAAAAGTGCCAAAAAGCACTCTCTGCTTTTAACCAATGATATTGTTTATCATATACCACGTGTGTCATTCCTTGTTACTGTATTTCAACCAATAGAATACAGTTTTAGGTTTGTTTTGATATTAATAACCAATGGGATGCTAATCATGCTATATATACTAGTAAAATCACACTAAATTTCCCCCGAGCGCACTCTATAGTTTTGACAAGCACCTAATGGCGGATTTCATCGAATCAGACGAAATTTCAATTTTATCAGTAGATACTGAATATATTTCTGATGTAGAAATCCTATTTATCGAAGATGATAAAGACGAAACATGGTCTTCAAATCCTAGGCCGTTGAATGTCGAACCATTTACCTGCTCCGCTTCGCATGGGTCCTGTATTTCCGATAACGCCAAATCAATCGGCTCTCAATTATCGTAAAGCTAAGAAATGGTGGAGATACATTCTCTTCTTTTTATTTCATGTCTCTATTGTCAATGCTAAAGTCTTGGAGACCTTTATTCCAGGCCGGCGTTCAAGACAGCGACTTGATTTTCGTTTGGAGTTGGTTGAAAGGTCTCGTTGGCAATTTTTCTTCACGAAAAACATCAACGCCAAACCAACGCGTCCAAGAGGGACACGTAACGAGATACTAGGTTATCTGTATTCCGTTAATAACAAAACGTGTTTTATCTATCCAGTTGAACTCAGACTATAATCTTAAGCATGTAAAAATCTTGAACTCACCGAAAGTCTAGTTAGCTTTCAAAATACGATTTGAACCGTTAATAAATCTTTACATGGTGGCAGCGGTTGAGAAAGAACCACACCGTACTCACAACTAGAGTTTTCTTTTGGAGTGCTAAAATGGCCTCGGGATTTACGCTACCGACTCTACATACATGACGCGAATGTCGCTGAGATTTCGCCTTGCGTGGGACAACTATGCGTTAGCTACAGAGCTGACCAAGAAGGCCAGTCTGGATGACTTACAGCTCGTCACCCTGAAATTAGACTCGGGCAAGTATTTACGCTTCCAACCCGACACGGGAGCTCAATGCAACGCCATCCCACTACATTTGTACTGTACAAGAAAGCATCCGGGGATGCTGAGCTGAAACAAGTGAAACCGAACGAGACAACAATCACAGCCTACGGAGGTTCCAAACTGAAAGTCGTTGGCCAAGTTATTATCCGAATGTGGCGTGATGATTCCAACTGACTATTCGACAGCAAACTGGTTGACAGCAAACAGACGCGCCCAATCCTGGGCAGAAAGGCATGCTTGGGCATGAAGGTAATAAAATACACCGACAACGACGAGATCAACAAACCTCAAACAGGAGACTCCCTGACAAACCCTTTTCTTTGGAGTTGCCTCATTAGTAACAGATCCATTTACATCACCCAACGAAAGCCATGTTTCCGTTAATGCCATCACATCTATCTTATTGTCTACGATGTATTCATTTACCTGAGCAGCTTTGTTGTTTAGTGATCTTACATTTACTAAGCTGAAACTAATGGCTTTGCATGGCTTAAACTTTGGAGTTTGTGGCATGCATGCGAGGCACATAAATTAAGTTCGACGGGTTGACATATCTTTGTAAACTCGTCGGCGCCTTTTAGTAGAAACACTCACAGGAATAGCATTTACCTGGTGAACTACAATGTTGTTATTATGAAAGCATTGTAATGAATTATTATGCAAATGCGAATAATCTCTTCTTTCGGTAATACACACAGGGATTTTCAATTTACTTGTAGAGCTACCAGGTCGATTGTTACTTGCAACGTAAGAGGCTGGTTCACGTACTGAGAGTCCATTTTCCCATCCAGGGTTCAATTCAACTTCACCAGATAATAGTAGAATTATTCTGGAATGGGTTCTGGCATGTGAAGTTGGACGAAGAATCGTCATATCTAACCACTTTTAGCACTCCGTAGTCTCCGTTCGGTCGAGACCGCTGGAAGCGAATGCCTTTTGGAATCCGGTCTGCTGCAGAGGTCTTCCAACGCAGGTTGAGGTGGTGGCAGACGACTTCGTCGTAGTCGGGTATGGTCAATCCACAGAAGAAGCCAACAGCGACCATGATAAGAACCTCAAGCTTTCCTACAGCTTTGCGAGGAACGCGGAGTGAAACTGAATGCTGAAAAACTACAGCTCAGACAACGAGTGGTGCCCTTCATTGACACAGCCACAGGCCAAGGGTTATGCGTGGATCCATCCAAGGTACGAGCAATACAAGATATGCCGTCACCCACAGACAAAGCCGGTGTGCAGCGGCTGCTTGGTCTAACACGGTACCTGGTAAATTCCTTCCCCACCTATCAGATCTCACAAAACCACTACGAGAGTTGACGCAGAAAGACAACATCTGGACTTGGGGAGAAGCCCAACAAATGGCTCTAAACAAGTTGAAAGTCGCAGTTACCCGTACACCTGTACTAAGGTACTGCAACCTCAAAGATGAAGTAACTCTTCAGTGCGACGCCTCGCAGTCAGGTTTAGGAGCAGCGTTACTCCAGAATGGTCAACCGGTGGCCTACGCGTCCCGAGCCCTGACATCTGCAGAAACACGCTATGCACATATCGAAAAGGAACTGTTGGCAATTGTTTTTGGATGCGAGAGATTCGAGATGTACATCTACGGACGAGATGTTGTCTCGGTGGAGACGGACCACAAGCCACTGGAGTTGATTGTTCTCAAGCCTCTAAATTCGGCTCCACAATTCCTGCAGAGGATGCTTCTAAGACTCCAGAGATACAACCGGCAAGTGAAATACAAGAAAAGGAAGGAGATGTTTCTTGCAGATACGCTAAGTCGGGCGTTCCTACCAGAAGTCAACGCGTGCGAATTCACTCACGTGTTGGAGGAAGTGGACCATAGGACGTCTCTCCCCGTAGATCAAGACGCAACTGCAAGGCATCAGCGTGGCAGAATGACTTGTCACTATGTACTGATACAGTAACTTTTGTTAAGTTGTTAAATTTTGTTTAATTCTGACTTAAATTTTGTTTTGTCATAAGAGGAAAGATGTAACGAGATGTAACTCGTTATCTGTTTTCCGGTAATAACCAAACACGTGTTTGATCTGTCCAGTTTCAGTCACCTTGAACTCAGACTACAATCTTAAGCATGTAAACATCTTGAACTCACCGAAAGTCTAGTTAGTTTTCAAAATACGATTTGAACCGTCAATAAATCTTTACAGGTCAGTGGCCTATTCCTTATTCAAAAGAACGATGTAAGCGGTGTCTGAAGAAGAAGATAATTACAAAAATTGGTGGACAATGGCCTGTGAAAAATGCGATAAACGAGTTTGTTTATTGTGTTTCAAGAACCACTCCGAAGATTGATATTTTGAGCTTATCGCGGGAAATTCAAACGTGACAATACATGTATTTTTTAATGTATTTCTTCTTATTGAACAGTGAACATTTCTTTAGAAGATGAACAGATACTGTAATATATTCATTATTGTACTTTTGTTAGTATTTGAAGATGAAGTATGTGGTAAATTTTTTAATTTGTCGACTTAATTGCAAGATGATATTGTCTTATTTCTGACTTCTCTTTACTGACAAGCTTACTGCAAAATTGAAGTCCAACCATAGGGCTACAAACTATATATACAATTTTTTCCCTGGGGTCTTTTAGTTTTCAAAATATATAAGAAAGTTTGAGTCGACCATAAATCAAGTGATTATATGCTGGGGACAAGAAGCATGATAATTAGCGACAAGGCTGGTCGAAATTTAGATTTTTTCCACTATACAGTAAGAATATTGGTAGTAAATTTTTAAATCTACCACTCCATCTGAAGATCTACTATTCTTTACGTTTCCAATATTTTCCATCTGCAAGATTAGTAAACAAACATAAGACATTTCTGTCTTTAATGAGTATATTAACATTAAACTATAATATTAAGAGAATATCAAAAATGTACGAAAGAGCAACACAGCAAGCGAAATCCAGTTAGTACGAAATTGGTTCCCATGGTAAAACTAATAATTTAACATATTCATCGACAATGATTTATTAGAATTGACAAACGTTTTATTTTATACCAGAACAAAATCTCGTACTGCAGATATTTCCTTACCATAAATTTGTCTACTACACAACCAGAATACCGAGATCATGAAGTTTACTGGTCCGTTCAAAGTTTTATTATACACAGAGCAGCGGAATAGCGTAAATTTATACCCCTTAATTACCACCGGAGTTCCGTTGGTACTGTATAGCAAATTGTTGACTATATCTTCCCGATGTCTAAGCAAAATGTTTTTATGAAAAGCTGCTAAAATTCCATCATCAGCAGTAATTCATGTACAGTGAATGCCAAGGGGACAGGTCATTAATAATATAGTTGAATTTGCAAGATTCACATTTTGCATACAGACCACACCCTGGCTGGCTCTCCATGAATCAGAATGTCCTTTCGGCGCCCCCATGTCTGTCACTGACGAGTACTTCATTAGGACAGCCACCTACTTTAGAACTAAGTGAAAGCCCTGAGCAATCTACTGGATTTTCAATAAACTGATTTACCTTGACTGAGATAAGGGACTAGTTGTGGAGATAGGGCAAGTGTGGAATATACTGTATTTATAAAATAATTTTACTCTACGCACGCTGTGATTGGTCAGCTTGCCGGTCTCGATCAGGCTACGGAGACCGGAATGACGTCAGTAACTAATGAGAATTTGCATTAAATCAAAATCAAAAGCGTTATATATCGTAATTATCCAAAGTATAAGAAATTGTTTCTAAATTATTTTATAAAAATAATAGAATACGTTTGCTTGGGTCTCTATAACATTATCGAAACCCTCGTGAAGTAATAAAAACACTCGAGAAGTTGGGAAAGCACTCGCCTCGGCGGCTCGTGCTTCTCGATACACTTCTCTCGTGTTTTTATTACTTCACTCGGGTTTCGATAACGTTATAGAGACCCGGGCAAACGTATTCTATTATTTAAATGTATTTGATGATAATCTGATGGTATTATTTTTATCTATAGTCTTGGGAGACAAGATATATTTTACTATTATGGCTATCCATTGTCTGTATGGTGCCATTTGATATGTCAAGGTTTGATGGTAATCTCCCAGAGTCGTCTAGTCATGAACGACCCATTGTTGAAAGAATTCTTGATGGTGCTAAGGTACAGTAAAGACTGTATTCATTCTACAAACCAAAATAGAAACTACTTGTGGGCCTTGTGGCTTGATATTTTCTCAAAGGTTCAATTATTGTATTATGCACAATAAAATATCACAATAAAATATAATCCCCTCGCAAGCGAGGTCGCGAAGCGAGGATGATAATCTCGCCGTGGAAGGGATCCACGTTTGCGTAATATAATAGGTACGTGTGTTATGTATGTAGATTCGCTAATTCCAATTCTGTTTTCAGAATTGAAAACGGTTAAATATTGATCGAGATAACATTCAAAGTATACGACGAAGCGCCAGGGCCGGCTGGCTGATTGCCGACTAATTTCTGAGTACATAAACCGTTTTTACGAAGGGTATGCACGTTCTCGTAATATAATAGACACGTATGTTATGTATTTAGACTCGGTAATTCCAAATCTGTTTTCAGAATTGAAATCGAGTAAATATTGGCCGAGATAACGTTCAAAATCTACGTACGACGTAATAAGTACAAATAAAAATACGCGGTCTGGGCACTGGGGACCATGGATGGGGATCAGGTAGTGGTAGAAATGGCGCGCGAGGGGATTATTGCGGATTCGTATTTCTAGTAGTAAAATACCATAGCAAAATAGCACAGTAAAATACCACAATAAAATACCACAATAAAATATTTAATTTGTATATGACAAATAAGAAAGCTCCATATACAAATTTTCCAATTCAGCTCTAATATTAACATTCACTTGCTTCAAATGCACTTATATAATCTTTGATTACTTTTATTATCTGTTGTAGGTGTATCTTAATGTGTTTGACAAGTCCAGAGATGCTGCAGCTCTTGTCATTGCTAAGTAAAAGATATTTTTTATATATTTTACAAATGGTTCCTATTTCTGTTATGTCTAAAAACATATTTGACAAATACTTTTCTATATATACATGTAGTTTAGTTAGTTCACAAATGCTAACTGAAAACTTAATTTCTTGTTGAAATTACAGATTTGTTACAAGACCAGATGTTAAAAAGCAATATTTATCAAAATTCTTAAGTTGGTCACTTGAGATTATATCAAAAACAGATGGTATGAATTGGAAAGAAGGCAGGCAGGCAAACATGCAGACAGACAGACAGACAGACAGACAGACAGACAGACAGACAGACAGACAGACAGACAGACAGACAGACAGACAGACAGACACACACACACACACACACACACACACACATACATACACACACACACACACATACATACAAGCTAGAGTAGATAATATGTCAAGCAACAATGTGAGCAGCGATTTTTTAAGAACTCTCAGCTCAATCCCAAATGAAAGAGGTTTCAAAATGGCTTTCCTGAATATAGTTAGTTTACCGAAAAAAATAGATGAAATTAATTTTTCAATGACAAACAAATTCATTGATCTGATTGCATTTAATGAAACACGACTTGATGCGAATATAACTGATAACATGATTAATCTGGATGGCTATGATATTGTCAGAAAAGACAGATCAAGAAACGGCGGTGGGGTTTGTATTTACTTGCGTAGCTCCATCAATTATAAAGTAAGAAATGATCTAGTTCCCACTGAACTGGAAGCGGTCTGTGTTGAAATTATTAAGCCGCATAGCAAACCATTTCTTGTTACCACAATCTATAGACCACCCAGTGCATTATCAGAATTCTTTGATCATTTTGAAAAATTGATCAAAGCTATTGATAATGAAAATAAAGAAATGTATATCCTGGGTGATCTAAACTGTGATATGTTAAAAACAGATAAAGATTCAAACATCCCAACAAAGAAAATAAAGTCATTATATGAATTATACCAGTTAACGCAACTGATAGATGAAGCTACTCGAGTAACTATGACAACCACCAGTCTTATTGATCATATTGTTACTAATACGCCAGAGAAAATCTCTGATTCTAGTGTCATTCACACAGGTATTAGTGATCATAGCTTAGTATTTGCAATCAGGAAAATTTCTGTCATAAACAAACAAGAAAATACTCTTGAAATTAGAAACATGAAAAATTTTGATGAAAAAAAATTTATTGAAGAACTGCTAAAACAACACTGGGAATATGTGTATTTCTTTGCTGAAGATCCAAATGCCATGTGGGAAATTTGGAAAAAATTATTTCTAGAAGTCCTAGACAAACATGCACCACTTCAACACAAAAAGATAAGATCGAAAAAAGTCCCTTGGATTACAAGTGATATAAAGAAACTTATGAATGCAAGGGACAAGTTTAAACGAAAAGCCATTTTGACAAACCATGAGAATGACTGGTTGGACTTTAAAACAACTAGAAATAAAGTGAATATAGAACTAAGAAATGCCAAAAAAGATTATTATTCCTCGAAAATAGCTGGTCAAAAACTTAATCCCAAGAAAGCTTGGAAAAGTATAAACAACTTGTTAGGTAGGCAAAACAAACCAACAGTGGTAAATGAACTAAATGTAGGTAAAAATAATTTGACAAGTCCTGAAGATATCGCAGAGGGCTTTAATGAATATTTTTCAAATATTGGCCCTGATCTTGCTAGCAAAATAGATTCTTCAAATTGCAATTTTGAAACGTATGTCAAAAATGCTAAATCAGAATTTGCTGCATTCCAGCCTGTTACTGTCAGTCACGTCTCTCGTCTTTTGCATGGACTTTCTAGCAATAAAGCCACTGGCATTGATAAAATTTCTTGCAAAATTATCAAATTTGCTGCACCTGTCATCTCAGATTCACTTACACTAATTTTTAATCAGGCTATTACTCTATCTTCTTTTCCTGATGAATGGAAAGTAGCTAGAGTAATGCCTCTGTATAAAAATGGCCAACGTAGTATTCCTGGAAACTACAGACCAATATCAGTTTTACCGGCCATTAGTAAAATTATGGAACGAATATTATATGATCAGCTGTATGACTATTTAACAAAATTTGAGCTTCTCAGTGATTCCCAATTTGGATTTCGAAAATTTCACTCCACAGCTAGTGCATTACTAGACTGTACTAACGAATGGTATGTGAATCTAGACAGAAAAATGTGTAACCTAGTAGTTTTAATTGATTTGAAGAAAGCCTTTGATACTGTTGATCATCAAATTCTGTTGAGCAAATTAGAGCTCTATGGAATAAAAGGACAAGCTCTAACTTTGCTCAAATCTTATCTCACAAACCGAAACCAGAAGTGCCAAATAAAAAACTCCTTTTCATCTGAACGCTTGATCAAATGTGGTGTACCACAAGGCTCTATCTTAGGGCCATTATTCTTTTTGTTGTACATCAATGATTTGCCTCATTGTCTAAACAAAACCAAACCGCGGTTGTTTGCTGATGACACAAATCTGACTGCTTCAGCAAATTCTATGACTGACCTAGAGGCTGCAGTAAATTCTGATTTAGAGAACCTTAGAAAATGGTTAATAGCCAATAAGCTTAGCCTCAATGTAGCTAAGACAGAGTTTATGTTAATTGGCTCAAAACATATGATAAAAAATATTTCTAATTCTCATCCGAATGTTTTCATTGAAAATAAACAAATTAAACAAGTTCATGAATGCAAAACTCTCGGAGTAACAATTGACCAGCATTTATCTTGGAAAAGTAATACTGAAAATATTTGCAAAAAAGTAACAGCAGGAATCTCTGCTATTCGTCGGATCAAACCATTTGTTGACCAAGATACACTTATTTTGATATATAACGCTATTGTTCGTCCGTACTTTGACTACTGCTGTGAAGTATGGGATGTATTTGGCGAAACTCAATCAAAACGACTCCAAAAACTACAAAATAGAGCAGCTAGAATTATTCTGAATATAAGCAATGACGTAGATCATACGATTGCTTTGCGTGCTTTGGGATGGGAGCCACTCCAAACAGAAAGGAAAAAAGCTAAAGCAAAAATGATGTATAAGTTATTAAACAAAATGGGTCCCAAATCACTCACAAATCTATTTTCGTATAAGAGTGAGAAAACTAATTATCACCTTCGGGACATTTCAAGTGGTCTTTGTTTACCAAAACCACGTACAAATAACATGAAAAATAGTTTTATGTACGACGGAGCACACCTTTGGAATTCTATTCCAAAAGAAATTAGGGAAAGCAAGTCACTTTCTTCCTTTCGAAATAAAATCGCTGCTCACATCAGTGCGTAAAAACTATTGTAAACAATTTACCTGTAAATAGTCTAAAACTTTCATTAATTTCTTACTATTTAAATACTCCATATCTCTTAAAACTTATATATTTTGTAAATAGCTTATCATATTCTACATGTAAAATTATTTTCTGGCACACGCCCCCCGTGGAAATCAGCTGCGGTTGACGGGGTCAGCGTGTATAAATAAAGTTATACTACTACTACTACTACATACAGACACACATACAGACACACACACATACAGACACACACATACAGACACACAGAGACTACATGTAACAGTTAGAAACAAAATAACAGGTAGAAACTGACTAACAGGTTGTAGAAACAGACTAACACACAAATAGACCTGGACATCAGACAGTTGACTTAATAGACCTTGGTATTATTCATAATGTCTGTGCTTCCATATTAAGCTTGCTCAAGTTTTTTTTGCCTTTGATTTTTAGCAAACACATTGCACGGTACAATATCCATGACAGGCATTTTGACAACTCTTGTAAGCATTGATAATTATTTTCTTTCCTTCAAAATACTCTTTTTGATTGTCAAGTTCTGTTAAAATTACCTAGTGTATACACACAAGTGCAGAGTGTTAGTAGCTTTCTAAATACATACAATAATTTTATTACATTCCAGGCACTACTTTTTAAACATGGAAAAAGAGCTGACCTAATCTCTCATGGTAAAGCAATCTATTGATAATTTGCAAAAATTGAAGATTACTGCAGTAGCTCACCAATAAGTGCAATCAATTTCACTTCTTTTTATTATTCCTTCATAATTAGTCTTACCCATTAACCCTTTATGCCCCAAGAGTGATCAGTATCTAACTTCTCCTAATAATATCAATGGTTAACCAAGCATAGAGGTAATGAGAATAAAGGAAATGATCAGCAAAGATAAACTGACATTTTTGAAAACAACTTCTCCCAACTAGTACTATAAGAAATGTTTGGAGACCAACAGGCCCGCCGAGAGGCAACCGGAGGCCTGGGTCAAACTAGTCATTGACTATCGAACTAAATTGAGTCTCGGGGTACAATTTGCTGTGAGACCTATTTTCGGATATTAAATACTGTACCTCTTGGAAAATCCTAAACATAATTTTTATGAGGCCTTTTAGAGCATGGGGCCTGGGGGGAAATTACCCCCCCCCCCCCCCCCCCCTGGAGAGCACTAAGGAGAATGTGTATGTTGGTACTGGGCTTAAGGTTGTTTTTTTCATTTTACAGCACCTAATGTTCATACAACAGTGGATTCCTGTGGGATAATGACAATCAATAATAGTTTACTAAGAAAACTACATATTAAATTAATCCAGGTAATTTTTGGTTGAAATGGTTAGTTTTTCTAGTTATGAATTTTTGATTATTGTTAAGTAAAATAGTAATAAGCTACCCTAGACTGAGATAGACTGATATTTAATGCACTGTTTCAAGCCTGGAAATAATTATTTTTGCTGTACCTGTCAGAATGACTCTATAGGTTTGGAGACGTTACGCTAAGTTTTGAGATGTTACAAATTCATTTGTGCACATGTACCTGTCACGGTACAACTTAGCGTAATGTCTAAAAACTAAGTGTAACATCTCAAAATTTAGCATAACGTCTCCAAACCTATAGCGTAATGTCTCAAACTTAGCTTAACGTCTCCAAACTTAGCGTAATATCTCAAAACTTAGCGTAACGTCTCCAGACGTAGCGTAACGTTTCACAACTAGCGTAATGTCTCAAACTTAGCGTAACGTCTCCAAACTTAGTGTAATGTCTCATAACATAGCGCAATGTCTCCAAACTTAGCGTAATGTCTCAAAACTTAGCGTAATGTCTCAAAACGTAGCGTAGTATCTCTCATCTGAGATTGTACAATACGAAATCTAAACGCAATCCATTCAACACAAAAATGTTTTACTTTAAAAAAGTTGAGTATAATGTTCGGACAAGATGAGCATTGGACAAAATGACAGACACAATTAATATTGTAACTGTCAAATCTCTAGAAATGGGATATTTGTAGCGCACAATGTCGGTGACCGCGGCCGCTAATATTCAGGCTTGTGTTTTCTTTAGAGACTGGGTCTCACGTTTTTGAGGCCAAGAATTGCTGCTTGGAGGTAATGCTATGAAATTGAAAATTATTTATTGCCATGAAGATGATAACCAGCTGGGTTAAAAAATTATGAATATGGTCAGGGCCGTAGCTAACAAGTCATAATTGGGGGGTGGGGGTGGCAACCCAAAATTTCCGAATGAAATATCCCCCCCCCCCCCATTCTTGCAATAATAATCACAATACTTCGCTAACTGCCAAACCCAAACGACAAGGACAAAAACCATTTATAATCACGGTAGTAATGGTACTGCATTTTACCCATATACTAAAACTATTACACTAAATGTGACCAATTACTTCCAGTAGCTATAGATTAAGTATAATACACAATTACAATATTCGTCACACGATATCTGCATGTTAACTTACGTTCAACTGACAAGTTTTCTGTTACCAGTACATCTAATGTACATTTAAACAGTATATTTTGACATAATCTCTTAAAATAGTCTTAACGAAAACAGGTCCCAATTTTCTGAATAGAACTGTGAATTTTCCGAATATTGCAATTCCCCCCTTCGCTACGGCCCTGAATAGCCACATTTATTGGTTGTGATGTTTTATTTTTACAGGTATCAAAGAGGAACAAGATCACTGTCTTATAATTTAGACAATCCTTACAAGGTCACTTAATTTCTAAATATAATATAACTTCAATAATATTTCAAAATATTTTCAAAAATCCAAATTAATACTAAAACCTGCACAAGCTTGCTAGTTATAAAGTTGTTATACTGTATATTATTATATAGTTTTTTAGGTCTTTATTGTTTTATTAAAGGACATTGACAACAAAAACTAATTAATATCTTTTACAAATTTTCCGTATTTTACTTCGTTTTTGAAATATTTCAGTTTGTTTGATATGTAACCATTTACATATCAAACAAACTGAAATATTTCAAAAACGAAGTAAAATACGGAAAATTTGTCTCTGACGTCAGGTGCAGGGTAGAGGATTTTCACTCACTAAAATATCAGTTCATTAAAATATCACTTCAAGTTTGTTGCACAAATTTACTTGAAAATTAACAGCCTGATGATGAACATTATAAACTTAGCAATCACTGAGATGTAAGACATTTTTTAATGTTTGAGAATTATCTACCCTGCACCTGACGTCAGAGACAATCTCATTTTACATATCAAACAAGTTGAAATATTTCAACTATTAAAATACGGAAAAGGTGTACATTACTCTATCATTTTGCGACTTCTTTCATATTAGACAAATTTAATTTTTGTTGCCAATTGTAAAATTCATTAATAATTCATGAAGAAAATTCATAAGAAATTAATATTTAATCAACATCTTTAACACAGGATAAAACATTGATTAATAAAACATCAATGTTTTATCAAAGTTAACTTACTCAAATTGAGCTTTTTCGGAGTTAAAATAATTTGTTTGTACCGTTTCTACAACTTCCAAACAAAGGTTGCATCATATATTCTACTCATTTTACAAGTTCGTTAAAATATTCGCGGTCGATGTTTATGGGCAGTTATCATTTTACAAGTTCGTTAAAATATTCGTGGCCGATGTTTATGGGAAATTACAACGGCTCCCCTGCGGCTCGCCATTGTAACTGCCCATAAACATCGGCCGCTCATGTTTTAACTACTACTTATAGTCTTGCTTATTTAATGTATGATGAATATTTCTATTTTACAGACCAATGCAAGTGCCCCAGTCAGTCAACAAACTGCATCAGATCAAGTACAATAATATTCTCCATTTCGATGAAAAACTGTTTGATTGTTTCTTTAATGAAGACATCCAATTCAGAGCTAGATCCTGATATGATTTACTTGTTTTTCCACTTCAAGGATTTAGACGAAGACTTTGATGTCCCAGATGATATTGAAGATATAATAGGTATAATTTGTTAATATTTTACTTAGGCCTTCTTTACAAAACAATTCTCACCTTGCATAATTTTGTGTTAGAACAACTCTTAACTGGACTTAAAGATAAAGACACAATTGTGAGGTGGTCTGCAGCGAAGGGGTAACATATATTTTTTGGTTTTATATAATCTTTTGAATCTGTATACATTTGAACGTTTTTAGGCCAGCCTTATTGTGCCTTTATGTAAGTTTTATTATCTACAGTAAAAAATGCATATATATATATATATATATATATATATATATATATATATATATATATATATATATATATATATATATATATATATATATATTGATCCATATATTCCCCTCGCAAGCGAGGGTATTAATCTCGCCGCGGCAGGGATCCATTTCTCACGAATAGTTTATATATATTTATATATATCGGACAATATTTGAGCAGAAACGCAGTGGCCATTGGCGATTTATGATCTGACGAACTACATAAAAAGGTTTTTACGAAGGGTATACACGTTTGCGTAATATAATAAGGACTTGCTAATTCCAAATCTGTTTTCAGAGTTGAAAACGGTTAAATATTGATCTAGATAACGTTCAAAATCTACGTACGACGAAGCGGCCGGGCCGCCTGGCTGATTTGCGACTAATTTCTAAGTACATAAACCGTTTTACGAAGGGTATGCACGTTCTCGTAATATAATATAGACACGTATGTTATGTATTTAGACTCGGTAATTCCAAATCTGTTTTCAGAATTGAAATCGAGTGAATATTGGCCGAGATAACGTTCGAAATATACGTACGACGAACCGGCCTTTTGGGATTTGTTATCGACAGATTACAAATACAAATACGTGGTCTGGGCACTGGGGACCATAGATGGGGAAAAGAAACTCTAGGGGTGGGGGTAGTGGTAGAAAAGGCGATCGAGGCTATTATTGCGGATTCGTATTTCTAGTTGGTTGATGCTCAAGATTATATCAAATACTCATTAAAAATTTATGAACCAAAACTGGATATGTGATCTTATTTAACATAGGATTTTGACGATTTCAACCTCAAATTTCTCTGTAAATACGGACTTGTTTTCGTATTTGATGCCATATAAAAGCCTCCAATTCGGACTGGACCGGATTTCAAGTCCTTGCAATTAGTTACAGTCCTGGACTTGAAATCCGGTCCAGTCCCCACTGTCGGCTTTTATATATTACATGAAGCTTGCTACTGTATATTTTATTTCTTTCTTTCTATCTCTTATTTCTTTCTTTCTTTCTTTTAATCCTGGTATTCTCCAAATCTAGAGTGGGTAGGCTAACAGGCAGGTTGCCAAAAGATCTTGCAGATGATATAGTTGGTGCAGTGTTGGACCTATTCAGGCAAGACATTTCTATACCTTTTTCTTGGGTCACAATAACTATTATGATTACATTATATCTACAGATGTGTAGAGTTGATCGTCCAGGTTGTTGTAGTCTTGAGAAAGACTATTGTTGGTAACTGACGTTTCGACGGCCTCAGCGGCGGTCATCTTCAGAGTAAAGCGTGTTTGTAACATAAACCACTTAACAGATCACAATAATTACCAACACCATACAAAAGACTTCCTCGCACGCACCAACGAACAATAGACCTACCGACTAACAATACACCCACGCTTAACGCATGACGCAACATCCACTCACATTGATTATGACACAAACAAACGATGACGTAATGAACCAGACGTATATATATATATATATATATATATATATATATAATTCATCAAACAGCCAACCTTCAACCTGCATGTGCTCAAACAAAAAACAATTTTTATTCAAATATTTCAGCTATACGTTTTAACGTTTCGGGGCACTGCCCCTTCTTATATTTTATTTCTATATATATATATATATATAGAAAGGATTTATGGTGAAGGAAAATTTCGAGTGTTGGAATACATACATTTTAATTTTAATTTTTTAGTCGATTTTATTAGATATTAATGTAAATACAAAAAATACCCAAACGGAAAGAGCGCGAACGGGACTCGAGGACCCATGCGAGGCGCCTTCCCGTTGAAATTAAAAATACATATATAAGTCATAGATCAACTGCTTGGAATTCACAATGCACCAACACACACGCGCAGCCCCAACCCCATTCTTCCGAACTCCACTGAAAGAACAAAATAAATAAAACTGAGTGGAATTCAGAAGAACGAGGTTGAAGCTGCACACATACAACGATGCTCCGTGGAATCCAAGCAGTTGGTACATTGGAAAACTATCAGTGACAGGAGCAGTTACGGTATAATGACCATGTACAAGTCATATCGACGTCAAAAGTAGATGTTAGTAATGATAAATAAGTATTGAGTAAAAATCTTTTGAATGTTGCAAGACTGCAGAGACTATTGGGTGGTGCTATTTTACAAACAGAATTCCAGAGAGGAACAATTCTGTTAAAGTAGGAGGCTTGGAAAGTACTAGTTTTACAGGATGGTGCTTTAAGCATAAGGGTAGGATTTTTACAGATGCGGGTACGACTATGACTAACAAACGAGACAAAGTTATAAACATTTAGATCAGAGAGTCCATACAAAGCCTTATAAAAAAAACATAGATCCTTGATTTCTCTGTCGTAAGACAAGGGCAACATATTTAGAGCCAGAAGGCGCTCCTTGTATGACATTCCCCCAATGTTGGATTTAAGGATCCATCTTGTTGCACGTCTTTGAACGCGTTCAAGTCTGGACTTGTGGGTACTCAGAGATGGTGACCAGACTTCGGTGGCATAGCATAGCTGTGACTTTACAAGGGATAGATAAAGTGTTCGTCGAACATTACGGTCGGTAAGCAGAGGACAGGTTCTTCTAAGTAACCCCAGCAACTTGTTGGCCTTAGCTCCAATAGAAGAGATATGGGAGTCCCAGGAATGGTTGCTGGTTACTGTGATACCAAAGACCAAACCGGGACCAGTTGCGAAAAATGCAACTTTAAGGCCTTACGGCTGGGAATTGAACCCGCGACCCTGCGATGCTAGTGCAGTGCTCTGACCACTGAGCTACGGAAGCCGTTGCCGAGAGCGTAGTCACGAGTTCTGTATATATGGTGGTGGTAATGCCGGGATAAGATATATATATATATATATATATATTTATATATATATAAATTATTAATATATTATTATATATATATATATATAATATAATATCAAGATGTATAAAAATTGTTAGTTGATAGACAAGAGTGCTCAATACCAAAAGAGGTAGAGCGAGTTATAAATATCTAAACTTTATTCTTTAAAATGTCACTACTCGGAGTTTCACGCTCATGGCGATCATGAGTGAAACTCCGAGTAGTGATATTTTAAAGAATAAAGTTTATATATATATATGTATAGGCAAACCCTGACAAACACGCTTTACTTGACTCTGAAGATGACCGCCGCTGAGGCCGTCGAAACGTCAGTCACCAACAATAGTCTTTCTCAAGACTACAACAACCTGGACGATCTACTTCACACATCTAATGATACTCCTAGGTTCAAACCATTTACTTTATTATATCTACAGTTATAATTAAATTATACTATTTTAAAATATTTAGACATATGCTTATGAATTCAAAAACATATACTCTCCATGTCATGATAATGTTTAAACTTCAGGGCCATTGGAAGAAAATTCATATGGGGGCTGAAAAAGGCGGGGCCATCCAAAATATCGAACCTCGGGAACACCATTTCCTGCAATTTGAGCGAATGTTTTCAGCTCATTTTGCGGCAGGCATAGTTCAAATTTTATTTAAAAATGAAGAATCACATCAACATAAGACACGGATCGCGAATCTCAAATTGTGCCTATTTGGTGCATTATGGGATACTTCAGGTGAGTAAAATTCTGAGCTAGCGCTCCTATGTACCACGATGGTCAAAAAAGGAATGATGGTAAAAACGCATAACACTTAAAAATTAAGTACTTCTAAATGTTATTGACGGACTCGATAAATCAGTTGGCCGAAAAACCAACAGAATTGCCATTAACATTCTACTTCAGGTTGGCTAAGTAACAATATTCAAGTGTTTATCTTGTTCAAGTTTAAGTCAGCAGTGAAGACTTTTCTTTTTTAAAATTAATAGTTGTTTTTTTTGTTCATAGTGGTAATATGATATATGATTTGTAGTAGGCTTTATCTTATAATGAAACTGTAATAAGTTTTATAAGTAAATTTAAGAATATATTGTTGTAAGAGCATTGAGACTATTGTATAATGCTCCTAATACGTCTATTATTATTATTATTATGTAACAAGAATCAAAGCGCTTTATTAAACATAAATCGTAGAAAACAACGAAAAATAACCATTTTTTAAACGTCCGTGATTAAGCAAAACCGTGACTTTTACTCACCTCCAGGGTCTTACCTCCGCTAGGTATCATGTTCGTGGTGTCCTTTCTACAGTTTTTATTGTTCTCCAGAACCCAAATTACACGGAGCCAAATTATCAGGATCGAGAGCTCACACAATCGCAATAATTTTCGTCGTTTAATTGGTTTAAACACTAGAAAGATTTGACTCTTGCCTAAAAAAAGAGTGACTCTTGCCTAAAATTAATTAGTAACTAAGATACCCAAGAAATCAAGAATATTTAAATTGGAGTTAAGGATACTTAAAATCATGTTCAAATCCAGGGCAATATCTAACAGATTTTTAGATATTCAAAAGAATGTGGGCTGCAGCCTTCACCCCCGCTTCCGACGGGCCTGAACTTCATATATTTTAATATATTATTTTTGGTTTCTTACTGTAGTTTTCAAGAAACTGACAGTGCTTGGCATGGAGGTAAATGCAAGCAGGTCAAGTTTTGTTCTTTTTTTATACATGGCTAGAATCAAACAATAATTACCAGGGACTTTTTTAAATCTTCAAGGCTGCCTAGCATTAGCTGAACTTGGACGACGAGGACTTCTGTTACCTCAGCGATTGTCAGAAGGTAGATTTTCACGATTTGGGATTTTTCATGCTCCAGTATTGAGAACTAAATTTTTACTGTTTTTATCTTTGTAGTTGTTCCTGTAGTTTTAAAGGCACTGCAGTATGATGAAAGAAGAGGAGCCTGTAGTGTTGGTAAGCCACGGAAATGAAATATTTAAGTCTTTCAAAGCCCCCAGTATCAACATACAAATTCTCCTTATTGATTCCAAACATTTCTTAAAAACATGCATGTCAGTTTACCTTTGGTGATAATTACTCGGGCTACCCGTGGTAGCGCGAGTCAAGGTTTCGGCTTCATTGTTAGTATTATTAGTATTTTGGGGGTTCCACAAATTTGCAAAACTGAGTCAACAATTTTTCGCAAAACATGTTTCCCGTCCGGCCTACCGCAGTTGAGCGTAAGGTCTCTGATCAACGATTTACTGGTCAATTTATATAAAGAAGCACTTACAAAACCTACCAACATCTCGCCCAATGGTAATGCTGGTCCAAAAGAAAGAACTCACAGAACAACGTCAACATACTGCACATGCATCACATGAGTTTCACAGAGCCTACACTCGTTGCAAGGCAATGCAAACGAATTAAAGCGATTTCGGACTTTCTTTTTATTGTCAATGAATCGCAGTCGGAAAAGCATTTACGAGACCTGACAGCTTCCGAAGTACAGGGAAATATTATTATGCTGTGTTGACATTTATCTCGTGAAACTCGTAATATTTATCATTATGAAACGTTGTGTTTTTGTCCCGATTTAAATCAATTCTATATCGAAATGATCACTTGAATCTGGCGAATCCAACGCTGTAGGTTTCGTCTACTTAAAATGTGAAGTGCAGACGCCTGATTTTTCTTCGTCTCCCTCATCAATCTTGCATATATTACGTACAATCGAAATAGCTCTCACAGTTCTATCCCAACTCTACGTAACTACATTGCTTCTAAAAGTTTCCCACTTCTTTAAACGAGCGCTGCACAACGCATTCAGTGCCTGATTACAGAAATCAGTTTCCCGAGTAAACGGCTGCACAGGCGTCTTGTTTCCTTTATTCTCATTACCTCCATGCTTGGTTAAATATATGTTATATACCAGGTGGGAGGTCCATATGGAGAAATATTTCCCGAGGTCAAAAACGAAAAATTTCCCGAGGTCAAAAACGGCCCGAGGACGCAGGCCGAGGGACGTTTTTGAGACCAAGGGAAATATTTCTCAATACGGACCGACCAAAACGATAAATAATTTATTTAATTTTTCCTTAATATCGTGACTTGTTTTTTTGGTCGTCATCTGAGTATTTCTAGTGGACAAAAAGGAAAAGGCTTTTTCTTCGTCAAAGGAAATTGAGAGTTGAGTCTCTTTTCGGATAAAAAAAAACTTACTTACGGCTTATAAAACGTATTTAAAACTGAAATTATGTCCGTATGGGCTCATACGAACCGCTCGTTAGCCAATCAGAAAGCAGGATTTGTGATGTACCGGAAAAATAGAGAGGATTATTTTCTGTTGCAGGTTCAAATGTAAGAGATGCTGCATGTTATGTGTGTTGGTCATTTGCAAGAGCATACGAACCTAAAGAAATTAAACCTTATGTTAACAATATTTCCAGGTGAGAATACCTTACCTAAGGGAGTGGAATACCTTACCTAAAGGAGGGGAATACCTTACCTAAGGGAGGGGAATACCTTACCTAAAGGAGGGGAATACCTTACCTAAGGGAGGGGAATACCTTACCTAAGGGAGGGGAATACCTTACCTAATGGATGGCTGGGGTTGGTACCGAAGAGAAATGGGTTAGGTATAAGCCAAATATATGTTTTTTTGTTGCTTTATAAATATTGGGTAACAAATTTTAAAACAAAATAAATCGGTGTTTAATGTCTATAGTTATAATAATATGTTTAATGTCTATAGTTATAATAATATAGTGATACAATATAAAACACAGAGATTACTTGTTCAAGGACATTGTCATGAGGTAAAACCTCTTGTTAAATAACATTTTAGATAGACATTTTTATGTTGATAAACAGTAAGACAAACTTAAATTCCTTATAATATTGTAATGATCTCATACTACTGCATATGAACCAATATTTGTCACCATAAATATCCGATAAATATCTAATAAGAGCAACGACGGGACAGTAGGCAAAGGGCGTATATTTAACAATTATACCATGAGCTCGAGTCGTATATGATGAGCTCATAGCCTCATAAATAAAGATCTCGTCATTTAGCAGATCCTCCTTTTTTTATATTTTCACAGTGGTTTGCTTATTACGACGTTATTTGACAGAGATATAAATTGCCGTAGAGCAGCATCAGTAAGTTTTTAAAAAATATTTATTGCCCACAGAGGTCGCGGGTTCAATTCCCAGCCAGTTCCGGTTGGGTATCAATAAATTAGCACTTTCAACACTCACAGAATTTTCACCATGCATAAATGACATTTTATGCATAAATTGTAAATAATAACAAGAAAACTGCGGTTTCGCTGCCTCAGGAAGCGCTTGTTACGCGAATTCACTGACAGTTTGTCGGCTTCTTAGCGATGAAAACTCCAAAAATTACAACACGTTGTTGTGTTAGTATCTTGATTAAGCTTACATACAGGTACTGCTTGACTTCTTGTAATACGATAAAAATTACTTACTCAATTCGTGAAAAACGGGGGGAAACCCACGTCAGCACGCTTAGTAACCAATGCAGCACGCTTAGTAGTGTCTATCAATATTCGTAAGTACTCTTACTTAAGTATTTTTCGACACATCGAAGTTCTCTTATTTCTCGTTTTCATATTATATCCAGTTCTTTTGGGAACTTAGCAGCTTTCATATGTATTATTATCAACGCTTAGTAAGCAGTGGCCAATACAGCACGCTTAGTAGCCAATACAGCACGCTTAGTAGCCAATGCAGCACGCTTAGTATATGCAGTACGCTTAATAGCCAATGCAGCACGCTTTTAGGAGCGTGTTTTTACACACTCAAAATTTTATAATAGAAAATATGTTCTCTTTTGTCTTTCATAGGCTGCATTTCAAGAAAATGTCGGAAGGCAGGTAAGCAAAACGTAGCCTCGTATTTCTATATAGTGATCGTTGATGAGAGTGAAGCCCAAGTTAACTATCGCCTCATAGAGATTGAGAGCGAATAATCTAATTGTTTTAGTAGAAACTAATTTTTTATTTTAATTTCTTCAAAATTATTTTGAAAAACAAGCATTGTTTTTCTTAGAAAACTTGTATGTATATCGCCCATTATATTGCAGCGAGTAGCATAACCAATCAGATTGCAATGTTTGCCAATGATGAGTCTATAATCGGAAATTAATCGGTAGAAGCCGATAATCGGAAATTGATAATGTGCATACACTAGAGCAACAAATGAATCACGATATGTGTGAAATACATACGTGGCTACAAGCCAACAAACTAAGTCTAAATACCGTGAAAACTAAGTATATGATTATAGCAAGCCAACATAAAATAAGACATCTATCACATCAATTTCAAATTGAGGTTAACCATCAACTCTTAAAACGAGAAAAAGTTTATAAATATCTCGGAATTGAAATAGTTGAATCCTTAACGTGGAAAGATCATATTAGTAAAATATCCAAGAAAATATCTGGAGGGATAGGTGGAATAAAACGGGTTAGACATCTTGTGTTATTTGAATTATTACTTATACTATGTATGATTCACTTGTCCTTCCGTATTTTGATTACTGCAGTGCAGTTTGGGGAAGTTGCAGTAAAGGACTGTCTGAGAAACTCAAAAAAAACAGAGCCAAACCAAAAAAACTCAAAAACTCCAAAACAGAGCTGCTAGAGTAGTTAGTTACCTTTTCAGTTGCTGGATGAGCTTATATGTATGGGATAATTTAGAAATAAGAAGATCGAAACAACTAACTGTAATGATGTATAAAATAATCAATGACAGGGCACCAAGCTATTTAACTAATATGTTTGAAAACATATCTTCTGTACATTTCCATAACCTAGACCATATTATACTGAAGCTGGCAAAAACAGCTTTCATTATCAGGGGGCGGTTCTCTGGAATAGTCTACCGAGAGATATAAGAAGTCAGGACGATATTAGATCTTTTAAAAGCTTTTTAAATCGTAGTTAGGTTATTAGTCATTAGGTATTATTATGAAACAAATTTTTTAAATTTTAGTTAGGTTATTAGCTATTAGGTATATTATTATAAAACATTGTATATATTAACTAAGTATTTCATATATTACGTAAATTTTCTATACATTTGTAATTATTTTAAAGTATACACGGCTCACTGGAAGAGCATGTTTTATGAAGAGATACCGTGTTTAAATAAAGATTATTGATTGATTGATTGATTGATTGATTGATTGATTGATTGATTGATTGATTGAATGATTGATTGATTGATTGATTGATTGATTGATTGATTGATTGATTGATTGAGCAGAAATTAATCGGTAAAAGCCGATAATCGGAAATTAATCGGTAGAAGGCAACTTTCAGGCTGATTGGTTATATCGGCCGATCACATCAACATTAATCGGCGGTCCGATAAATACTATTCAGGATTTTATACTTGTGAATTTCATTTTCTTTTTTTAAGAACAACGCTAAGTTGTAGTGATTCCACAAAGAAACTGTCAAATTTAATTAATTTGATAAGGTGCATCATGTTTAACTCGTCATAAATCCCGTCTTGCTGATAACTGATGGTCAATGATCACATTATCTTTGTCAAACGATATACAATGTTATGTTTTGCTATTGTTTTGTGGAAAGTTCAAGTGTCGGGAATGTTGACAAATATCGGTAACCACCGATAAATCGGCAGATCGTGTCGTAAATCGTATCGGAATTTATCGGATTGGTAAATTTTGATAGGCTCACCCCTAGTATTTGTATTAGAAAAATATCATATGTCATATACTGTCTATAGGGCACGTTTCCTCATGGTATTGACATCTTAACTACAGCTGATTACTTCGCAGTTGGTAAACGAACAAAAGCTTATCTTGAAATAAGGTAGGTTTGTAATTTGTTTGCTTTCTCTTAGAACAATGATTATAATGACCTATTCCATTTAAGATGGCTCGATAGTCTAAATCATGAGAAATTGCATTTTTCCTCCATAAAACGTTTTGTAATGCAGATCTGCGATTTATTTTGGCTCATTGCATAGCTCACTTGTAGCATTTGTATATCTAGAGAAATTGTGTTTATGATAAGCGGCAGATTTTATCCAAATTATTTTTCTGGATTTATTGGAAACACGATTTCTCCACTCAGGTAAACTTTGAGGGTATAAAACTTTTCAGTAAACAAGACCGCCACTGGATGACCTGTGCAATGAACCACGATGAAGCTCCGATCTGCATTACAAACATTTTTATGCGGAAAATGCAATTTCTCATGATTTAGACTATCGAGCCACCTTAATAACCGAACTCACCTATCGAGGACAAGGGTCTAATTATACCCCTGAAGAATTCCAGTGTCCTCGATAGGGGGTACGGATATTAAATGGAATAGCCTAATGCATTAGACATGCAGAAGCTGACAGCTCTCTATTTTTAGTGTCTATGTAGCTCAATACGAGGAATACTGTCGGTCACTTATAGACCATCTTTATAAAGTGAAGCTTAGTCACTGGGACATGTAAGTGAATAGCGTTATGAGAATTTTCAGATGTGTCTTTGTACATTGATTTAATGATTTTATCTCTAACATGAATTCTTTTGAATATAAATGCTTGAGCTTTCCAGTTTGCTTGAGCGTACTTCATCTGTTTTTAGTTTAATACGAGACCTGGTATCCAAAGCTTTGTGTAGCTTAACTATACAAGATCCACTGTACATGGCGAACGAAGGTTGGTACTCTTTTGAAAAATTATATTATGTGAAAGGGCCGAGAATGTCAGAATGAACGGATGGATGGATCCGGAGCACAGAGACAAATAATTGTAAACTGGATATAATATTAACTAAAAATACGTGTACCGTAATAACCCCTCGACCGCCTTTTCTCCCCCCTAGAGTTTCTTTTCCCCATCCATGGTCCCCAGGACCCAGACCGCGCACGCCGTGTATTTGCATAGATAACAAATCGCAAACTGAAGCCGTTTCGTCGTACGTAGATTTTGAAGGTAATCTCGGCCAATTTTTACTCGATTTTAATTCTGAAAACAGATTTCTAATTACCGAGTCTAAGTACATAACATACGTGTCTATTATATTACGAGAACGTGCATACCTTACGTAAAAACCTGTATATGTAGTTCGTCAGATCACAAATCGCCAATGGCCGCTTCGCGTTGTCTTCCCAAATATTGTCCGATTCAAACGGATCACCCAAAACGACTTTTTACTTCCTTATAAGGAGATGACCTAAGAAACTTTCGGTGAGAAATGGATCCCTGCCGCGGCGAGATTATCCCCTCGTTTATCATCCTCGCTTGCGAGGTGAAAAAAGAAAATAACTTTTTTGAACTTTAGTTAGAGCGCATTATGCGTGTTGCTATCATTTTCCATCTGACCTTTAGAAGGAAACATCGTTCGAAATGTTGTTAACCTCGTACCTCGTACCAGGGCATTTTGCCTCTCCCACCTAATCGTCCCCGTTATTATACCTACGAGTGTGGAAGAACCTCCCAGGGTACCTCCATGGTCGAAGGTCGACGAAAATGGCCCTGGGATCGGCTGGTCGATTCCATAATCTTATTGGTCAGTTCTAAAACTCGATTAATTCAGCTAGAGTATAATTTTTTCATCTAAATCCAATGCATGTAAAGAAATTTCCTCACCTTTACCGCAAATAAGAAATATAAGGGCTTTGGTTAATTGTCATGCAAGAACTGCAGTTGATATATACTTGTTCGTCCATGATATTTATATTTATTTATTTATTTATTTCGTTTCGCCACAAATATTGGAATGTGTAGTGATTAAGATTCTATGGATTAATTAATAAGTTATTTGCTAAGGTTGTATTATAAGTATACAGTGTGTATCAAAAAAACCGCTACCCTTAGAAAATGAATTAGCACTCTTAAAGAGACCTATTGTAATTTTTAAAAAAATTATACACCTGGGAAATTAAGATGGTCCAAGCGCTGCGTTAATCAAGAAGAGAGAAAGCAGTTTTCAATACGAATGCAATCCAAGTTATTTTTTACGCATTCGTTGCTCAGAGGTGTCTAAGCCTTCAAACTATTACAATGGGTTCTTTGAAAAAAATACTAATTCACAGTTGCTTCCGGTAGCGGTTTTTTTTATACACACTGGTACATGTGGCAGGGTGGCCGCAACAGCAATCGCCAATTACTGCGGTCCCGAAGTGAGTTGAGAGAAAAAGGAATTAATAAATTAGGTCCGCGCGCGGAGCGAGACGCCCTGACCTGTGAGCTCTCGTGCGGAAGTAATTTTATTAAGAGCTCAAAAGACAAAGGAATCCCGCTCCGCGCGCAAAATTCTAAAAATTATCAGCTACAGCAACAGGTCGCACTCGTAAGACCACGCGCTGTGTTACATCTGGTGCAGATATATTTCCATGTCCATGGTTCTTCTGGGTCGTATAGCTGGTCTACTGCTGTTTGGTAGTAAATTTGGAGCTGGCTCTTGAACTTTTCAATGGTGAGACCCTTCCTACACATTTCGCACGGTAGAGTGTTCCATGTTCTACACGTTCTTGTAAAGAAAGAGCGTTCGAAGGTGACTGTTCTATTTTTGTGAGGTCGGAAGTGTAGCAAATCTGGGTTCGAATTGTTTCTTGTTGTTCTGGGTGATATATATTGAGTTGGTAGGATGTTAGGATTAATTTCGATCAGATTATTCACAGCTTTGAAGAAGAAGGTTAAGTCGAGACATTCGTGCCAGTACGATATTGGAAGCAATTTTATAGAAAGTAGCCGTTGTTTGTAGGTTATCGTGGTGCGAAATGGTAGGTTCAGGATAACTTTAGTGGCGCGACGCTGTACTCGTTCAATACGTCTGATCAGGTCGATAGATTGCGGTGACCACACCTGGGTAGCATAACCAAGATGTGGGCGAACAATAGCAAGGTATATCGTTCGTCGAACGCAAGTATCAGCGATCTCCCCTAATGATCGACGGACGCAGCCGAGAGTCTTGTTTGCAGTTGTAACCTGGGCAGCAACCTGTTTAGACCATGTTAAGTCTTGGCTCACCCAAATACCAAGGTCACGTTCAGTTCCAAGCTTTTCAATGGTCTGCCCGTTGAGAGTGTATTGATAACACACTGGTACCTTTGTACGAGTAATCGTTTGGCACTTCGTTTTTAGCTCGTTGAAATTTAAACCAAAAGACAGTGACCATTTGTTCAGGTTGTTTAGGTCAACTTGGAGAAGATTCGCGTCCGAAGGAGCGTTGAGATAATAATGGATGTATTATGAATTAGTTGCTTTTAGAATGAATGCTTTACATGAACAAGTCTGCAGAGCGTTGCGTATTTCCCATTCATTATCACATCAACAGAGTAAACAAAGACAAATGACCTAAATTATCATAAATTATCATATCAAAACACCCAGGTGTCATGTGACCAGCCGATCCTAGGGCCATTTTCGCCGACCTTCCACCGTGAAGGCAAAATGCCCTGGGTACGCGGTTGGAAATACGCGTATATTAAAGTATACTTTTAGTGAAGTTCTCTTTTTAATATTATTCTCATACACACACACACACACACACACACACACACACACACACACACACGCACATTATTATAGACAGGCAGGGAACAGCTTATTTTCAAAATGTTTTTACTGTCACATTTTTAGTTCTGCCTGCCATCCTTCCTCTAACAGTTGGCTCAGACCTTAATACCAGACATGGTAGTATATTATGCTCAGCTGAAATTACTCATGCGTTATATTGCTATGGTAACAGGAAAGACAGGTCAGTCTAAGAACGTGTCAACGCGGTGTCTTTGCCAACAGCATGGTATTAAGTAGCAACTGTTTTTTTATTTTATGTCAGGAGTTTGGTTGATCTTCTGGGTTCATCGTGCATGGAAAATCTAGAAGAGATTATACCAAAGGTTTGCTGATGGCTCAGGCATGCATTTTGTCTTCTTTTACACTATTATTATTTATTTTATTTTAGCCCATTTTCTATTATTTTTCTTTTGATTTAGCTCACAAAAGCCAAGTTGTTCAGGTACAGTGCATGGTAAAAATTCTTTCTGGATTCTCAAAATGCTTGGTATACAAGAATTTTTTTCCTTTTGTAGAGGACTTGGTGGAGAATTAATGAGACCTACTGGCAAGTATAATCGTTGAAGTCGTGGGTCAGCAGGACGAAAGCTTTTCCAAACTTTTTAGTAAAATAACAATTTGAAAATGTGCTTTGAAAATGTGATTGGCCAAAAACCATGTTTTTATTTAAAGTGTATATGACACGAAAATTAAGTTTATCTTATTTGAAAGAACTCTTCAAATAACGAAGTATATCAATTTACAGCTTTTACATATTTCATTTAGTTCTTGAGATATTTAGACTTATGTGTTATTCAAATGAGATGACCTATGACGTCACATTGTTTGCACAACATTTTAACATATTGGAAAATCGTGTATATCTTTGAGAGTATTGAATGAAATCACTTGAAACTTTGCATGTCTATACTGACCACTAAAGTAAATAATATCGTTTAAGTTTTAATGTTGCAATAGTAATAGTATAGTTCCCAGATCTCTACGTCTCTTTGAAGAAAATCTTCGTTTTCTAACATAGTAGGCTTTGCACCAACGTCAAACTTCCGTTTCAAATTAGTTAAGTTAGTGCAAATCTACTCGACCAGCACCAATTCGAAAATGTTTCCCAGCGAAGGGAAAACAAATAATTTTGTTTTGGAATTCAAGAGGACTGGAATCTAATCATTTACCATGGCGACCATAAAATTAGAACGATTTTCTCCAGTTGTGGTCTGTATGCACATTCAAAGTTTCAAGTGATTTCGTTCAATAATCTAAAAATATATACGATTTTCCAAAATGTTAAAATGTTGTGCAAACAATGTGACGTCATAGGTCATCTCATTTGAATATCACATAAGTCTAAATATCTCAAGAACTAAGTTAAATATGGAAAAGCTGTAAATTGATATTCTTCTTTCAAAGAGTTCTTTCAAATAAGATAAACTTAATTTTCGTGTCATATACACTAATTAGATTATTCGCTCGAAATTTCTGAGGTTCGTCATAACTGGGGTTGATTTGGGCCAAAGGGAATAAGATAGCGAGGAGTTCGAGATAGCGGGGAGTTGTGCATTAAGCCTAAACCTCATAAACAATTTCTGAGTCCTTGACAGGAATCGAACCTGTAACCTTCTGATTGCCAGTGAGACGCTCTAACCATTGAGCCACATGAATGTTCAGATGGAGAGTGAAGGTTATAATTTCACAAGCCATCACTTTACCAATACAAATATATTCACATTTAACATACAGTTAATATTAACTGAACACGATACGTTCACATCGGACCATTAGTTAACCTTCACTCTCCATTTGAGTTCCTGTGGCTCAATGGCTATAGAGGTATAGGCTTGATGCAACTATATTACATATAATTTCACAAGCCATCACTTTACGGTTTCAAGTGTATAGTCAGGGGTAGAAATATTCAAAATTTTGACCAGGACAGATGTCCTTTTAAAGCCAAAAATTTACAGGGCATTTCAATGTTCTGTGGGACAAACTTTATTGTATGCTAATTACTGATTGTAAAATAAAAAATCAGGGAAATAATAACGAGTTTTTGGTTCACTAGCTAAGGGAGTTTCATCTCCTTCATTCTGTTCAATTGATCTTTTTCGTAATCCATTGATATCTTTCGTTAACTCGTAATCCCAAATGCAAACAAGTTGCTATTTTGCGATGTCATATCGCAAGACTTCTGTGGCATGGCGAAAATGTTCTTCCGCAAATGATGCGAAAACCACACAGTTCACACCCTGGTCCCAGAGTATAGTCGTGCATGGAATGAAACAGGAGCAGGCTTTTAGCCAGGATTTCAAAACTGGCCTTCCAAATATTTTGGTGGGGGTGGTCGTAAGGTGGGCACTAGAACGGAACCACTGAGACCATGTAACCGTGAGGAAGCTGGCACTAGAAAATAAATATGCTCATTATTCAGTCCCTAACCCTAACATAACCCTAATCCTATCCCCCTACATGACATGTGTACGGTTTAGGTAACCCTTATGTGGTTAGGATTAGGGTTGTGTTAGGGACTGAATAATGAGCATATTTATTTTTTAGTCCCAGTTTCCTCACGGTTACATGGTCTCAGTGGTTCCGTTCTAATGTCCACCTGGCCGGCCGTAAGCAAGTGAGCTTATCAAACGTATTGTACAGCGGTTTTATTAAACGTTTTTGCTACTTCATGTTAGATCCATATAACGGTTTCACATGTATATACGTTAAATCGATCCATAAAGGCATGTTCTTGATAAAAATAAGTGAAACCTACACAATAACTAAAATAAACAGCAGCTAACAGAAATCAAGAAACATCAAAAAGGGGGAAACGTGTAAGAAGTTGTTTGAGGAAAATATTTTACCGTCCATGCAGCTGTCCAAAAGTGGTCGTCCAAAAATCTGTTTTTTCAAAAGTGACCGTCCATAGGAGGGCTGGACGGCTGCCTACAGTAAATTTCGACCCTTGAGTATAGTTACTCTTAGTTCTATCATAATAATTACTTTCTTTTCTTCAGTTTGTCATCTGATTGAAAAACTATCTTTATCTAAATTTCAATGCAGTAGACAAACCACTGCAGGTGATTATACTGTATTATACCTTATACATTTATACTTTTGATGTTGTAGTTTCATAATTGTATATTTTAAGATGTTGCACCTTGTTGGTATGACTAAGTTTATATTTTACTTTGTTTAGACACCTGGCAACAAACAATTGATGACAATCTAAATTACAATCAAAGACCCATACAGGTTTGCTACGATAAACTTCATTCGGACCCACAGTGATTGCCTCACGCTGTTGTGGTTTCCCGGCCTTGTTATATGTCTTTTTTATTTATTTGTTTATTTGTGTATCTATTTGTATCTTGACGAAGCTTAATACAATAAAAAATAATAATAAATCTAAAAATATTAAAGTGCCCTTGAAATGAAACATGAGATATTGATTCCTGCTATTTGTTATCATGGAATATAATTTTAGGTTAATCATAGTCAATCGAGATATGGTCTGGAAACTCGGCAAACTTCAAAGTGACTATAATGAGCTACGTTTTGATGTTGAACCGCACATCCTTTGTTTTAGGTTTATTAATATTTAAACAACACGGTTGAGCGATTAAACCCAAACGATTCTATTGGATGATTGCTTCATTATACACAAAATTGCATAAAGTTGCACAAAATTGCATAAAGACGAACAAAAAGATAGAACAAAGACTTTAGCTGAGTTTCCAGACCATATCTCGATTGACTATGGGTTAATAAATGTTCACATTTGCAAAACAAATGAACAACAAACGTTCTATCACAAGAAATTGAAGCTCTAAAGTTGCCGCCATTTTTTCTTTGTCCGCCATTTTTTCTTTGTCCGCCATTGCTTAAAACTTAATCTTAATGAGCCCGCGTTTTCAAAGTGATGTGCGACGTCAAAGACTCAACAGCGTAAATTTGGTGCTGTTTGGCTTTCTTTCATGGTTTTCCTTATATATTTTAACGAAATGTTGAGAATTATATAGCATAGTTCTCCAAAGCAGTCTTTATATTTATATGACGATAAGCCATGGGTACTTTGGCTTTGCGTCTTTATCTCACTTCCGGAACATGTGCGAGTAATGGCGGCCTCGTAATCGCGTATAAAAACAGTTGAAAAAGGCGATTTCTCATGTTGGTAATTTCGTGAAATTGCACGGGTGGCGCGTGCTGTTAGCGCGCTGCTTCTCACCGCTGAGTTCTGAAGTTAAGCCTGATCGGACGGGGTTAGTACTTGGATGGGTGACTACCTCGTTCGATTCCTGAGCTTCGTGAGATTTATGTGAGTAGAGTTGTTGATTCTCTCCTGTTTTTCGAGGGTTTTTCTCCGGGTACTACGGTTTTCCTCCGGGTACTACGGTTTTCCTCCCTTCCTAATATCAACCCTAACACCAACTTTAGCTGTGCTCCGAGGTCATCATGGGTCGTATGGTGGCAGCCTGTGGCGCCTTTATTAAAACCTTCGACTCGCCGCGTTGAGCTGCGTCCATCGTGTAGTTCGTAAGATGATTAGCATGACCCCTTTACCAACAGCAGTAACATGTACGCAACGCGTACCTATTTTTATGTTTCATTTCCACCGGTCTCTTGAAGAGACAAGTGCACACAGTGTATGTGGATATCTGTAGATATTTTCAATTGGATAGCAAAAAAGTCATATGTACAGAGAGATTGAAGTTATTTATGAAAGGTGAAAGAGGTTGAATTATAATAATTAGTATACAATACAACGCAACACAACACAACACAATACAATTTATTATTTACCCACGGTGGCAACATTCCGTATAAAATTACAAAAAGTAAGCCGTGCCTATTAGATCCTTGTTACGAGTTCCTACTACTACCTATATAATCAATAATCAGTAAAATCCATTTATCTAATCTTATTTTAAAAATATTTACAGCAGTATAGCGGTAGTATAGCTGTAGTATGGTATAACTATGGTTATATAAAGAAGCAGTACTGTGGTTATTTTTTAGGAAAAAGCAGTTGATGCCCTTCGTGCATTTACCTCGTGTTACTACCAAACGTTAAATGGAATAGCTATCCCTAATATTCAAGGTAAAAGGTGGAGAAGATAGAGGATGGTTCAATATACGCTCTAAGTTTCAGTTTATTAGCAGACGTATCACTTGATAAGTTGTCTGCCGAAAAGCATCGTGCTCTTTTATTTTAAGCCGATTTATTTCTTAAATCTTTAAACAGTTCTTCTAAGAACTCATTTCTTTTTCTCACCCTTTGCTCCAACATTACGCCATTATTAGTTTTTTGGTAAATGTGTTTCTAAATAAGCAGTTTAGTTTTCAAAACGTTCTTAAATTATTACCATTCACCATGGTTAGTACGTTTTACAAAGCGATATTTAAATATGTACTGTATGTAATAAACCATCAGCATGGAACTGTTCTAAACAGACTGAGAGACCCCATTTTTTAATACAAAAGGCAATCGTCGCATTTTTTAAATTTTAGAGACACTGCTTAATAGCTATACATCACATCTAAGGAGCTCGTCAGAGATATCCAGGTATCTTAATCAAAATGTATTTTTAGCACGGTGTTTGTCTCCTGAGCTTACATATACAGCTATTTATTTGGATGTAAGAAAGTTGATCGTCCAGGTTATTGTAGTCTTAGAAAGACTATTGTTGGTGACTGACGTTTCGACGACCTCAGCGGCGGTCATCTTCAGAGTCAAGTAAAGCGTGTTTGTCAGGTTTGCCTATATATATATACATGTCTGATTCATTACGTCATCGTTTGTTTGTGTCATCATGTCAGTGGGTGTTTCGTCATGCGTTAAGCGTGGGTGTATTATTTGTCGGTAGGTCTATTGTTTGTTGGTGCGTGCGAAGAAGTTTTTTGTATGGTGTCGGTAATTGTTGTTATCTGTTAAGTGGTTTATGTGCCAAGTTGGTATACCACCTACTCATATTGATTATGACACAAACAACCGATGATGAACAATATTGGCCCACGCATGACGCAACACCCACTCATAGTAATTACGACACAAACAAACGATGACGTAATGAATCAGACGTATATATAGACAACCCTGACAAACACGCTTTACTTCACTCTGAAGATGACCGCCGCCTAGGCCGTCGAAACGTCAGTCAGCAACAATAGTCTTTCTCAAGACTACGACAACATGGAATATCAACTTTACACATCGAATGATACTCCTAGTTTCAAACCAGCTATTTATTTGTTACTAGGGAAGGTTTTTCTCTTGCCCTGGGAGCATTACCTAAATTTTTTCTCAATGGAAAGCTGATGAAGGTAGCTAGAAATATTTTAATCATTCGTCTCTCGCTTAATTTAATGTAGGGTAGGGTTAATCGTGGCAATTGATTTTCCAGGCAGAAATCGCAAGCGTAAAATGAAATTAAGAGTCGAGAAACTAAGAAACGTTTACATGAAGAACCATATCATAAAGACTACAACAAGAATATTTTGAAATCGATTTTACTAACGTTTCGTTGCAAGTTTATGGTCAGTGTTAAGTTTAAAGTGGTTCTCCGATGAAAAAATCGTCTATCCAATTTTGATTTTATCTAAAAGTATTTTCAAAATGAGACAGAATGGCTCAATACCTCATCTCGTTTCTATGACGTTATGGCCTCGCATAGACTAAATAAAATCACAAAATGATGTACATTTCTGCAAATAACAGATCACAAATGTTGAAACTTTGCACATGTATTTTATTTATTTATTTTATTTTATAAGCTTTGTCACATCTAGACTAGAGAACAAATATTTACACAATAACATTATACAAGACGATGGCAGGGTGGAAACAAGCTTTGGCCAATTACTGCGGTCCCTATGTAAAGTAAACAATACACACCTTATATATAGTTACAGATAATTACAATATACAAATACATCTAATACAAACTAGAAACAACATGAAGTGGTTTTGTTAAGTGACACGCCTGGTTGCATTTAAGGCAAATTGTTTTCCAGGAGCGAGGGTCATCTACATTGTAATTGTTTTCTAGAGCATAACGATAGTAATTGAGTAGTGAATTTTTAAAGGTTGTTAGAGTGATTATTTACTGATAATAGATTTTGGTAGTACATTCCAGATCCTTGTTGTCCTAATGGTATACGATTTTTGATATGTCAGAGTGGAAAGTACACAGCACTGTGTCAGTAATATTGTTGCCAAGGCGACCACTGGGAAACAGGAGTCTTTTTAAAAACTAAAATCTTAATTACTGTCTCTTTCAAATTGTCAAATATATGCACTGCAGTAAACATTGTTTGATAGAGGAGAAATAAACAAGTTTTGTTTTACAAATGGAAGGAGTCTGACACCAAGTGGTCTCCATGACAACAATATACTATGCACAGTGGTGTGCACTTTCATCATTGGCATACATGTGCAAAGTTTCGACACTTTTTATCTGTTATTTGCAGAGATATGCATTATTTTGAGAATTTTATTTAGTCATAGACTATCTGAGGCCACGACGTCATAGATATCTAATTTGCATGTTTCAAAAAACCTGAATATCTCTGGAAAGAGATGAGGTATTGAGAAACCGCGAAAGCCATTAAGCCATTCTGTTTCATTTTGAAAGTACTTTTAGATAAAATCACAATTGGATGGACGATTTTTTCATCGGAGAACCACTTTAAGTTTTAGCTTACTTAATATATACTACCTGTATATTAACGTCTCTGTGACATATACTATTACTTATTGGCTTCCTCTGAGCCCAATATTACAAAATATTTAAGTCGAGAATTCAATATTGGGCGAGACCTTTGAGGTCTAGCCTAATATTGCAAATCGAGACTTAAATATTTTGTAATATTGGGCGAAGATGAATCCAAAAGGGGTTTTATTATATCGAACAAAATATCTTAACACAAAGATGTTTCTTCGCACGTAAACAGTCAAAAGGTTGCTGCCCAATATGTATAGCTGTCCTACATCGTAAAATATTTGGCGCGTGATGCTAATAGAGACAATTGATATTACCGCGTGATGCTGAGGGTATAATAATCTATTTTGTTTCCCCGCAGGTTATTGAAAGTCTTCTCGAGGTCACAATTGTACCAAAAATAGATTCAGGAAAATTTGCACAATCAAGGGCTGATGCTTTAACCTCAATTGCTAAGTAAGTGTTGGAGTCGTTGAAGATTTAACACCAACAAAGAACCTTTGTCAAACTTTAAAAAACACATAAAGTCCACTGATTTCACTTGTAGTTTATGCAGGTCTTGGCTGCTCCTGTCATTTGTAATTTAAATTATATATTTTTATATTTATTTTTGTTTAATCAGGCGGACACCTCGCATGGGATATTTTTTCGTTCGTGTCCGACCTTTTTGGCATTTTCTTTTCCTTCTTTGTATGTTCTTTATAATAAAACATTTTGTGCTGCGTAGGCAGTCTAGAAATACAAATCAAATATCTAAAAAGGTTGGTGTACGTTTCGAGCGAAGGCCCTTCGTCAGAGAGTGAAACGGTAAAGTGAAATAATGATTATTTAATTATTAATAATCATTATTTCACTTTACGTTTCACTCTCTGACGAAGGGCCTTTGCTCGAAACGTTAGACTACTTACACGCTATTTCGGCAGTACACTAACCGTTTTAGATATTTGATTTGTGTGTTTTTTATACTTGTAAGTCCAAATAAAGTTGTCAAATCAAAAATCAAATCATGATTGTTTTATCTAACAAATAATATAAACTAATCATTTGATCTACCATGTTTTCTTGTTTGCAGTATTGCCATGACAGTTGGCTTACAAAGTGATGGAGACAGTAATTCAGTTATTAACGAGAAAACTCTGACAACACTTTATCAATCATGTTTTAAGGCAATGAATGATTACACCACAGATAGCCGAGGTGACGTTGGAGCTTGGTGAGTGTTGGATAACACCATAGATTCAACTTGTTGTTCAACATGTTGGTTTGAACCTAGGCGTATCATTAGATGTGTGAAATTGATCATCCAGGTTGTTGTAGTCTTGAGAAAGACTATTGTTGGTGACTGACGTTTCGACGGCCTCAGCGGCGGTCATCTTCAGAGTCAAGGAAAGCGTGTCAGGGTTTGCCTATATATACATCTGGTTCCATCGAAATGTCAGACACCAACAATAGTCTTTCTTAAGACTACAACAACCTGGACGATCAACTTCACACATCTAATAAATTTAATATTACGACGCTTCTGATTGGCTGTCGCGCGTGCTCCTCGATAGAGCGCGGGAATTTCAAGCGGCCAATCAGAAACGTTTTTTCGGTTTTTGCAAGGGAGCGTTCACTGTTTATGGCAGGGGTTGGTACCGAAGAGAAACAAGTTGAAACCCAATCTCGTTCCCAGAGCCTGCGTTGCCCTTGACCTGCGGGGGGAAACGGAGACTCTGGGATAATCCATCGCCGGAAACAGAAAAACATGGTTCCGGTTACGAAGAACGCATGCGTGACAATAAACCGGGAGGCCTGCGAACAAGCATTTGCTTTGCTTTTGGCATAATTTGTCGGACGAGGATATTGATATTTTTCATGCTGCTTTAAAAAAGTCTTTACAAAAACTGAGCAAAGGGGATATTGTAATAAAGGAGCATCAATATGAAGCGCTCAAGAGTATAGTCGTCCGATGAAATTTGGGAGCAATTATAGAATACCCGTTCAGGCCGTCCACTTTTGAAACCGCACTTAAAGGCAGAAATACAAACCAGGTTGCTCTAAAATCTTTTTAAATATAATGTCGAAGGTTTATATTTTGTGTACTTGTTGATAGTTATCAAATTAAATTGGGTTTTAAAATAGAACGAAGCAATTGTATATGATGAACTTTTCGTAATTTGACCCTTTTACTAACTGTCAACAGATACAAATAGCGAAAGTGGACGGGTATTCTACGGGACAACGAAAGGTGGAGTATGTTTCTATGAGCAGATTGTCCAGCCAAGCCAAATAATATTCGCCCAACCAGAAGCCTTAATAGAAGATAGAAAGGTCTTCCAAAACATTTTGTTCACGCCTGTTCGAACAACATTGTTCTTGTTTGTTTTTATGACAGAAAAAGTGTTAATTATTCCAATTATAGTCAGCCAATCAAAATACTTCCGGCGATGGATTATCCCAGGTCTCCGTTTCCCCCCGCAGGTCAGGGAAAACGCAGGCTCTGGGAACGAGATTGGTTGAAACCAACCATCCATCACTAGATGATGCAATCATATACATGTTATACTGCATACATGTATTTCATTATGATATCATATATATATATACGCCCTCTGCCTAATGTCTCGTCCTTGCTCTTATCATAACCTTTAGATGTTTATCTAATATTTATAGTGCTAAATATTGGTTCATATAGTATGAGATCATTACAATAAACTTCATGTTTGAATTATTTAACAACAGGTTTTACTTGACACTGTCTTTGAACAAACAATCTCTATGTTTTATATTGTATCACTATTATTATAACTATAGACATTAAACACTGATTTATTTTATTTCTTTTGTTTTAAAATGTGTTACTAGATATTTATAATGCAACCTTATCCAACCTTCTACTGCCAAAGATTTGTCTTACTCAACCCATTTCTCTTCGGTACCAACCCCAGCCATAAATAATGAACGCTCTCTAAGGAGAAAGTTAAAGTGGCACTACGATGGAATAATCGCCTGTCCAAATTTTGAATTTATTACTTTTGAAGTACTTTTGAAATGAGAGTAGTATACGGTAGAGGGGTTCTGACACGCTTTTTTCTGGCAGAAATAGTGACGTCATGGGTGGAGCAAAAATCTCCGCCCGTTCCACCCGTCTCTGTTAAATCCCCACTCTGTTAAATCCCCACTCTGTTAAATCCCCACTCTGTTAAATAATTAAAATTTGAAAAAAATGGTGACGTCATGGGTGGTGCCTTTTGGCACCACCCGCACCACTAATTCGGTCAAATATAGTTCTCTCTTAGTCAATAACTCATCTTATTCCAGAGATATTCAGGTCTTTGAAACATGCAAATGAGACCCATTATGACGTTATTTACTCACATAAATTTCCAAAAAGACGAATATCTCCGGACATAATTTGTAGATTGTATAGAGACGTTCCAGATGCATGCTTATACGAATAATACACGGTACTGTGTACAGAAATTCCTGGATATTTTCGGCTCGATTTCCATATAAATATCCCCAAATTTAAAACATAGTGGCTAACCCAAACCTTACCCTAATCCTAACCCTAACCCTCCACCTAATATATACTAACCCTAACTCTTACGATAATGTTTTATTTTAGAAATAACAGCTGATTTTAATTTCGACTTTTACTACCGATAGTCTATGTGACGTCATTTCGGGATTTTATATGGAAATTCAACCATATTTTCCTCAGAATTGAGAATTTTATCGAGTTCGTGCATGTGAGTAAATATCGTGATAAGGCACATTTGCATATTCGGAAAACATGAATATCTTTGGAACAAGATGATATATTGACTAAGGAGAACGTTATTCTTATTTCAAAAGTACTTCTAAATAAAATCTAAATAAGGTAGACAATTTTCTATCGAAGTGCCACTTTAATATTTTTAATCAGCGAAATAAAGCTTGTTTTCATAGTTTGACGCTACTCTGTCTTACAAAATTTTTGAACGTAACTTTAAAAGTTACTGTCCATGACCCAACGTTTTGACACTCCAATCTAGTGTCTTCATCAGGGGTGATCGTTGTAAAGTTAGGATCCCTATTTATACCCTCATAGAACCGATGATGACGTTATCTATTAACAAGATTCAAATAAGCTTCTGGTAAGACCACCAAGCCTCCTCCGCAGGCAACTCTGTGGCTTCTTTTTCCGAGTCAAATATTCTTCCAAAGCTGTTTTGGCCGAGCCAGAGAAATTACTTCGTCGACTAATCCCTACACAATCCCGATACTTCCCTGCAATCCCAGCCAAAACATTGCTCGTGCAGCTATTTGACTTGGAAAAAAGAAGCCACAGAATTGCCTGCGTAGGAGGCTATAGACCACCGTCATCGTGATTCAATTAATGGACGTTCTATGAGGGTATAAATAGAGATCCTAACTTTACAACGATAACCCCTGAAGAAGACACTAGATTGGAGTGTCAAAACGTTGGGTCATGGACAGTAACTTTTAAAGTTACGTTCAAAAAACTTTTTAAGCCGCTATGTCTGATTTATCACCTGGTTGCATTGGGAAATTATTTAGGTACTTGGGAAGTTTCAAGAACACTCCAAAATCTAGAGCTTTTCTTTGTGCTCTCTCGAATTCTCGCGTGCGTCTATAAATCGATGAAGCACGCGAAATTATGAACCATTTCTCCAGTTGAACATACTGTTCATGCTAAAACAGTGGTTTTTCTTAATAAAGGGTGCGAGAAGCAAGTATGTCCTGTCTTCTTAAACTGACGTTGCTAGTTGTGGAAGAAAATCCTCTTCTACTTGGACAGGAACTGTGAGTAAATGTGCATAGTATATATTTTATAATCAATGTTTTTTACCTCCTTCATTTGGTTATAATTCTTAATATCTCCTCAGTAGTTGTTTTGTGCACTTCTGTGTAGTGAAATACATTTTCAATGGACGAAGTGTTTGTTCTAATTGTCGGTTTCAGCTCTTGTCTTTTAATGTCTTTCAGCTGCCATCAAATTATGTGTTGTCTTCTGAAGCAAGCTAGTGAAAAAATTGATCGTACAAGATCACACGCTGGAGAAATTGTCTTAAAACTTCTTCACAAACAAAAGTAAGCCTTAAGTCTTAAGTTTTATTAAAATCCAAATAGTTTTACAAATGCAGCCAGGATTTCAAAAGAAGACATCCAATTTCAGATAAATCAGATTAAAAACGCTTAAGATAAACCGGAGAAGTAAGGTCTTTGATCAATGGACCTTATAAATATTCTTTATTGTTTTGTCAACCAGATAACGTCATTCTGGTAGTTTAACTCATTCATATTTTTATGTTAAAGTGCCACTACGATGAAAATTCACCCCCGTCTTTTAGATTCTCTTTAGCATAGAATAGTATTTCAGGGTCGAAAGTGATCATCGATGTAAAAAAACACTAAAAAATGGTATTTTGAAGTAAGTATTTTGAGCTCTGAAATCACTAATTTAATTTAATTTAATTTTAAAACATTTTATATAGCGCAAATTATCATAAAAATGTTCAGATGCGCTGTTAATAAATACAATCAGTTTAAAAAATATCTAAAACTAAATTATCTAAAAACAAAACAATACTAGTACGCTATAGATTATTATAAGCATTACGAAATAAAAAAGTCTTCAAGTTTTTCCTAAAAGCATCATAATTAGTAATGTTCCTTATATCCACCGATAAAGAATTCCATTCACATGGTGCTGCTGAGCTGAATTAGGCCACCATTGCAAAAAACGTGTTCCAAGTGAGCCCGCAATTTCAAAAGGTAATATTGTTTATGACGTCAGATTCTCAATGCTACGCCTGAATTTCAGTCGAGGTTACTTGTTTTCTTGTTTTCTTCGAGAAGTGGATGAAATGTTCAGCCTTTCAGATGAAGAATTTGAATAAACGACTTTGATTTACTTGAAGAATTAGCGATGTGGAGTCTTCCCGTTGAGAATTTGACGTCACTTCGTTACGCTGGTCAGGAACATGAACGATTAATGGCGGACATAACAACTCCAGATTCGGAGTCAGAAAAATAATACTTGCCATCGTCTAATCGCAAAATGGTTTCGACCGAGTAATATTTAGCAGCTCTGCTTTATAAATACGTAAAAATATCGATAGGTACAAATTTGATCGTAGTGGCACTTTAAGAAGTACCAGGTTGTCAATCGTAATAAATTTAATGTTTTCAGTTACTCAACCTCTCAATACTCAACAAAAACCCGTAATCTTCTGAACTTCCAAGACTCAGATGTCGTGGTAGCTAAATGATAAGTGCGTCAGATTATAGTGATTAAGAGGTTATATACCAAGAAGAAATAATATCTTGTAATATATCTTGTCGTTCGAAAATTTCATTTTCATTTTTCCCTGCTAAAGTCGATTCACTATATTCACAGGAAATGACGTTAAAGAAGCGACACGCGAAGTCATTGCACACTAATTCAACTGTGAAACACAAAGAAAGTTTGGCTCTGAACTTTTAACACACCTGTTTAGACAAAATTCGCTCAATTCCCAAACTTTCATTGCATTTCACTGCTGAATCAATGTGTAACGTTTTCCGTGTCTCTGCTTTGACGTCATTTCCTGTGAATAGTAAATCACTTTAGCAGGAGTAAAAGGTATGAAGATGAAATTTCCGCACGACAAGATATTTTACATTCTTCTCAAGAGATTGGAAAGATCACAAATATGTAAAATCCCCAAACCCCGGATAGGTACTTTAAGGTTATACCCCGTTCAGGGCTAATAGGTTCTCCTGAGTATATTAACAACTTGAGCAGCAAACTTAAAATGTATTATATTTTATTACAGTCCCATGGTCCCGAATATACCAAACCATGATAGGCTTCTTGAAATCTTTCCAAGGTATTGTTTCACATCAGGAGCCACTTTAATACTCTCTCTCTCTCTCTCTCTCTCTCTCTCTCTCTCTCTCTCTCTCTCTCTCTCTCTCTCTCTCTCTCTCTCTCTCTCTCTCTCTCTCTCTCTCTCTCTCTCTCTCTCTCTCTCTCTCTCTCTCTCTCTCTCTCTCTCTCTCTCTCTCTCTCTCTCTCTCTCTCTCTCTCTCTCTCTCTCTCTCTCTCTCTCTCTCTCTCTCTCTCTCTCTCTCTCTCTCTCTCTCTCTCTCTCTCTCTTTTTTGTTTTTGGAAAACTTTGTTTTATATTTTTCCAAGAACTGATTGTGAAAACCTAAATTGGAGTGCTCCAGCTGATTGCTTTCCAAGAATTTCTCAGTTATTGGAAATCTCTTGTTACCAGTACGCTGTTCTCAGCGGTCTTGTCATGAGTGCCGGAGGTCTTACGGAGTCATTGGTGAGTTGGGCAAACGACTGAGCAAGGGAAAACTTGTTCATGTGTACGGTTGTCAAGGAAAGCTTGTCAAAAAACAAACGTGGTAGGTCACCGAGCACAACTTAATTAGCGAGCATTGCTGCATAAGAAAATCTATTTCATTGTTCACACACGGCGCAGTTAAAACATATCAAGAAGGTGGTCAAGGAAAGCTTGACAAGAAATATATGTGGTAGGTCACCGAGCACATGTAATTGTATGGCGTTTAAATGGTCACATTCAATTTTGACATTATAAACGCGCCATAAAAGACAGCTAGAAGTTCAGCACTAAAGCAGAACACGTTGCCGTTGGCGAGTTCCGAATATTTGATTCGTCTACTTTCCGCATCCGGCGATTAAACGAACATCCACGAGTTACGTCACAGAACGTCATAAAACTGAACAAATAAATATCTCGAACGACAGAGTGCAATTTACACAAGTCGAGATTTCGTTGACTATACATAGTTCCGTGAAGAGGTCTGGGCACGAGACACAGAACCCAAGATTAAGATATCTATATATGATAACATTCATTTTTGCAACTTATCTTACAACAATGTTGCCTTGTCATTTACTCACAATGTTGCGCGGATTACTATCAACGGCCACGTACAACTTGTTTCGCAACAATGTGATTGTCATTTACTCACAATGTTGCAAGGATAATAAGAATATATATAAAAGCTGGTAAGTTCTCAAAAGAACTGGATATAATATGAAAAAGAGAAATAAGAGAACTTCAATATCACGAAGAGTACTTAAGTAAGCCAGTACTTACGTATTTTCATAGACTGTTGCACGGATTACTATACCATCGCGGCCACGTGCAATAGACCTTACCCCGCGCGCGTGCCTTCCCAGCAGCCCCTTCGCGCCTCGCTCCTCCGCATTGCCAATACGCGCGCGTAGAAGGATTGAGACGCCTGGGTACTACTATTACCATAATTCCTTGCGAGATTTCCTTTCTTATATGTTAATGTTAAACTCCCTCTTGCAGACATACAATAAGATATCCCGAAAAGGATTCTGGTAGTAGTCATATTGTCTAATGTCTCGCAACAACTTTCTTTCATTTGCAGGTTGCAACAGAATGTGGCGAAAAGTAAAAGTTAAAAACCTTTCGCAACATTTCAGCCGCAACTTCTAACACGCGCCTTTCCAAAACAAAGTTAAAGGGATTTATTTCTCCTATTATATCTGTAAGACTGAGTGTTTTCCCCCCGTTTCTTTCAGGTTCGTCAATCCAGTATTTCCCTTCGAAATTTTTTAACCAACATTTCATCAAGGTATTGAAACAGCGCGCTGATACTGAACGTTGTAAGATATATGTATATGTATATGTATATGTATATGTATATGTATATGTATATGTATGTGTATGTGTATGTATATGTATATATATATATATATATATATATATATATAAACAGAAGTGTTTTTTAAATTTTTGTTAGCGACGACGCTTCTATGGATTTTGCGGACAACCTAGTGAAACTGTTCAAGGAGTTTCAGAAAATTGACAGGTAAATTGAAAAAAACGACATGCAAAGGAAAACGAATTCCTGGATTAGTTATATGGCAACAATGTTGCGTTTACGTTGCTCGTTATAAGGCCAGTGGCTCTGGAAGCAGTTTCTGGACTGTGAGTGTCCTAAGAAGGACAGCCACAATATTTTGACGCATTGTATACAACGAACAGCGACAGAAACATTTTGGAAACTATCTAACTCTTCACAAATTTTTGTTTAATAATAAAAGTTCTTGAAGTAATTGTTGTGATGTTATATATTGTATGTTATGTATATATAGTTATCTATTATCTTCTCTGAAGGGCGAGGACGCCCACAATTTTGAAAAGCTTCCGGAGCCCCTGCTTAAATTGCCCCTAACCCCAACATTTTTTATTGCCTTATTTGGAAGAACTTTTAAAATGATAAAGTAACTTCTTTTGAAGATTTTCGTTTCTTCACTTTCTTTTTGAGTTATATCAGTTTGTTTGATGTGCAAATGTCCGGAATTTACGTCACACACGTGTGACAAGAGTTGCACGTGGGTAGTAGCAACATTACCGCAAGCCATACGAGTTTTAGCGCGGCAGAACGAATTTTTCGAATTTTTGTCGCGGCAACATGCTAACCTTAAAAATCGTCCAGTGTAGCTTCAGTTTAAAATTGACGCAGCTGCCGTGGAATTTAACACATTTTTAAATACATACCTTAGTTAAAAGTGATTTGGAGCATAGCTATTTCAATATAGTACATACAGACATGCCCTATGTCGCGTATACGAACTAGGACACAACGTAGCCTTCGCTCTGCTATTTGAGGGAACGGACCAATGGAAAAGTGATGGCAGGGGCATTTTTGCCACGTGTAATTTTTTTCTGGATATGATATTTTTTTCCTGTGATGGATTTTATTTTTGTTTTTGCCCCCACCCCCCATCACTTTTCTAATGGTCCGTCCCGTATCTCAATGGTTAGAGCGTCTAACCGGAGGTCAGAAGGTTGCGGGTTCTATTCCCATCTGGGGCTCAGAAATATATTTCTCATTGAGTAGTAAACAATTTATTATATCTTAGTTATTTTGTGAACCAGATTCCGTCGTTGATATTGGTGTTTTCTTTGTTTTAGAGTCATCATACCTTTATTCAACGTGCTTGATCTGCTTCTCTCCAACGGAAGTTTAAGTTTCTTGTCGGTAGAAGGACGGTGAGAAATAAATATGTCTCTTTTTTTATACAACTAGAGTTTTGTAAATAATGACTAGAGTGGTTCTCTCGCTAGCTCTTATCCACCGGATAAGCTATCCAGGCTTCGTATAACCAGCCTCAGATGTTTTATTTACATGTGCAACAATCTGAACTTTACAAGTTCACTTCAAATGAAACTTGGGGGCATGTTTATGATTAAGCCATCTTTTAGAAACAGCCCGTATAAAAATGTATGTATAGTATATGCCATGTTCAAATTAGCAACACATGATTAGCAACAAATGGTTTAAAATAACTATTAATTTCTTTATGTATCTGTGTGCACGCATTTTCATACATTGCTTCTTAAGACTACATGTTCTATCCTTAATAACGGTAGTCACATGTACGCATTGCGTACCTATTTTTATCCCCAGCACCTAATAATATCAATGGTTAATTCTCCTAGTAATTCCGTACGAGGGGCATAAAGAATTAATCATATATCAGAATATAACTTCTCCTAATAATATTAAAGACTTATTAACCGAGTGCGAGGTCTGTACGGTAAAGTATTTGCCTGAGGTTTTCGTACAGACCGAGCGCCGAAGGTGCGAGGTCTGTGCGAGGTCTGTGCGAAAAAACCGAAGGCAAATACTTTACCGTACAGACCAAGCAAACGAGGTTAATAAGACATTTATTATATGGCTTTTGGTTCATTTTGCTCTCTGTTTTTAACGTTGTGTTTGTCTTCAGATGTTGCCGTTTACCTTACCTCTGAGCTTGTTGATTTCGCTTCATGTTTACACGCGTTACTGGTCGTTAGGCATTCATTTTCTTCACTTATAGATAAACAGCTTTCAAGAAAAGCAGCACTAATGTTCCAGGACGTGTTATTGTTCGAACTTTTTCAACGAACATACTCAAATCCTCTTTTATTTTCATCTAAATCAACTCAGAAATTTTCCCGCCAAAACTTACCGGTCCGGAAAAAGGCGTATTGCCCTCTCACATCGCCGGGAGGGCAATACACTTTTTTCCGGACCTCTCACGAACCAATCAGCGTGCGCCATCTTTCTTAGCCATATAATAACAATGGTTAACCAAGCATATATTTGATTTGAATAAAGGAAATGATCACCAAAGATAAAATGACATGTTTTTAAAACAACTTCTCCCAACTAGTCATCATCATCATCTTCGTTTAATATCTATATTTTCCCATTTCTGAGGTTAGACATGGTTAATGAGTACACCAAGTTATCGTATCAGACTTCTCCAGATTTCTTGATCACATGACTGCTCCTTCCTGATGTTTAGTTCAGCCCGAAATTCCCTTTTGCCATGTTATCTTTGGACGGTCAACTGGCTTTCTCCCTGGTACCTCCATCTTACGTGTATTATCACATGTCTTCAGTGTTTTAGACAGCCTATCTGTTAATCCCCATGTTTCTGACGCAATTACTAGGCCCTGGATTTCAGAGGAATTCCTTAATTAACAAGCAGGGGTGCAATTTCTCGCCACTTCCTCCATTCTGTTTCTGACAGCCCTCCGCGGTTGCCTGATACCCGAAAGTGTCTCCCAGATAGCAAAAAGTATCTACAACATCTAGACGCTCTCCATTTACTTCGATCTGCCTACACTCCTCATCTCCACATCTCAAGTCTCTTTCTACGCATCTCGGGCAACAGAACCCTGTTATACTCCATTTATTGACCTCAGTCCTGAGCATCATTTGTGGCACCATTTCTTACATTCATTGCATTGTACTAAGTTAACACCCACTCCTTTCCATAGCATCCACATGGATACTTTTCCGACTCTATAACATCTCTTGATTTTCTCCTGTTACCATAACCTTTGTTTTCCCGGTGTACTATATAGGAAATGTTTGGAGACCAATAAGGAGAATTTATATATTGATACTGGGGCTTAAAGGGTTAAACTTTGTTTTAATTTTTCTCATTAGGGAAAATATTACAGAGACATTATGTGATTTGACCAAACTTGAGGTCACAAGAATACCAGATGCCAAGAAGATTATCACAAGCATTAATGTGTATGTGTGAAAACTAGTAGTTGTCCTAACCAGTGGCGTTACGGTGAAGGCTAAAATGGATGACTCAAAAGGACCTTCACATTTTCTAGAACTTCTAATCCACCCCAATCTCAATCCTAACCCTAATCTCAATCCTAACCCTAATCTCAATCCTAATCCTAACCTTGATCCTAACCTTAAGCCTAATCCTAACCGTAGCTAAACCTAACCTAACGAAAAATAAAGACCAGACAAAAACAGAAAGGTCCTTTTAGACATCACTTTTAGCCATCCCCTGGCGTTACGGTGCATCCTGTGGCCCTTAGCAAATTAGCTTTTGAGGGGCCTCAGTAGTTTAAAAATGTTTCAAAAATCAACATTTCTAATACTATTTCAAATGTTTCGAGATAGCGGCATGTAGTCCAGTCAATCTTCGGTTTAACATCAAACAAATTGCAACAGAAATGGTTTTAGCTTTCTCATCACTTTGATACATTCAGAAATAACATACCAAAAGTCCCTAGAAATCAACCCTGGAAAGTTTAAAAAATCAAGTTTTTCTTACAATTTACCTACAAAAGCACTATTCTTTAAAAAAAGTGAAATTTCAAGTTCACGTTTAGCAAATATTACCTATGTCTTTAGAAAGTTCTCAAAAAGCTATTATATGAAGGACATTTAAGCGGATAATACAATTTTCTAAGCTCATTTTGAGTTATTCGCTCAAGAAAAGTAGAAAACCTCGGCTGTTTTTTAGCAGGTTTAACCTTACGTAACTCAACATCAGTGGCGAAGCTGGCCCTAGCAACTGTTCATGCTATGCTAATTTTTAACATCTGCGTATTTTGAAAACAATACATTTCTAAAGATCGTTTCATGATTTGCATAGCATGACCAGTTGCTATGGCCAACTTAGCTACTGCTCAACATGGGCCTGGAAAATTGTACTACCCGCATAAATGTCCTTCATATGTTTTTTGAGAACTCTCTAACGACATAGGTGATATTTGGTAAAAGTGAACTTGAAATTTCACTTTTTTTAAAGGATGGTGCTTTTGTAGTTAAATTGTAAGAAAAACCGGATTTTCTGAACTTTCCACTTGGTTGATTTCTAGGGACTTTTGGTATGTGATTTCTGAATGTATCAAGGTACTGAGAAAGCTAAAACCATTTCTGTTGCAATTTGTTTGAAGTTGAACCTTTATTTCAGGTAGATTGACTGGACTAATGCGACTATGTTTCAACTGGACCTTTGCAATGCGGCGAGAAAGGAAATCTGCTAACAATAACATAGTGATTTGGTATAATGTGAAGGTGCTTATCATTATATATATATATATATATATATATATATATATATATATATATATATATACACATCTTTATTAAGTTGATAATGACACTAATTAAGTAGTTAAGCTGGCAACACACTGAAAAATAATATAATCAGTCTGTTATTTTTCTGTCAGATCAAAGTAATTTCAATAATTTTAGAGTTCCATGATATTTAGAGTTGACAAGTAGAAATAAGGGAAGACAAATGTGTTTGCATACCAGTAAACATGTAAATGTGATATTTAATTATTTTGAGTTCCTAAACACATTATAACTTGGATTTTGAACTTTTGAGGGGCCCTTTGCGGTCGGGACACTCTAATGCTAACTACTGTCTGTTATGCCACAGGACCTAACAGTAGTGCAGTAAAATTGAAATGTTATTTCTATATCTTTGAAGGTTTTGTGGTCTTCTCCAATTTCCAGGAAACACCCGTCAAAAGTCATTGCAGTATTTGTTTATTCTTCTTTGCCATAAATATCCTAGGGTGAGTGCAGTTTGTTCGATGAAAAAAATGAAGGATTGAAGGAAAGAAAGGGTAGTAAGGGAGGGAAGGAATTACGAAAATAAGGGATTGATTGGTTCTCGTTTATTCAAGATATGGTAGTTACTTCAATTTTAAATAAAAATAAAATTGCTTTACATGTTAGCCATGTATATGTATACAATTTTTAATTAATTATCGAAGGTGAAGTCATTACATTTTCCACATTCTTTTTAAACTACCTTAAATTCTTAGACATTTTGACATCTCTTGAAAGGGAGTTCTCAAACTCATCAATACACACGTAAAAACGCACAGTCTGTTTCTACCTGAACAGCCTAAAACATGGTTGATATTGGCAGGCATGAACAGGATTGAGCTGGCCAGCTTGAACAGGGTTGTCAACAGGCCTGTTCATGGATATTGAAACAGTATTGTTCAATGGCTGATGATCGAACAGGCTTGAACAGTGTTGAACAACATTGTTCATACATTATACAACATGTTGTCAGAGCATGATGAAATAACAAAGTTGAACAGCGTTGTTACAACAGCCATGAACTTGGTTGTTCTATCAAGCTGGTTTTTGCATGTTCTCACATGCATGAACAACTGCTGTCGATTCAACAAGCCTGTCACAACATGTTGAAACATGCTTGAACAGTGCTGTTATTTTAACAGTCCTGATCTATCATGTTGACAATGCTGTTATAGGCATGTTGAACCAACAACCTTGTTCACAACCTGTGAGATTTTTACGTGTGTAGTTCATAAGGAAAACACAAAGGAAAATCATAACCGAGACGTTGGTAAATGTGGTAATAAACGTCCATGAATTAAGCCAACTTTTCCCTCAAATTTCTCTTAAAATACTGGTTCGTTTGAGAAGCTATATCATACACTTGAAAGGCGTTTATTATCTGATTTGAAAACACCTCGAAGTTGGTTTAAAAACTCGGCTATCGCCTCCTCGTTTTTCAACACAGTTCTTGGAGTTTTCAAATCAGATAATAAACGCCTTCTCGTGTATGATATATTACTTCCATAATTTTGCACTTCTGTATGATCAAGCTATATGCATAATATGTGGGAGTTAAAGGTGCAGTCCAGTCCGTTCTGCGCATGTGTGATATTTCAAACGTTGGGGACCCCACATGTCAACAAACTTTAACGGAATAGATTTGCGACAGTTCGAAAGCGAGTGTTCGTTAAAGGTGGCGAAGGCACGAGTGGTAGTTTGATATATTATCCACATTTAGGAACCAAACAGCTAATTCGTATAACACGCTTTTTAGGCGGAAAAGCTCAAGCATGTGAAAAAAATCCGCAATACTTCATGTTCAATGTTTATATAACGCAATGTAAACAAACGATGTAAACAGAAACGTGGACATGCGCAGAACGGACTGGACGGCACCTTTAATGACTAAAGGTGGGAGGGAGAGGGGTGGGACAGAGGGGGAAGGGAGGTGTGTTCAAGGAGGAAATGATAAAGCCTGTAATTTATTTATTATTAGGTCAGAAAATCAACAGCGGATTCTTTCTATACTGCTTTGATAACATATGATGATATCACCAGTGATGAGTATCTTGAAGAAGTGTTAACTATTTTAAGTGAAACTTTATGGTGAGAGATATTATATATCTTATTACTTTATGGTGAGAGATATTATATATCTTTTTACTTTATGGTGAGAGATATTATATATCTTATCACTTTATGGTGAGAGATATTATATATCTTATTACTTTATGGTGAGAGATATTATATATCTTAGCTAATATAATTATTTTGTCAGCAGTTAATATTTATAATTTCTACTCAAAGGGAGGAAGATGTTCAAAAAATCCGACCACAGAGAAATAAATTGTGTGACATATTTGGAGTTGCAAAACCAGTTTTGAAGGTATGATTTCATATACAGCTATTGTTACAAGTCACATCCTTGGACGAAGCTCTGGTACCTTGGGTAACCCTGCACTACCCTGGACGAAGCTCTGGCACCCTGGGTAACCCTGCACTACCCTTGACGAAGCTCTGGCACCCTGAGTAACCCTAACTCTTCAAGATAAAGCAAATTGAGTGAATGTATTAGCAATGGAAATACTTCTACTTTAATTGCAGAGTACTTCCAAACCCAAACCTGTGAATTCATCTGTACAAGATCCTCTGAGCAGCTATAAAGGTTAGTGATGTATAAGTGTTTTGCTTCGTAGACAATATTGATCGAAATTGAAAACTCAAAAAGGTCATGTACAGTACTACCAAAATAGTGTGTATGAGGTATAAAATCAACTAGATACTGTAAGATGTTTACATGTGGCTGGCCCAAGTTCAGGTCACACTGGGTTGTTTACAGAGGTGTGGCCTGAGACTCAGTTCACATGGTTGCTAACCGACCTGAACATTGACCTGATTCCGGATAGATTTCCCATGTAAACATTACACAATCTAAAGGGGGTGTTACACTATGCACTTTTTCGTGCAACTTGTCTCGCAATGGCTCAATCTGCTACGTTGCATCAGTTGCATGAAAAGGGGGTGTTACACTATGCAATTTTTCGTGCATCTGGTCTCGCAATGGCTCAATCTGCTACGTCGCAGTTGCATGAAAGGGGGTGTTACACTGGGAACGTTTCGTGCAACTTGACTCGCAACGTTTCGCAATCTTTGTGTTTTCGCAATCTACGCATGCGCATCTAAAAAATTAAGTTTGTCTAATATGAAAGAACTCATAAAACGATAGAGACCTTTTACAACTTTTCGGTATTTTACTTCGTTTTTGTAATATTTCAGTTTGTTTGATATGTAAATGAGATGGTCTCTGACGTCAGGTGCACGGTAGAGAATTTTCACACATTAAAAAAGTCTTTTAATAATAATAATAATAATAATAATGATAATAATAATGGTTTATTTACATAATCTCGCACACAAGTGTGAATCACATTATGTTTGGATCGCCACCTACCTATACTATCAAGTTTTGTGATTGGTTGATTAAAACAATAAAACAATAGAATCAACCACAAAGAAACCAATGTCCTAACCCTAACCACCTTTGTTCCATGTAGCCAATCACAAAACCTGTTCATTTTAGGTACGTATTTACCGTTATGTTTACATATAAGAAGTGCGTTACAAATTGATATATTCAAGTATAATGTTCATACATTCTAATTAATTGTTAAATGTTTTGTAAAAATCTAAACTATTTTAGTAGTAGCTAAAACTGACCATGCATTATATGCTGGTAAAAATCTTCTGACAATTAAATTGTGCTGTATAGGCCATTGCTGGGAAAAAGCTCTTTTTATATCTATCAGTTCGACATTTAATCAAGTTAAAACTAGAGTTATTTCGGAGGGTATGTGAATGGCACTCCTGACGTAATGGAGGCAGGAGGTGATGAAAACGCGAATCCGACTTTCTAATATTCTTTAACCCCTTCAAACAGAGTTCGCGACTAGATGCGCATGCGTAGCTTGCGGAGTTATTATACGCACATTTTCAAGTAAATTTGTGGAACAAACTTGAAGATTGAACTAATATTTTAATGAGTGAAAATTCTCTACCCTGCACCTGACGTCAGAGACTATCTCATTTACAGTACATATCAAACAAACTGAAATATTTCAAAAACGAAGTAAAATACGGAAAAATTGTAAAAGGTGTTACTCTATCATTTTACGAGTTCTTTTATATTTAGACAAGCTTAATTTTTGTTGCCAATGTCCTTTAAGTCCGATCCGTCTTTTATAGCAAGCATTCTAAAAGTTGTAAGAACAGGAATCTCAATATGATCATGAATATTAATTAGAATTGATGACTGTCATATTTGAAACTAACCAAAGCTAACAAAACTTCAAATCACAAATACGAATGTTCAGTACTAAGAGTTTTTACATAGTGTTCTCATATCCTGCTCTTTCAATAAACGTAACAGGAAAGTCTTTTTCGTTCTCTTGGACGTTTTCCACTTCGAAAGGGAGAATAACTTTCGCAGTGGTCGCAATTTCTATCATCTTGCTGGCTTTGTCGCATTCTCTTATTTCAGCAGCTCTAACGTTTCCGTCTGTTCCAGCAATGAGGCGTGTGATCTTTCCCACTTTCAACCGCTGTCGTGGCATTTTCTCTTCGTAAACACATACCATATTTGTCTCCAACCTGGACTGTCTTTCCTTTTCTGCCGACGCATCAGTGGTGTTCTCTGAGTTCCGTCAGGTATTCCGTATTCTTTTCGCCATCTGTTCCAGAAATGTTTCAGAACTATTTCCAAGTGTCTTTCACTATCCTGCATCTCATGGTAGTCTGCGTTGCGCTTTGGGCGATCTACGCTGATACAACTTTCTGCGGGTGTTAACAATCGTTTTCCCAGTACCAAATGTGTCAAGGATGCACAATGACGTGTGATGTCGTAGGTTACATTTCATACAATTACTTTTCGAGAGGGCAGTTTCGGACAATGTGACCTGAACGAAGGCAATTAAAACATTTACTTTTTCTTCGCAGCAATTTTCGGCGACCTGAGAAGTCTGTTACGATGTTACACTTGGTTGATGTGCCGACCTTGGCAGTAAATGCATGCGAATGACGTTTGCTCTTCTTTCTGTGTGAGAAAGCTTGAAGGCTCTTTCTTGGTATATGGACAACCCAATTACGATTGCATCAAATTTCAATTTGATCAGTTTCTATCCATCGAAATTTCGATTGAAATTACTTTATAACACAGGTAACATATCCCTCGTTCTTTAAAAAACCAGGGAGAATGTTTCGGTTGTGTATATATTGAGAAAGCGCCAGCTTGAAGTGGTCGACCATGGTTTACCTTGACGTTTGGGAAACTCTTCTTTTCGTTCTTCGCGGTTGGATGATCGCATGTGGAAGCAGCGTTCTCTGGCTTCGAGTTCTACCTTGAACGCGTCCAACATTCCGTCAACGTCCCAAGTGTTCTGATTACAGTTAATTACAATCAGTCTTGACTAATTACAATCAGTCTCGTGTCTTCGGGAATCTTGTTGAGTATGACGGGAACCGGCAAGCTTCCATACGATTTGGAATCCACTCCAGGTTTTGCAAGCTTCTTATGTGGCCTTCGATTGTGTCGAATTGGCGTCGAGTCGATTTAATGTCGGCAGAGGATGTAACGGCGTGAGCTTTCAAAAGGGCATCCATATGTGATGAAATCAACAACTGTGGATTGGAGAATCGATTCTTCAAAAAGATCAAAACCTCGAGGGGTTTTATAAGGAGATAGCTGAAGCAGCAACTCCGTCCAATAATCCCTTCAGATGGTTGAATTTTTCAACTGCGGCTACATCTTGTTGTTGTGCACGGCTGATTTTGTGAGTTCACCAGAAAATCTCTCTAAGGTTAACTTCGGAGTCCGCGGTGTTTGTGCTAACGGTACTCGGATTTACGTTACTAGTGGCTGACGAATTATCTTGGGTGCGGCGTCTTCAAGGATAGCATCGTCTAGTTTATTTATCGTGTTCTTCCCATCCAGGGTAATCTTCCATGCTCGGAGTTTCTCTGTGTTTGACAGTGAGCTGTCAACATCGGTGTGTACGAATTCGTCGAGTACCTGGATTGTCTTTCGTTCTTACGAATGTTCTGTGGTCGATTCGGATTCGTTTTGTCTTGTTCAAAGGCATATCTTAGTCTCAATATCCGGCTCGAAGGACCATGTTGTAAATCGTGTATATAAATCTCGTAAACAATTTAATTTTAAGTCTTTATTTCTCGATACTACTCATAATACTAAAAACAAAACATCACCTTCCCTCTTCACTTAGACACACAGTTCTCATGAGGTTGTAAACACATTACGGCACTGAAACTTAACATCCGGTCAATTTCTCAATTTCGTAAACACTGTAAACACCCCATAATTTTATATGCCCTAGTTTTAATTGCGAGACTAAAGGAGGCAAGACCTTCACAATTTCTACTTGCTAGTTATGGAACTTGTTGCCTCTTGATTTAAAAAAGGAATTTAAGAAAGGAATCACTTGTAAATTGTGAGTTCTCCTATATGCACTATTTTGGTAGTACACCACCCTTTCAGAGTTTTCAATGTCTTAACCAAGGTTAGTGTTATTTCAATTCATTCTGTTATCATCATCTTACTTATAACCTGCTAATTATGGTGACTGCTGTAAATTTACTTTCAGATCTTGTCACTCGCCTTGACTATTAAAGCGATGTTTAATGTGCACACCACAGAGAGAATTGTTATTTATTTTAGCTGCTTTTGTAATATTTTAAGATATAGAAATATGGATTAATAATAAAGAATAAAATAATATCATGTACATTTTAACTAATTATAATAACATGTTGTGCTGCGTAGGCAGTGTAGAAATACAATTATCAAATATTCTGAAAGGTTGGTGTACAGTGCAGAAATAGTGTGGAGGTATAACATTTCAAGCTAAGGCCCTTTGTCAGAGAATGAAATGGGAGACTCTGATACACACTATTTCAACAGTACATCAACCTTTCAGAGTATCATAAAGTGATTCAGATTTACTTGTACCATTTATAAATTACATGCGATAATGTTTAATGGTTTTCCATGGCATTGTGTTTCCTTGTGAAAGTGTTTTGTATGCCATTTTGTATACTTCACCAGGAGTAAACCCAACAATAGTGGTTTCTTTTACATGAATACTGTTCTCTGAAACCAGGCTTTTTATTCTATCTCTAATATCATTAGGAGACGTATAGTTATAAACAGGTTGGTCTGTTTGACCTTTGTGCATCTTGTCCTTAGAGAAAGAGCAATATTTCAAAAATTAGTCACATAATGTTTTAATTCAAAATTTAGAGTGCAAATGCATTGCTCCTTCAACTCACGTCTGTTGTCTCACTTATGTAAGACTCAACATTACAAGCAATCTCGATGCAACCTTCGTGTCTAAATGCCATTGCTTGTACTCCAGGTAGGCCCCCTAGACTTGAACCACGGATCTTCTTTGCTATTTCCCTGCCCACTACAATGTCATCTGATTCTATTGTCAAATTACAGTTCATGACGTATGGACTAGAGCCAACTCCAGTGAGACCATATCTTGATGTGGGTGATACTCCCATATCAAAAATATTCCCATGATACATCCCATATTTTCCTTTGTACCAGCCAACGTCCTTTCGTCTTTCAACCAATCCTCTCTCCCTCGGTTGATCAGCAGTTCCAAAAAAGAACACGCTAGTGCCAGGTATCATTCTTGTAATATCATCCCCTATGGCTCTTGCAATCTTCCCACATTGCCTCAAAGTGACGGAGGGTGAAATAGGATAAATAGGGACAAGGTCGACTGCTCCTAGTCGTGGATGACTACCACAATGCTTGCTTAAGTCAATTGCCTCATAAGCAACTTTGCATGCCCTTGTTATGCAATCCCTCAGATTTGCCACAGGTGCTGCTATGGTTAACACTGACCGGTTGTAGTCATGGTCAGAGAATATATTTAATACTGTTGAAGAACATTTGAATTTTTTATCCAAGTGATCATCCAAAGGAAAGCTCGCGCCACATGTGGCTTTGGCTATCTTCTCGACAATGTACTGGTTTCTTGCTTCAGAGATATTCAACAAGCAAACAGCCAACTTTGGGCAATGTGAGGTCATTGGTTTCGACTGCTACTGTACATATTAAGCAATACAGAGCTTTACCATTTCCTTTACTCTCTTCTCAAATCACCTTTCTTAATTCTAGATCCAGTCTTTTTAGGGCTAATGTCACAGAACTATGAATTTTAAATTTTTGGGTAAGATTCCGAGCAGGCGTTTTACTGGTCAGTGCGTTTTGTAAACTTTTGTTAACATAGGGCAAGGTATTATATTATTAAAATTTCATGCGGCACGTGGGATGCTATTGTTAAGATGTGTTATAGTTTGTGAAGAAGTTAGCAAAATATTTGTACTCAAACACGATGACATTGATCCGTGTTCGACTTTGTATTGATCGTGGACCTTGTTTCAAAGCAGAGCAATGTTGGATGTTGGTTGAAACTTCATCATGTAAATTCATTCACGACTTTGAATACTTGATCAGAAAGAAGTTCTTCATGGATGAAGGCCACAACGTTATTTTGAACTTGTATCTTGATGACTTTCTTTTACCATCTCAGGAAAAAATCGCAGTTATACGGGACAACGATGTTATAAGGTAAATAGACTAAAACATCAGGTATATTTACATCTTTGACTATATCAAACTTCAGTGACTGAATCCTCGATTGGTTAAAAACATGACAGCTTGTTTTGCGATGTTGTGGACCCACTTTCCCAATACCACACACACACATCTCTCTGAATCCACTCTTCCTATGATACAACTATGGTTTGGCATGAGACACAAGCAGTGTAATACACCTCACCATAGGTCAAGGTGACAGGTAATTAGAAGATGGTGACTGCTGAACTGGGGCCAGTTGTTCAAAGCTAGCTGTATAAGGCCACATAAAAAAATTACTTGTTCACCCAATTCCAACTTTTCCAGTTTGGGAGGGAGGTTTTTATTTTTTTATATTTCAAACCGTTGTGACAAAGCAAACCAAATTTAAAATTTCAATCAACCGTTGTTACACTTGGTCTGATCATGGTCTCATCGAGGTGCCCAACTGAATGGAGATCGTAAATGCTCAAATGGACAGTAAAACATGAGTAGGGTATTTCTAAGGTGGAAAAACGATAGTTTTGATGTAATATATAAACAACGAGTTTGAGTGTTTCATCAGGGGATCCAAACACGAGAAAACATGATGAAAGCGCGAAGCGCAAGTGTTTTTATTGTTTTCGAGTGTTTGGATCCCCTGATGAAACACGATAAACGAGTTGTTTATATGGCTTCTCAATCGAACACAGATTTAATTGGATGTTTACTTAAAACGCATTTGAGAACAAACTCTCATGGGACTGAACTCACGATGGTGTGTAAAATTTATTCAGAAAATTAACAGACTCCGTTCATTTGAGGATGAGCGAAGATGGAGGCAGGTCGTTCGGTTTCATTCTCCAAAAAATGAATTATTAATTAAGATCTCAGCAATGAGATCAAAACCGGGTTTCATATAATAACTGTGGTGGTATATGATTTTTACGTGTTTTACTCGAGTATCCAGCCTAAGTCGTGATAAAATAAAGTGATTTCATTGGCTAATTGGCTCATGTTTTGTGAAAAATAAAAAATAAAATTGAGGTCGGGACATTTAACGGGTCGGGCAGGGATGCTAAACAAGTAAATTTTTTTATGTGGCCTAACTATATAACTTATCTGGTAAATAAGTATCAAACAGAGAAATTCCCTATCAAAACTATGTGGCAGACACATTCCACCAGATAACAAATTATCTACCAGATAGAAAGTAACAACCAATTCCTGTTCTAATTATTCAAAATAAAGATGTTGAATATGGGTAAATGTAATGTTTATTCTAATTTTGAAATAAAGGGTAAAAGAAGATAAAGTACTAGTATTCAACAATGGGAACTTCTCAAAGTCGAATGAGGAAAACAAGAATGAAAATCCAAAGTATGTCCTCTTATTGTTTACATGATATTATTGGTTGTATATGCCAGTAGAAATAAGTTACTTAACTTTGTGATGAATTTTCCTTTGTGTTTATTTTATTATCAAGGAAAAGAAAGTTTGATGAAGAATCCAGTGACGTAAAGAAGAAAAGAAAAAAGATGAAGCAATCTCCTACCAAGAATAAAAAAGAACAAGATATGGTCTCAGCTACGCAGTTGAAAAACCCACCCCAGTCCCAAGTAGCTTCCACTAAGACTTCTTTAAAGACCTTTAACAAGTCCAAATGCCAAAAAGCTATGAACTTTTTACAGAAAGTAACAAATGACAATAGAAAAAAGGTTTCTGGTGATGAATTTTCAGCTGGTGGTAGCTGCCAAAGGAAAAGGATCAAACATAAAAAGAGATCATTGAAAAATAAGTTCAAGTCAAGTGCTTTGAATTGTATTTTGGAGAAATGGAATTCAGCTTCAAATAACAAACAAAGTAGTGCTCTTGAACAAGTAGGAAATGTAGCTTTGGAGAAAGGATCAAAAGAGGGATTGCATTCTGTATCCAAACCATTAAGATTTGAGAAGGGAGATAAAAAAATCAATAAACCTGTTGAAGATGTCCAAAAGACACACATTAATGCTATCACTGGGTCTAAAGAGGTTTTTGATAGCATTAAAAGAAATGGAGACACAGTAAAAGAAAAGAAAAAACCCTCACTGATTCAATATTCACAAAAACCTCCCATATCTGCCTCTTCAGCAACATCAACAAATTCATCATCTGGATCATCTACTGATGGTGAGAGTAATGCTAACATGGTAAAGAAAAATGCATTTAATGGTCCGACTGTCAGTGAAAGAAATGAACTACAAGAAGGAGCAAAAGTACCACAAACATCAGGTCAGGATGTCAATGAAAATGAACTATACAAACAAAATCAAAGACATAGTAAGTTGAAAAACATTAAGCACAATGAGATGCATTTTTTTGGCACTGTTTTTCTCACTTAAATCAGCACTATAACAATTTTTACTATGATTATTACTGGGTAACCATTAATTCTTATATAGCGCTTTATCACATTGTCTCAAAGCGCTTTACATGTATTTTACGAAACAGACATGAACAGACCGAGGTAGACCTTGAGCTTACAAATGGCACGTCAGCAGCCGCTATTAGTCCATACCCCTTTTTTTAATGATCTGCACATCCCACCTAGGTGTGTTGATTTTATAGAGGGAGGAAAACTGGAGAACCTTAATTCTTAATTCTTAGCACATATTACATAACACTATATTATTACTTTCTTATCAAAAGCTACAACATGAAAACATTTTCACTGTATTTTTGCAGATGTCTGCCCATCAAAGCAAAGTACCAGTAACCATATTAGATTTGACAACAACAGTGAACCTGTGGAAATAGCAGCTAAATTGGCACCTCTACCTAGCTGTCCTAATGTTTTACCTGCTTGTTCAACAAGTATCAATAACAATGCAATTAATGGAACACCAAATTTATCTCCAATTCAACAAAATAATAATGTCAAAAATTCAACTCCCTCTGACAATGCCCAAAAGCTACTGAAAACAGCTATTGAAAACAAGGGGAAAGGAAGGTGCACGAGTAATAATTTAAAAAAAGATGTTTATACATACAAAAGTGTTGTAATGGAAAGTACAAGAATGGAGAAAGAATCAGAGGTGAGTTAGTTTCAAGTTTGATTAATTTATGATTTTTATTAAAGTACAGAGCTGAGTGTCAGTTGACTGAGAAAGGCCAGCATTCAGGGTACTGTATGTATGTGCATAATCCTGCAACTCTTTCAAGAAAGTGCCTTTGATTGCAAAAGTGACCAAGTTTTTTGATAAAATATGTGACTGACTGAAGTATGTTTTTGGATATTCCCCTGCATATAGCCTAACAGGGACTTTAAGGAAGCGCAATGACTACAGCAACATGGTTGAACAATAGAACTTTATGTTATATAGAGCTTTTACAAATGACTGTCCCAAGAGTAATTATCATGCTGATGCTGTTGTGACTGACTGTTGACAACATAGAAAAAGCATTTGTAGTCACTACAGAAGCCTTGAAAAAGCTTAACCTTATTGTTGCGACTAACATAGATTGAACAAGTGTTTTTCTTCAAGAATTTAAGAGCAAAACGAGCCTGTGCAATTGTGTATCTTGAAATTTCAATGTATAAATACAACACCATTATTTTAATACCACTGTTAAACCTTCTAACACAGCCATTAAAGTCGGTTGTCTGAATCTTAAAGTCCCTAAATGTTGCTTTGTATTTCATAATTGACTGAAAACTGGAAGGTTTTGCAATGGAATGATATTTATTTGCCATTAAATATACATGTACAGTACCGGTATTTGTTTAGATTGTTGATATTTATAGATTATTTGATGTGAGTATAATAGTGTTACAATGATGACCTATAATTGCCATAGGAAGTTCTCTGCCCTATTCCTATCAATGTTCCCCAGAAGGACTTTTCTAAATACCAACCGCTTGTTGGACCTCCAAGAGTGGGTGAAACAGTGGCCTATAAGGTAATAATTAGACTGTAAAATATTGACTGCTATAGAGAATACATGTATGTTCTGTAGTTGTGACAGACAATATGCATAGATTAGAGGAAATATATATATATGTGGTGATCTAGAAACACAATGCCAGGGTGCAGCTGGAATATGGAGTGATGCAACGTACGGTAATATACAGTATACTAAATTGTACATATCATCTCATTTATTATAATATATACACAACTCTTTATTAAAATGTGTTGCATTCACTTTCTTAAATACTATAGATATTAGAACTTTCACAGTCATATACCCCTGAAATTTCTCAATACAAGGTAAAGTATTACTACACAAAACCAGGAATATTATCATTAAAATTTGATTACAAGAAGTTTGTTAACATTATAATTATTAACAATCATTAATCCATTTTGTTCTATCCAGGTTGGCAAAGTTCTTTCATTTGATCCAGCTTCAAAGTCAATGAATCTGAAACTAACAAAGGAATCACTTACACGAGCCACAGGTAGGTAACTGACAACTGTAAGTACTGTACAATTCATTAAGGTTTTCTAGTGCACAGGCAAAAAATTGGATGTTGTGAGAAAATCATAACAAAAACACAAGGCGTAGGGCAAGTGTTTTTTAGCTTTTCAAAAGTCTCCCAACATCCCAACTGTTCATTCAGCTATGGGCAAGTCAGATCTCACATATAAAGTAATGTATTTTATATACTAGGGAATCATTTTTCTGAGGATATGAGCTTGATGATCGTCCACGTATCATCTGTCTACTCCAAGCTCTCCCACATTCACTACAACATTGTGTATATTAACGTATTTTATAAGGGTATAATTATATATATATAGAATAGAACCTGAGTTTTATGACCAACCCTGTGGTCTGATACTAGTTTTGGGGTATGTACTTCATCTTATGGCGATATAATGGATCCACAGTTAGGGTCAGGGTCACTCATATTAATATACTATAGGTGAGCTATTCGCTTGTATTGGGATCACAGGTTGTTTTGGGGACGCGTGGAGAATATATCTGAAAAACGCAAGAAGCCTCTGTGGAGGAGAGTGGGTCAGGGTTGTGGTTTTGTCCATGACAGCAAAGCAAAATACTCAAAACTGTACAAAATGCAGTTGCACCTTGTTAATTCTCAGACATCACCACTCACCAACAATTCAAAACTGACACATGTCCCTCATTTATGCCAGCAAGACTTGGCAGGTCTGTCCCTCCTACTGGTATATATATACCTAAAAAATTGACCTAAAAGCAAATTGTAAAAATTGAGAAGCATTAGTTGTAGTTTACTTGTATATCAATTTCTGTATTTTAGGTGATGGCCGTGTTTCATTTAAATTTGAATTGTTTGATGGTGATGATGATGATGAAGAAGAAGATTTATCTGTACTGGTTGAAATACCAGAGGAGGTAGTTTCTTTGACTTACTCATATAAATGATGTTCAAAGAGTTGACAGCAGGCTTAATTTTCTCTTTTACATTTTGATATTTTTAGGTTGAGGTGCAGTGGTCCTCAATGATTGACCCTAGGCTTATTGTGGCCGATGTCGTTCAATAGCCACAAGAAAACTAGAGTTGTTGCCTGAACCATGCAATTATATGATGCAAGATGCCAAAAACTAAAGTCTATTTCGAGACCAGAAATTATGACCCTGTAGACATCAACAAAAATTAAAACTTAGTCTACAGCCAGTGAATTACAGCCAAAAGGAACATTTTATGCATTCATCTACTAAGCTTGAATTTGGCTATGATTGAAGCATGGAAAAATTCAAAACTTAATTCTATAATATTTGAATGGACTTGCATGATTTCGGGCGCGTAGTTTGTGTGGGCCAGGGCCTGTATATCAGGCGCTGTTTATCCGGCACGTTCACCTGAGTAAACAGATTAATTTTTTTAATGACACATCAATTTCTTCCACATCTATGTTGAAGCTGCATTTTTTACCATGGAAAAAATGCAAAGAGGTAAAATAAGAAAGAGAACGAGAAAAAATACCGCGGGAAATGCTGCTGCCGGCGGGCAGACCTGCCGGTGACAACTGTCCCCAGGGTTCTTTCGTCTGGCGCGCGCGCCATATTCACCGTCAAAACATTATGTCCTCTACAGATTCTCTAACGGGAACTCTTCAAACTATTCCGACTTCCCCCGAAAAAACAGCTCTCTTTTCCCAAGTATCGACCGAAAAGCCCTTCCACTACACGTAAGTATGCAAGTCATTGCATTTCGTCCTTTTCCCAAGGTTAATTCTCATGCTACTTTCACTTCGCTACCAAGGTACCTGAAAGAATTTCGTGTCGAACAGTGTCCACTATTTCTGCAGCACAAATGTACACAGCACAGGCCGTTCACTTGCTTCCACTGGCATTTTATGAACCAGAGAAGACGTCGACCGAAGAAGAAGCGAGATGGAGTGTTCAATTATAATCCAGACGTGTATTGTACTCAGTATGACGAGACGAGTGGAATGTGTCCGTCTGCAGACGAGTAAGTTGTTTTCGAAATCGAATTCGTAGGTGTCCAGGCAGTGTTTCTGGGGGGAGGAAAACCTCCAGAAATGTAGTCACCAATGTGGGTTTCTAAAAGGATAAACGTGTACTTGTGTAGGTGTCCATATTTGCATCGAGTAGCAGGAGACGTTGAACGACGCTACCATCTCCGTTATTACAAGACAGCAATCTGTGTACATGAGACAGATTCTCGGGGATTTTGTGTGAAGAATGGCCCTCACTGTGCCTTTGCCCACGGCCCACACGACCTAAGACAACCTGTGTACGACGTTAGAGAACTACAAGCCATGGAGAGAGACGAAACGCCGACTGAACTTGGATTACATGAGGCGCCAGAGAGTAAAGTTCAATTGGAGGACCCGCGTTGGCAAGGTTGGTGCAAGAAACTAATTTTCATAAACAAACTTCTCCTGCTTCCCTTAAATTCCTATTGAAAATTTGGGAAGCAAGTGGAATATATCTTGATTGTGATTCGGTCGTGATAAAAAAACGGGGAACACAGAGAGAGATTTATATTTTACGTGAAGAAGGCGTTTGTTGCCATGATTCCTTCACAACTGGTACTGCTTTCCAAGGTCGTAAGAAATCATGAAACTGTTTTTCCATGCGATAAATTTCTCCCATAAACTATCAAAGAAAACATAAATACAAACTTATGAGAAATATAAATGGCTCAGTGAAATCGGAAGTGGGCGGTTGCTTTATTATGGGTATAAATCAATGAAACGAAAATGGTCGTCATAATTGATTGCCTCTCGTATGGTGGCAAGACTCCGTAATTTGCAGCCTGAGAAAACTTGTACAAAGACTACATGTATATTTAATGAGTATTTTGCCAACAAATCTTTACAATTTTCCAAAGTTCACACGTTTTGTAAACACCTATCATATTTGACTTTGGATAATTAAGTAATTTTAACTAAATATTGAAGTATGTCTCTAAATCTAATCGTATCTTATTTCCAATCTTTCTTAATTGTAGTGGCTTAGTAGTGCTACTGAGAACTTAGTGTAAATAATCTGCAAATATAGGCCAGACAGATAAGGGTTGTTTTTTTTTAAAAAAAAGTGCACTTTACATAAAGCAAATAAGCATATAATCTGGTGTCTTTAGTCTCAAGTTGAAATCTAAATGGCTGTCAAATTTGAGAGTTTAGATATTTTGCTGTGATAATTGGGTTTGTCTCATCTGTCTGAAAGCTTGGCATTTTAATAGAAATTTAACATTGCTACTGAGAATTCCATAGTTGTATGTGTAACATTTACAGAATGCATGCCCATTGAGCCAATCTCACTTTCAAAATTATAAAATATCTAGTTGTTCTCTGAGAAACTAGTCAGTTAATTATTACTACTGACTGTTGCAGGTGGCACCAGAAAAATTTTGCATACTTTTTTATTATTTTGTTAACTTTTTTATCGCCATGTATCTTTGTACCTATAAAAAAAACCTAGTCTGATGTGCAGCTTTGTAAATATTGCAGCAGTTTAACAAGATAATACACTTGTGATTTGTGTGCCTAATTTTAAAAATACATATTATTTAACTTCATTATTTATGTAATATATATCAAAGATACAAAAGTGTTTCATAAGATATCCAAACGCAGAGATGTGTGTTGAAAAAATGAGGCATAGTCAAGTTTTTTCAATGCACTCTGAGGTCTTTTGATATCTGATGAAACACTCTTATATAAGTGAATTTTGATATTATAGTTTCTCAAACTAATCTATATATTAGGAGAAAATTGATACAATGTTTTTAGCACATGTTTCATGCCACTGATATATTTATAATGAGTTTGAGAATCCATATATTAAACTTGTGACCTTCAATTTTCCTTTACCTTGACTTTCAACTAACTATATCAAGTATAAATTCCAAATATTTAACATATGCCTGAAGAATAGTCTTGAGAAGAGCCTTGAATGTTTATTCAAAATTGGTGAATGTGTGAGTTACTATTCACACATGCATTCACCAATTTTGTATATTATATATGAGTATTGGTGAATATTCAAAAATGTGAGAGTACAAGACATCATAATGTGTCTCATTTGCATGTAGATGAATGGCATTTTTTAGGCCTTTTTTTCACCACAATGAGCAATACATTATTTTTACCTGTTCCTTTTTAGACACAAGTTATGTGTTAGCACATTATAAAACAGAACAATGTAAGAAGCCACCACGTTTATGCCGTCAGGGGTATGCTTGTCCTCACTTTCATAATGCAAGAGATTGTAGACGAAGTCCTAGAAAATATAGATATAGGTAAGTCCTCTCACTGTTTATTATTGAATGTGTTGTCATCTTTATCACTCTGGTAGGTTGCCAAAAGCCTGTTCTATGTTGAAACCCAAGATGTTACAATATGAAATCAAAATAACAATTTAGTTCTGGTGACAAACTTAAATATTGCTTTGGAAAATGCATTTATCATGGTACATACATTAGAGATGAACCGATTAATCGGCCATTTTTCAATAATCGTAATTAGCCGATTATTTATGCATAATTGGCCATTTTCCGATTATGTACAATTTGGTATATTTCTAATAGAAATACTTGAAAATCGGCATCAACATCTTCATAATGCACACAAAAACCGTTGTATAGTGATTCGTAGATTGTCCAAGATTCCATTTTCCGACAATTGAGCATTTGAGAATTTCTAGTAGCACGGGTCGTGACATTGCCATGCCTAATGAACTGTTCAGACAGGTAGCCTGGGGCACATCCAGTCATGAATCTATTTAAAGTGTATATGACATCAAATTTTTTATTGCTTCATTTGAAAGAGCATCAAAAAGTATAACGATATGCTGTTTACCGTTCCTTGATATCTTTTCTAGTTCCAGAGTTATAAAGATTTAAAGATGCCAAAATCAAAGGAAAATATGGCACAAACAAATTATTATAGTATAAATGTATTTTAAGCATGCATAGGTATGACAAGTACATGTCTGATATTATTTTATCCTTATCAAGACAGAGTATGAAGGTGTTTTATAAAATCTGTTCAAGGGGCCTGGGTACAACAGTGTTCCTTGACAAGAAAATTAGTAACATCAACTGTGTTTCATCTTGCACTATCTGTGTGTGAAGGTTCGTTTGATTCTGACACACAGTAACTGAGCTATATATAGTTCATTTAAACATTAACCAAACTAACATGCATAACATCATAACCAATGATGTCATAATTTGTGCTGAATCAGCAATTTGTTTGTGCCATATTTCCCCTTGATTTTGACATCTTTAAATCTTTACAACTCTGGAACTACACCAAGGAACGGTAAACCGCATATTGTCCTACTTTTTGATGCTCTTTCAAATGAAATTTTTGATGCTCTTTTCATGTCATAATACACTTTAAAGGCCATGATTTAGAGCCACACCAAAAAGTTGCAAAATTTAATAATAATAATAATAAAGACGTATTAGGAGCAAATATACAATAGTCTCAATGCTCTTACAACAAGATATTCTTAATGTTACTTATAAAATTAATTACAGTTTCATTATAAGATAAATCCTACTACATACTATTCTGTAATTAGCACATTGAAAACATTAAAAATATATATATATATTACCAAAATGTGTAATTTTTTACATAGGGAAATTATACTGAAGATTCAATGGAATTCTGTCAAACATTCTCTGGTTATTCACATACATATTTAGGACCATTTTTAATTGGAGAAAATTGTCGACAAGCCTTTTTTGAAATAATTTAAATTTTGCCAAATTGTATCAAGATTTTTCATAAAATGAAAAGCGAATCTTAAATACATTGTTACAACGAGTAAAACTGTGCTTAGGTAACATATAATTTGGAATATATCCCGAGTTATCGCTATTTTGTTAAATGAACAACTATTGACCATTTTTCGAAGTGTAACTAATTTGATATTTGTATATATGTGTTACCTAAGCACAGATTTTATCGTCATCATGTCGTAGTAACTTTGGCCAAGTTTCGTGGAGAATTAGTCTCTTGTTATTTCGGAAAATGCGATTGATGAATGCTTATGATATTTGAGGTAGAATTGTCGGCATTGGTTTCTGTAAATTCATTTAAAATAGCATATTTATGTGATAAGTTCTTCGTTCTGTGTATTTCCTTTTAAATCTGCCATTTTGGATGGATTGCTGCTGTCCTAGACCTCGCAGATCGCAACCGACCGAATCTTCAGATCGTCGAAATCGCCAACTTCCGGTAAATTCCGTGTAAAATCGTCCATTTTCTTAGCGTTTTTTTAGTATTTAAGTTACTGACAGAAGAAAAATAACTTTGGAAAACAAAATTAGATATATAATACTTATAATATAGGAGAAAAAAAAAGATTTTCAAAAAAATTTTTTTGCCAGTGCAAATACCTTAAAACTACAGTTTTTGTGTGGCAACTGAGAATGTTCTGTCTCCATGAGTCACCGTTTTGGATTTTGGCTCAAGTAGCAGATTTCAGTTAGATAATAAGTGCCACGGTGCTAAATTGAGCATTTACAGTATAAGGAAGTGATGCTTAAAATAACAACAATTTCAACCATCACTTCCTTAATCGGGGTGGTGACCCCACTACCTTTACAGTTTACTTAGTCCACTGGTATTATTATAATTACTAGGTCAACTCCTTGTCCAAATGTAAAACATGGAGATGAATGGGGAGAACCTAACAATTGTGAAAATGCAGAAAATTGTCCATATTGTCACACTAGAACAGAACAGCAGTTTCATCCAGAGGTAATGGATTGTACTAGTTCTAATATTTATAAAATAACAAGTGTCTTAACACTTTACTCCCTAGTATAAAAATACATATTCTCCTTATTGGTCTCCAAGCATTTCTTATAGTACTAGTTGGGAGAAGTTGTTTTAAAAACATGTCAGTTTATCTTTGGTGATCATTTCCTTTATTCTCATTACCTCTATGCTTGGTTAACCATTGATATTATTAGGAGAAGATAGGTTCTCATCACTCATGGGGTACTAAAGGATTAACTCTGATTGTTAAAACCTCATTTTCTCTCAGATTACAGTGACACAATTACATCCTTTTCATTTTGTATTAGATTGCCTCTGTCACAAGACACTTGCTATTTTATAAAATAAATAGAAAATTAGTTATAAAACAAATAAATTAATTATAAAACAAAAAGAAAATGGATTTTGTGTCTCTATTGTGATAGAGACATGAATGATGTCATAAATTCAACTGGAAAGATACCTGAGTACACTTGGCTCAGCCTTGTTTTTCCAGTTTTCTTTAGTTACTTGCCGCAAAAATGCCTCATAACTTTAACAACAAAAAGTCCATGAAGATGAAATTCTCGGCTGACAATATATATTATGATTTTGAAATGTAAAATCCCCAAATGTGAGATAGGCACTTTAAGCATTTTTCCAGTTAAAATGACATCATTTGTATTCCTATCACAATTTTAGCTAACATTTTTCATAGGTTATATTTCTCACATTTGAATAGGATTTTTTGGCTTGTACAGGATTTTGATTTGACATATTATAGCACTAATTTCACATGCAAGACTTCAGATTTTTTACAACCAGGCTACAACAAATTTCTTTTGTGATGCATGTAGTGAAAATATACAGTAGAACCTGAGTTTTACGACCATCCCTATTGCCATTGTCATAAAAGTGGTTGTAAATGACAGGTGATCATTCAATCAGTTTCGCAAATAAAGTCATGGCTGTAATGGCTATTTTTTGTAAACTGATTGAGATCATGTAGAAGAGGAAAGGTGTTAAGAGTTAGAGCCTTAAATCTTTCCTGTACGGCCCAGTCAAAATCGGTCATACAAGACTGATGAAGTCATGATCAAGAAACATGGCACACCCTAACGCAAAATCGACAAGCTCCAGGCACATGAGATCCACTCACACGCCAAGTTTGATTTGATTTCTTAAAAAATTCTGTACATGATTGGTGGCATTTTGAATTTTCACATGCAGGCATGCAAGATGGTTTTTTCTAGAAAATTGAAAGTTTTTCAAACTAATCTATGATAATTAATGCCAATTTATATTAATATGTGTCTTCTTTGGGAAATTTAAAAGCACTGCTAAAAGCCAGTTTATTGGGCATTCAGAAAATGTATAGCTTTTGCAACAGTTATGGTTATTTCCAGAGATATCATAGGATAGGATAGAAACTTTATTTAAAGAGGGTTACACTAAATAGTACAAAGTACTAACAAACTTGTGGCCCTCGAACAAAGAGGACAAAGAGGTGGTTCAATTTTGGATGTTTTTCAGCCAGACAGTAACCATGATGTTTACAACGATAATATGCTGATTTGTATTCACAAAATTATTAGTATAATATCGATCTTGCATAATGAAAAAATACAAAAATGACTCTTTTGTAAAAATTGTATAAGGAAGGTGGTCGTAAAAGCTTCTATTGTGTGGCATAACTTCCTTTTAATCAACTCTAGTTATTTCTTATTTCTTTTCAAGATCTATAAATCAACTAAATGTAATGACATGCAGCAAACTGGATATTGTCCTCGAGGACCATTTTGTGCTTTTGCTCATGTAGAACGTAAGTAGTAAACTACTCGCCACTCAAACATATTTTCTCTTTTGTTCTGTTTAACTTAAATTCTTATAATTAATGAATTAAAGTACCCCTAACCTCTAACCTTCATTGTCTTATTTGGAAGAACTTTTAAAATGATAAAGTAACTTATTTTGAAGATTTTCGTTTCTTCGCTTTCTTTTTGAGATATATCAGTTTGATTGATATGCAAATGTCCGGAATTTACGTCATACATGCATAATGAGTTATCAGAGAATGTTATATATCTTTGCATTCATCAATAAAAACATGTGTGCGTGTTTCTCCCACAACACCAAACTTCTCTATTTTAAAGGATTTCGTTCGAGAATGAAAGAAATACACACACATTCTCCAATAAGTCATGCATGCGTGACGTAAATTCTGGACATTTGCATATCAAACAAACTGATATATCTCAAAAAGAATGTGAAGAAACGAAAATCTTCAAAATAAGTTACTTTATCATTTTAAAATTTCTTCCAAATAAAACAATAATTAGGTGCACTTTAATTCTTTGTTTTGCTCAGTCAATCCAAAAACCTCAGGCAAATACTTTCCTTTATTTGCATGGCTTGGCTCATGAGCGGTCTTAACGCAGCTTTTCTGCAATCTGATTGGTTCCTGAGAAGTCGTTATAAACCGGTAAGACCGGTCATTACCCAACCGCTCATTACCCAACCGCTGGAAAGATTTTAAAAATTACGAAAAAATGTGAGAAATTTAAAAGAGCCAAATAATAAAAACCTTATTAATCTCGTTTGGTTGGTCTTTACGGTAAAATTATCCCGCCCTTGGCCTTTTCGCACAGACCTCGCTCCTTTTTCGCTCGGTCTGTACTGAAAGACCATGGACAGGATAATCTTGCCGTAAAGACTCCTGCTCGGTCAATAAGTGTTTAGTACATACTACAGACCTTGTATTATTATCATTTATAGACCCGGAGCGAGGGAAATTCGACGAAATACTGTATTACCCCGAGGTATGATATATCATCCTGAGGGGTAATATTTCGACGAATTCCCCGAGCGGAGGGTCTATAAATGATATATTATACCAAAACAATCTTGAATGCTGTCTTGAAACGTCGTTTTGTTGTTCCTCCATTGGTATTAGCGGGTGATTCGAGTTCGAATCATCCCCGCTGATTTCATCATCAACGGGTGATTCGAGGTCAGATATCATGCCCTGGAGAAATAGCGGGGAATTCGAGTTTAAATTGACTGGTCACGTTGTACAAATCTAGCTCTTTGATTGGACAATTTATAGTTGAGGTATAATATAGTTAATAATCAACCAATATAATGCAGTTTAAACCATTAGTGTTTTAAATCCTATTTTGCAGAAGAATTTTCAATTCTAGAAGAAACTGATTATGGCCAGGTACAGTATGAATGTAAAAATGTTTTTTATTGCATTCCATTTAAAACTGATAAACTGTTTGGACTATGATCTCTCTACACTTACTGTTATAAAACAGTATGGTTTTCTGTTTGAGGAAAACAACAGTTGCTCCTCCGTAGAGGTTTCTTTTTTATTAGAAAAGGCATGTGAAGCCAACGTGTTCCACTTCACCATTTCGCTTGCCGCTAGCGAAAAATTTCCACAATGACATCATTTTTTTCAGTGTTGACCAATGAAAACGGGAAAAAATTATGTCATCGGCGAAATGTTTCTCTAGCGGCGAGCGAAATGGTGAAGTGGAAAACGGGCTTTAAGGCGCTGTTACACTGTGCAATTTTTCATGCAACTTGTCTTGCAACACTGATCTAGAGGCATGTTAAGTAAGAAAAAGGTCAGCAGAGTGCAACGTGGGCCCATGCTTGCATTTACACTTTTTACTTAGCATGCCTCTAGATCAGTGTTGCGAGACAAGTTGCATGAAAAATTGCACAGTGTAACAGCACCTTTAAGAAAATCGGAGGCACCTCCGATTTTCCAAGATCCACTCCCCGCGCGCTTTCCCATTTTGCCCGCACTCCTTCCTCGTCCGCACTTTTCTAATAAAAAATAAGCCTCTGCGGAGGAGAGAGCAACAGTTGCTATAAACCTCAAATAGAATATTACTAATAAATGATTTGAGATTTAAAATTGAGGTTTGTTTGTCTAAAATGCTAATGCATGTGACGTGAAATCAAGAATTTGATCAAATCTCGAGTTGCCACGTACTTATACAAACAAGTTTTGCGATTAGTTCATTAAAACAATAAACTAAACCAATGTCCTAACCACTTTTGTTCCATGTAGCCAATCACAAAACCTGTTCATTTGAGCTACGTATATTTACCGAAAATCTCTAGTATAAAGTAAATGTTTTGAACGTCCAGGTTGTTGTAGTTTTGTGAAAGACTATTGTTGGTGACTGGCGTTTCGACTGATGATGACCGCCGCTGAGGCCGTCGAAACGTCGGTCACCAACAGTAGTCTTTCTCAAGACGACAACAACCTGGACGATCAACTTCACACATCTAATCTCTAGTATATCGTCAATATTTGAATTGGGTCAAATTTCTATAGCAGAAGAATATTTAAATATTTAAATATTTAAAAGTGAATAGCGAATTTCCGTCCTATATTTTGGCGCGATGTATAATATTTGTATGGCTGCCATTATAAAGCATTTCGTCTGAACCTGGCACCTCAATTGCAAAACAGTTGCTTAAAATAAAAATTTGAAGTGTTAAACATGATGCGGCCTTAACAAAATAATTAAATTCGACCAGTTTCTTTGTGGAATCACTACAACTTAGGGAGCATTCATTATTTATGACTGGGGTTGGTACCGAAGAGAAATGGGTTGCGTAAGACAAATTTTTAGCAAGAAAAGGTTGGGTAAGATTTTTTGTTGCATTATAAATATCGGGTAACAAATTTTAAAACAAAATATTATAGAATAATATAAATCAGTGTTTAACTCTTTCCCGACCGGCGCAGTTAAAATGGGTCGTTGAAGACCCGCAAAGTCGTCAATCGAAAAACACGGCACACGGTAACGCAAAATTGAAATTCGACAAGCGCCAGGAACATGAAATCCACGCACACACCAAGTTTGATTTGATTTCATAAACAACTCTGCGATTGGTGGCATTTTGAGTTTTCAAGATGCTACGTGGGCGTGCAAGATGGCCTTTTCTAGAAAAATGTAAATTTTTCAACCTGATTTATGATAACTAATGCTAATTTATATTAACATAATGTGTTTTGTTCGGGAAATTTAAAAGCACAAGTAAAAGCCGGTTTATTGGGCTTCCAGAAAATGTATAGCTTTCGCAACAGTTATGGTTATTTCAAGAGATAGCAATAGAACAACGTGGTGGTTCAATTTTTGATGTTTTTCAGCCTGTCAGGAAAGAGTTAATGTCTGCAGTTATCATAATAGTGATACAATATAAAACATAGAGATTGCTTGTTCAAAGACATTGTCACCTCTTGTTAAATAATATTTTAGATAGACCTATTTTCATGTTTATGAACAGTAACACAAACTTGAACTTCCTTAGAATATTGTAATGATCTCATACTATATGAACCAATATTTAACATTATAAATATCAGATAAATATCTAAAGGTTATGATAATCTAAAGGATATTAATTTCCGATTATCGGCTTCACCTATTAATTTCCGATTTTCGGCTTCACCTATTAATTTCCGTTTATCAGCTTCACCTATTAATTTCCGATTATCGGCTTCACCTATTAATTTCCGTTTATAGGATTCTATGGATTAATTTCCGATTATCGGCTTCACCTACTTGTAAACAAATTCCTACTTCTTGTAAACAAATATTTTATTTTTATTTCTTTCAGTATTTTAATGACTTATATTTTATTCATATGCCCATATTACTTGTACATATAATATAACTTTTGTGTGTTAATTTTATTCTTATTTGCATGTATGTATATATAAAATAGTGTGACGCCCCTCGTGGAAATCAGCTAGTGTTGACGAGGCTAGCGTGTTTAAATAAAGTTTTACCTACCTACCTATTAATTTCCGTTTATAGGATTCTACCTATTAATTTCCGATTATCGGCTTCACCTATTAATTTCCGTTTATTGGATTCACCTATTAATTTCCGTTTATTGGATTCACCTATTAATTTCCGTTTATTGGATTCACCTATTAATTTCCGTTTATTGGATTCTACCGATTAATTTCCGATTATCGGCTCATCCTTATACATGTATATCAGTAATATCGTATTTTAGGGTGATAGACAATTTAATAATGATATACTCTTTGTTCTTGTTAGTTTGGTTTAGGTTTATCTCAAACCAGTCCAAGTCAAGTTCCTGCTCCAGTTAATATGTCTCAAACTAAAGCATCGCGATCATTATCTACTTCTTCAAGTTATTCAGGAGAGACTCCATTAGGTGGAAGTTACCCTAGGGCTCCCGGGTCTGAGCGTTCGGAATCCAGGAGTAGTACAAGAGAAAATGATGAATTGGTTAGTTCATTTGTATTTCTCTTTATCAACATACAAATTCTCCTTATTGGTCTCCACACATTTCTTACTCTACTAGTTGGGAGAAGTTGTTTTAAATACATTTCAGTTTATCTTTGGTGATACTGTACTACGTAAGACAATACTTAATTGCTAGAGGCGCTCAAGTGATAGACCCTAAATGCAAACTACAAACAGCGACTAGAAAGTTACCAACTTGGAACATAAACCACTTAATAACAGATCACAACAATTACCTACACCATACAAAAATGTCCAGCGGCGGGCAACCAAATTTATTCTGAACTATCCACCGGAATTGTCATACGCCAAACGATTAACCAAAACAAACCTCATCCCACTAGAGTTTCGTAGAGAGATCTCCGACTTGACATTAATCTTCAAATCTCGAAAGGGTCTCATTTCTACCGACGTTAACAATTATTTAAGCACTTTTGAAACAAAATACAAATCTCGAAATTATGATCCTAATAACTTTAATTTTATTATAAAACATAAACCGGACTACTTACGGAAATCGTTTTTTATTAGGTCAGCTGAACTGTGGAACACTCTACCATCTAGTCTCAAACCCTACAATTCTCTCGCTCTATTTAAGTCTAGTCTCCACAAAATGTACTCTATCAAACTACCTGCCGATAGCCCCCCTGGCTATGTCCAATAAGTCCAAAATCCAATTGTATCTAGCATTAAGGGGTTAGGTGTCAATTGGGACGTAAGTCCTGTTCCTTTCTCCTGTCTCACCTGTCTTATTCGTTGTATTTGTATGTACTTTTTTGAGGTATACCAAGTACCGAGTTAGGAATCGTGTTAGGAATCGTGTTAGGAATTGATTTAAAAAAATTAATAAATAATAAATAAATAATAACAAACAAACAAACAAACAAATAATAATAAGTAAATAATAAAAATAACAGTGTCGTTCGAAATTTAAACGATGAATGTAAATGTCAGGATTGATGTTGTGTTGGGGATAGCTTCTATTTTGATCATTATCATCAAAATAACACGAATGGGCAATTGATGATTTTCATCAAAATAACGGTGTTCTAGTAATGTCTGAAACCGCTGGGTCAGTTTGTTGGTTTACCCAATAACTCTAAGTCAACACGAGGTTAACTCGAAATTAACTCAAACTCGAACATCCCAATTTACTATCACGTGATCTTTTCTTCGTGGACAACAGTGACCCAAGACATTAAAACAATTAACATATAACTAATAAAGACAAATTTCAACTTCATACCATCAAAATTGACTTAAAAGTAGAAACAATCTTAAGATTAAACACTTTATCGCCTTTTTATAGTTTCAACTTACATTTTTCTAGCGCATAAAGTATTTGACAGTTAACCTTTTTGAAGATTTGCTCAGCTTGAAACAATAGACCCCTTGCAGTGACTTCAAAAGCAGTCTATTTGGAGGACAATTTGTCAAATCTAAATCTCCACCGTTCAGTTTAAGGGGCCGATTACATGAGCCGAGTTGGCCCGGTTAACCGAGTTGGCCTGGTTAACCGAGTTGGCCCGGTAAGCCGGGCTGAGATTCATGAAAAATTATGTCACTGCGGAAATATTTCGCTAGCGGTGAGCGAAATGGTGAAGTGGAAAACGGGCTTGAGACAGGCGATGAGTTTTGAGTTGACGACGATGATTTCAACCCAAAATTTGCAATTACCTAGCAAATGTTGCTTCACTTGGGCAAAGTTACGTTAGTTTTACTGCAGTTTTACACTGTTATTAATGCTGATCAAATTTTTGTAAGTACAGGTATCGTTAATAAAACGATTGTGAGTCCCATTTCAGCAATATTTATTCAATTATTCACACAATCAAGTAAACAAACGCGCGACAGAACGAGCCAAACAGTTTTTCAGCCCACTTTACCGGGCTTGAGGAAAAGGAGAAATTTTCAACTCCCTTAACCGAGTTGCCCGGCAAGTCACGGTTGCCATGTAATCGAAATTTTGAAACAAGAGATCAGGGATGATAAATAAACGAAGCAGTTATAACCGGGCCAACTCGGTTAACCCCTCATGTAATCGGCAGGTTCCCAGACAGATTGGGCGCTACGCCGCTGTCGGCCTGTTGAACTCGGTGTCGGGAAGTAATACAGGAGGGTTGGACCAACTTCGGAAGTGCTCGGCCAACCTTCGGAAGATGTCGGTGCGTCATCGGAAGTTGTCGGAACAACTTCGGTTCCGCCCCCCCAGTCTAGATAGAATTAATTTATGTAATTTCTTTCTCCGATATCCAAACCACCGTCTCTGATTTCCTTTGTTTTCGGATCATGAATTATTAATGACTTTGAGATGTAATATATGAACAGCAACTTCGGAATAGGTCGGAAGGTGATCGGGAATGGTCGTCGGGAGGTGGTCGGATGGGGTCGGAAGGTCTTCGTAGGCCATCTCGAAGCGGTCGGGATCTGTCGGAGGGTCGTCGATATCCATCGACGATCAGTCGGAGGTGGTTCGTGGTTTCGCTGCTGGGGTAGTCAGTCAGCGGCGACTTCCTCTTTGGCGGACATCCTCTATATAGAAGTATTAATCATTCCGCCATCCGCCATTCTGCAAAATACACCGTCCGTTCTGTACCTTATCTGTTCTAACTGTTGGGTCAATAAAAATAATGAAATAATTTCGTGCTTTTTAAATATCAATGACAATGTCAGGCTGGTCAGCTGTACAAAACCTATAGAAAAGGCTTTTACTGACTTTTAATATCGATTCCTAACCCGATTCCTAACTCGATTCCTAACTCGATTCCTAACTCGATTCCTAACTCGATTCCTAACTCGGTAGTTAGGGATCCTCTACTTTTTTGTATTAATAGTAACTTGTAAATATATTGTGACAAATTCATTAAACTAAACTAAACTAAAAGACTTCTTCGCACGCACCAAAGAACAATAGATCTACCGACAAACAATACACCCATGCTTAACGCATGATGCAACACCCACTCAACTAGTTATGACACAAACAGACGATGACGTAATGAACCAGACGTATATATAGGCATAGCACGCTTTACTTGACTCTGAAGATGACCGCTTCTGAGGCCGTCGAAACGTCAGTCACCAACAATAGTCTTTCTCAAGACTACAACAACCTGGACGATCAACTTCACACATCTAAAGACCCTTATCATGTGTTAGAAGATTAAGTGCTGCCGGAGTTTTGCCGGAGCTGAACAAACTCCGGCAAGCTCCGGCCCTCCGGCGCACAGCACTAATCGACATATTCAAGTTCTCTTATTTCTCTCTTTAATAAGCTTCGATTCCTGTCAACCTCGTTAAATGTAATGTCATTTAATTTTCTCAATTACACTGTTGTACACAATTAAAACAAAATCCTATGGTAGTTACTGCTAAAATCCTTGTGTGGCAAAACTAATATTCTGATGAACATGATGAACTTTCTCATTGTTGCACCTATTGACCTACTCAGACATTTCATCATACAACGACTTGCCCATCCACCCAACCAGGCCATCCAGCCAGGCCATCCAACCAGGCCATCCAACCAGACCATCCAACCAGGCCATCCAACCACCCCCTTGCATACCCACCCTTCCCCTCGCATCCCCACAGTCAGCCTTGTCAACTCCACAACCTTCTGCCATCTTTACTTCTATAGGTAGTAATTAGGAAACAAATTGCAGCAATTGAAAATGATCCTAATTTGGATGAATCAGAGAAAGCAAGAAGGAGACAGGTTAGTGTAAGAACTGCGACCATCTGATCTCCGGTTAGATGCTTTGACCATTGAGCTACCAGAACTCAGATGGCAGAGCGAAGGCTGTGCAGTGTGCTAGTTCATGCGTGCGACATACGTACTGCTCCAGCAGTCTTTATATGTCTGTCATCTGAGTTCTGGTAGCTCAATGGTTAGAGCTATGTCTAACCGGACATCAGAAGGTTGCGGGTTCAATTCCCGAGGCACAGAAACATTTTTCTGAGTTTGCGTTAAAGCTTGAGTAGCAAATAATTTACTATATTGAAATAACCAAGCTGCAAGTCATATTTAATATATAATTGTAAATTATATCAGACTATTAAGACAACCAAACACTAGGGTTGTTGTGAGACTTAAAAAAAAGCGTAACAAAAATATATACCGATAATCTTATCTAAACACTAAACATGGTTACGAGTCAATCAGAGCTCGCGTAAGGAGAAACATTTTATAGGAAGTGGTTACAGGTCCGACAATTTGTAGGGATATTTAGGGTTAGGATTTAGGGGTTTTAGGGTTATCCCCTCGCGAGCGAGGTCGCGAAGAGACCGAGCGAAGCGAGGGTGATAATCTCCCCGCGGCAGAAATCAATTTCTCAATATATATATATATATATATAAAATGGAGGACCAAGTGAAAAGTCATTTTCAAATGCACGGCGTGCGAGGTCTGGGGACCATGAATGGGAAAAGGGGATAGAAAAGGCTAGCGAGGGGTTATTGTGGATACGTATTTCTAGTTTTGTCGCAATTGCGTTTACCGTATTTACCTCTAATAAACGCCTAGCCTCTAATAAACTCCTCCCTCTAATAAATACCTCCCTCTAATAAATACCTCCCTCTAATAAACGCCGCACACATCAGAGCGGCGTTTATTAGAAAAAATACAGAAAGTGCAAGAAAAAGGATGCTAAAATTGACAGATTTATTTATTTTTATGTGGCAACAATGGAACCAAACAAGGAATCTTTTTAATTTCTTCTTTCTTGAGTTCATATTTTAACTCAAAATACAACAGTTTTTCTTTTTTTCTCCATCTCTTCATGAAGAGTTATTGCTATCGGACCTCGCGCTCCCTCTAATAAACGCCCCCCTCTAATAAACGCCTCCTTCTAATTAACGTACTCTAATAAACGCCCCCCTCAAATAAACGCCCCCCTCTAATAAACGCCCCCTGTCTAATAAACGCCCCCTTCAAATAAACGCCCCCTCTGATGAAATACGGTATATGTTTATATGGTGATGTCGGGAGCATTTAGCCTATACAGGGTCCGGTGTCGGACCTGTGTCCACGCGGCGTATTTTATAATGTTATTTTCCCTTTGTGTAAACCCCACCACTCTCTTGTTTCAGTCTCTACTGTCCTCAACTCGTAGTACCTTATCCTCGTCCTCGTCAGCGGGTTCCATGCCTTCTACTCCAGTCACTTTAGTATCCGCCAACGCTATACCTTTTTATCCGGCTGCCGACACGGTGGAGTCTGTGGTGGAGAAAGCTTTGGACGAACTACACTTTGACGACTTCGATATCGCTGATTTAGAGAAAGAATTGAACGGTGCTGGCGCGGTGTCTCTTGTTTCTGATGTCTTTACTACTCCTTACCAAAGTTTAACAATAAATCCTGTCGGATGTTCAGCACCGCTGACCATTCCCGGCGCTATTTCTGAGCCTTCGCCTCAGCATTCGTTCACGCCACAGTCGCCGTGTTCTCCTAGGGATCAGTATTCGCCATTCTCAACTAAAATGGTAGGTAGACTTGTGAAGCCAACGCAAATTCCTAGGGAGTTTACGAAAACATAAAGCTGTGTTTACGAAAACATAAAGCTGTGTTTATACCCTACGATTAGTCGGCGCGATTTATAGTGGAAATGCGTAATTATTGTCAAAACAAATTAAAGTAAAAAAAGTCAGTCATCGATCTCATATTTTGAGTTTTCGATATGCTTTTCTAATTTGGTTTATGTTTCATTTTATATTTCTGGATTATCCTTGGGTTATTCCTGGATTATCTTTCTGGATTATCACTGGATTATCCCTGGATTATATTTCTGGATTACCTACAGCTTTAATTTCTCTTTTCCCAGGGGAGCAATCCATATCGAAATAGTCCCACGATGCGTAGTATTTCTGTTGGAATATTGGGAGAAACGTTTGGCCCTCCGTTACATTCTCCTAAACTGTCGTCGCACCTCACTTCTCCATTAGCGCTGAGCGGCAGCCAAGGGGACGTCGATAAACTTTCGCAGGAGTTATCTTTAGCGCACATCAAATTAGCGTCGTGGGAGCAGGCGTGGTCTCGCGCGAAACTTGCCTGCGATGCATGGAAGAAAGAAGCAGATGACGCAGCGGAAAGAGCTAGGAAGGCGGAACAAGAAAGACTTGAAGCAGTTCTGAAAATGGAGGAGGTGACAAATACATTTTATAGTTTTATAGTTTTTAGTATAGAAAGGTCCGGGAATCTCTAACCTAAAAGGGCCCCCACTGCCGCGTAGGGTCAAAAGCGAGCACTGTCGCACTGAATACCACTTCTTAGCGGTGAAATAATTTTACAGGATTTATGGCAAATCTGTAACAATGCTACTAATAAGTGACCTTTCTTCCTTCCTTCTTTCCTTCCTTCTTTCCTTCCTTCCTTCCTTTCCTTCCTTTCCTTCCTTCCTACCTTCCTACCTACCTTCCTTCCTACCTACCTACCTACCTACCTACCTACCTACCTACCTACCTACCTACCTACCTACCTACCTACCTACCTACCTACCTACCTACCTACCTACCTACCTACCTACCTGGTGCTCATTTTATTGTGTTCTTTCTTTTCTAGGTAACCTCTAACGTAATTAATCTACAAGATGAAGCTGGTAAATTTCCCTGCAGTGGCTCCTATTTTCAAGGTTTAAATAGAACTAGTGAAATTGAGAAAGAATCTTTAGACGTCCTTAAACAGATACAGCAACAGTTAAGAATGGATATCGAAAAAATAGATAGAGTAAGTACTTGTGTTTCCTTCAGTTTTTTCTTCAGGACAAGGCTAAAAGGAATGACTCAAAAGGATCTTTTCATTTTCAAGAACTAGTCCTAACCCTAACCTTAAACCTAACCCTAACCTTAAACCAACCCTAAGACCAGACAAAAACCAGAAAGGTCCTTTTGAGTCATACCTTGTAGTAATTTTCCTTCTCTTCAAACACAGTCAATGGAGGCATCTATATTTTTGTTCTCCTTTATGCAAATTTGTGCACGGTGACGGTTAGTGAACACATTGTATTTTTTTATAATGAAGCAATCATCCAATAGCAACGTTTGAATTCAATCGTTGAACCGTGCTGTTTAAATAATATTAATAAACCTAAAACATAGGGTTTGTGCACAGTGAGGTACCGTCCAACATAAATTGCAGCTCATTTGTTTAACAATGTTAACCGCGTTGAAATTTGCCGAGTTTCCAGACCATATCTTGATTGACTATGCTTCAAAGAAGTAAAGAACTATATATAGAACTATTCTCACGAAGCTGTATTGTCCATTTCATTTTTCTGTTTTTTTGTTTTTAGATCATATATTCCCGTGAAGCTCTGCAGTGTACCGTTTGCAAAAGAGAAAAAAGGTGTATGGTAACCAGTCCTTGTAATCATTGTGTTGTGTGTGAAAACTGCTCGACAAAGCTTCTTGAATGCCCGCTATGCCATACGCAAGTTGCGCACAAAAAGCGAATTGATATAGGTTTATAAAAAAAATCATTTATGAAATTAATTTATTGAAAGCTAAAAAGGTAATCATTGGAGAAGAGAGAAAAAGAGGGCCCGTTTTGGGTACTTTATTATTATTATCGAAAATATTCCATGAATTAGTGTATAATTTTAATTCTATATTATGAAGAGGTTTCGTGAAAGTAATATAGAGTTTTCCATGCCCTGCGGAATTTTTTCACGCACTGCATTTTGGGAAAAGTTACGTTTACTGTAGTTAGGGTGGTGTAAAAGTCCGAAATATTTAAGTATTTTCTAAATTTTTCGATTGTGGTTCACGTGGTGGTGCACGTGTATAGATATCTTTTAAGACCCTTGAGATGTCTTTTAACCTCATAAGTTATTTGAGTTTAGAGTTTCATCGTTTGTTTTAACCGAGCAGATCGTTGAGAGTTGTTGTAGTGATGATGATAATACGTAGTTCGATAGGCAGTCTGGGGCGAAAATACAAAGTTTCCAGGGGGTGGAAAAAGCGCCGTAGTTCCGCTGCCCTTGGCCAATCAAAACCATTCAAATGTCGGTGTATTGCCGGGAATAGGAGACCTATCTCGGCAACACATCAACATTTTAAAGGTTTTGATTTGTACGACTACTGTAGGTTGATTGGCTATCTATTATGTTGATTGCCTGTCTATTATATTGATTGGTTATCTAGGCTATCTATTACGTTGATTGACTATCTATTACGTTGATTGACTATCTATATTATATCGATTGGCTATCTATTATGTCGACTGGCTATCTAAAAAAGTATAATTGACTGGCCTTGGGCCGTGGAACATGGGATTTTTCCGACTGTCCTGACGTACTCTACACATTAGACACTAAATAATATGATATTATAATATAATACTATAACTTTCTATTAAAGATTGTATGCTATTCAACTATTATACTACCGAGGGAATTAGGCATGCACATAATAATAATACACGCATAAGACCGAAGTAATACTGGCCATTGTAGCCATGAAAGATGATGAGAGTAAAAGTCTCTACGACCACTATAGTCAACGACGCTAACAACAACAACCACAGCAACAACAACAACAACCAACACCACAACAACAACAACAACAACAACAACAAGAACAGCCAAAATAATAAAACCAACAATGGTCAAAACGACATTACTACATCACTTTCATACCAGTGTTACTGAGACTATGTACACAAGATGTCGTTTCCCAGCGTTTTTATTTGTTTTAAAAAGTATCGTTTTCACCGACGAAAACTACGTCAATTGACGAAAACGTTTTTAACACTGAAAATAATATCTGATAACCGCTTTCGCTATTTTAAGTGTTGCTTTGCCTTCTTGTGTGAACAGGTCAAAACCTTGAAACGTTAAAAATTCAAGATGGCGACTACAAGTGCAAAAGATAATATTCTTAATTGATTGTTAACAAAACATCGTTAACAACCAATAAAAATATATAGCCTATCATGTTTAACTAGAATAATATGAATAGTAAATAGAATGAGCAGAAGATATTTTATTTTATCTGGAAATGAAATAAGAATAAGAGACTAGCGGCCCGCCATGCATAAGATATGTCATTTCTGTTGAGACATAAGTGGCAGCAGATTTGCATATAATGAAACATTTTCCTATGTACTGTCAGAAGGACAAAATTGAAAATTACATATTTAAAAACGCTCGAAAACGACATATTGGGCACATAGTCAAGTACTAAAGCCCGTTTTCTACTTCACCATTTCGCTCGCCGCTAGAGAAACATTTCGCCGATGACACAATGTTTTCCCGTTTGTTGACAACTGAAAAAATTATGTCATTGTGGCAATATTTTGCGCGCGGCGAGCGAAATGGTGAAGTGGAAAACGGGGTTAAAGGACATTGGCAAAAAAAATTAAGTTTGTCTAATATGAAAGAACTCGTAAAATGATAGAGTAACACCTTTTCCGTATTTTACTTCGTTTTTGAAATATTTCATTTTGTTTGATATGTAAATGAGATGGTCTCTGACGTCAGTGCAGGTAGAGAATTTTTACTCACTAAAATATTAGTTCCATCTTCAAGTTTGTTCTACAAATTTACTTGAAAATGTGCGTATAATAACTCCTCATGATAATGAACGTTGTATACGTAGCAATCACTGAGATATTTTAAGACTTCTTTAATGAGTGAAAATTCTCTACCCTGCAGTTGACGTCAGAGACCATCTCATTTATAAAAGATGTTACTCTATCATTTTACGAGTTTCATATTAGACAAACTTAATTTTTGTTGCCAATGTCCTTTAAGACAGATATTGGTGGTTTTCGCTGACGTCACAGATTTTCTCCATTTCAAAATAATATTTGATATCTTGTGCATAGAGCAGGCAAAAATATACCAATAGATAAGTGTGAATTAGCTGTATTGAGTAATTACCTGAAGACCAATAACTATGTCGTCCAATAATTAGCTTGTTTTATCCAAATACAAAACGGCGTTCAGAAATATGGTAAAACATGCAACAGCTTACACGGTTATCTGGGCGTACCTCGAGTAAAATCTCCACAAAGAAATGATGATTTTGTAAAAACCGAAAGCAAATACTTTCTCGTACAGACGGAGCAAACGAGGTTAATAAGTAGTTTATTATATGGCTTTTAGTTCGTATTTTCTTGTTTGTTTTTAGCGCTGTTTTCATTGCTTTACCTTATCATCGCTTCGTGTTTGCACCTGTTGTTATTCGTTCCGAATGAAACATTCGTAGTAAACAACATTAAAAAAGCAACATTTTTCATTGAAGATACCTAGTTCTCTCAAAGTGCCCCTAACCTCAACATTTTTTATTGTCTTATTTGGAAAAACGTTTAAAATGATAAAGTAACTTCTTTTGAAGATTTTCGTTTCTTCGCTTTCTTTTTGAGATATATCAGTTTGTTTGATATGGAAATGTCCGGAATTTACGTCACGCATGCATGATGACTTATTGGAGAAATGTGTGTATCTCTTTCATTCTCGAACAATATCCTTTAAAATCGAGAAATTTGGTGTTGTGGCAGAAATACGCGCACTTGTTATTCGCACTTTAGTGATTTTATTTGATGAACGCAAAGATATATAACATTCTCTGATAACATTCTCTGATAACTCATAAATTCTGGACATTTGCATATCAAACAAACTGATATATCTCAAAAAGAACGCAAAGAAACGAAAATCTTCAAAAGAAGTTACTTTATCATTTTAAAAGTTCTTCCAAATAAGAGAATAAATTTTTTTTAATTAATTCCACCGGAAGTCATAAATAACAACTTATTAATTTGCTCCTAGAATTAAATTTTTCACTTGTCCGTTTAAGTATAGCCTGTGTGGCAGGCGTTACGTTTGGGGCGGGGCGGAAACGCCTGGCACGCAGGCTAGTTTAAGTATGTCTTAAACTCCTTTTATTCGATACAAAAATATAGGAAGGATTATCAATTGTGATTTGGTGTCAACAAACAATGAACTTAAACCAGCAGTTGCTAAATTTGAATCGAGGTCATTTTAAATGATACACACAGGATAGTTTACTATTCGATGTTTTAATTTTATGCCTTGCAGTTTTTACAATATTTCATGACGCGTTGGAAGTTAATAATAGAAGTTAATGTCAAATTGTTTCAGTGTAGATAGTTTATTTATTGTAAAATGCATTGTTTGTGATATTTCAAAACACGTGAGCAATGCTTTGTAGTGCGATAGAAAGAGAGGTCTATTTCATTGAACAATGTTTTAGGTTGTATCAATTTCAAATATATTTCTTTAAAAATTGATGAAAGGTTTCTACTCTTGTGTCGTAATAAATCAAAGGCCGTGGAAGCACCTGAAAAGTGGGGGCACCCCTTTTTCTGAAATAAAAATGCCCTTTTATAAAATTGTTGCTTTTGCTGTATATTAGTATATGTCCATATTACGTGTGAAATGTATACAAGTACTTACTGTTTTAAAGTTAAACTGTTTCTTTATAAACAAAGTAAAACAAATGGAAGTTACAACCGCGTACAACGTTTTAAATTATACAATTATTTTGAAAATAACCAAGGTGCCCCTTTTTGGCGCACATTTTCCAATTTGGAAAAGTGGGGGGCATCTAGTGTTAGAATAAACATATCGCGATTTGCAATTTTGTTAATGAGCACTGAGTCGCCAAATCGGAAAATTATGAGACAAGTTGCAGACGGGGGTGTTAGAAAAGAAAATACAGATGGTGGACGGATTGACCAACGATATACCTACAAACATCACTTATTATACCTCGCCAGTTTAGGTCCGTTTAAACTTGCTGGAAATAACTCTCAGAAGTCAGGAAATCCTATTTCAGAGTTTTCCAGGCGGAATGCCCACGGAAAACGCCCCCCCCCACCCCCCCTCCCCCCCCCCCCTCCCCCCCCCCCCCCCGCCCCCGCCCCACCCCCCCCCCACTCCCCCCCCACCCCCCCCCCCCCCCCCCTCCCCCCCCCCCCCCCCCCCCCCCCCCCCACTCCCCCCCCCCCCCCCCCCCCCCCCCCCCCCCCCCCACCCCCCCCCCCCCACTCCACCCCCCCCCTCACCCCCCACCCCCCCCCCCCCCCCCCTCACCCCCCCCCCCCCCCCACCCCCGCCCCCCCCCCCCCCCCCCCCTGCAGTGGAACCGACATAATAAAACAAACCAACGAACAGAAATGTTATCTTGCGTGCAATATTGTATGAGAAACTTACAAAGATTTGAAAGTTCAACTACACCTTTTGAAGTTATTCTATTTTTCGTTAGAATTTGAAAAGTTCAATTCAAAACCGAAGAAATAATTGAAATTGGTTCTGCTTTTATGATCTGTTAGCATAGAGTTTTCAGCTAAACTAGTTGAACGAGTCAACGACCGTGATGTCATAATGACGAGAAAATACTGTATATTTTGGTTTTATTTTAGTGAAGTTTGGAATACTGATTACTCTTGGGTGAGTGATAAGTGACAAACCAAATATCAACCAGTGGATTACTGGAATATTTTTTGTTCAAATGCACTATGACGTCATACCGATAATAGTGCCATTCTTCTCAAAACGCGGTGCTATATCATGAAATTCTTCTTTTTTTTCCTTCACTTTCGGAGGAAAATAAAAGGTATAGTTGACCTTTAAGGTGTTTGACCCAACATACTTTTAATCTCTTCTCTAAATCAAGGAGAATACTTCCTACTTACTAGCAGCAATATTTTAATGCATTTACTTTAAAGAAAGCGGAACTTTTCACGCAATCTGCAGACGAATGTGACACAATATTGCAATGTTGCGTGGGAATGGTAATGAAAATTAAAACAATATGGCGCGTATGTCGTTTGCTACTAGCAGCTAATAAGAGGAATTTCACATTGGCCGCCATATTGAATTTTACCGCGTAGGGACCTGGGAACTAGTAATTTCACTTCTCGCCTATGCCTATTTTACTGTATTTCTGTTGGAACTTATCAATGAGTCTATAATTCGGGGAATTCAGAGGTTCGTCCTTTCAACCCAGTTTGAACGTTTTGAACTTTCACACTGGTTTCAACCACCAAGATGGTTTCAAGATGGAATTTTCAACCAAAGGCATGTTGGTCGGCATATAATCAATCTTGAAAATGCTTTTGCAAGCAATCAGAATACTGATACTATATTACATATAAGCCTTATATTCGGCATTTCTATTCTTATCTATTATTTATAATCATTACAATCGAGTTTATCAATAGCGTTTATCACTGATTTCAAGGCTGAAATTTCTTGAGCGCACTCTTAGAAAAATTTTCTCTGCGAGAAAAGTCTACACGATCAAAACAAAACTTTAGATTACTCTTTCCGTGTTTTCTTAAAAAAGATTGTAATCCAGAGGTGGACAAGACGCAAAATTTGCTGTGATTACCAAGGTAAGTAAAAGAACGCGTGGGCCTTCTCTCGATATATGAGCAACCGAAATATAAAATTATTATAGCATCAACCCAAGTCAGTTTTAGGGTTAGGATTTGGGTTAGGATTAGCGTTGGGTTAGGATTGGAATAGGATTAGGGATTTGTTTGTATTTCGGTTTGTTAATATATCGAGAAAGCGCCAAAATTTGCGGCATACTTGTATTCCCGTTAAATATGTACTAGTTCCCAGGTCCCTACGCAGTAAAATTCAATATGGCGGCCAATGTGAAATTCCTCTTATTAGCTGCTAGTTCGTTTGCTGATGTTTCAAATATTTTTAAGACGTAAAGCTCTTATCTCCAAGATGTTAAAAAGGTATAACAGTTGTTTTGTAATTACACTAATATACACATGTGAGTAAATATTAGTAAAATATTTTTAAAATGCTTAATTTTTAAACAGGGCATCACAGACTGAGTGACAACGGACTCACAGTCCGCTTTTCAAGCCCTTGAAAGTCTTTTCAGTTTTCACTGTCCGTAACTGGACCGATACCTAGAAAAGTAACGAGTAGTATAAATACTGAATATGTAGAAGGGAGAAACGCCAACAGTTTTTGGTCACAATCATAGCACACTATAATTATATTTATAAATTGGACTTTGCTACATGCGTGAAGTAATTTTTATGTTAATTCTCAGAAAGCTTTGTTTTTCTTTCCTCAATAGGTCTTTTGTATGCCACTCTTACAGATGTATTTCAAGAGTACTGGGTAATTGGTTTATTCAATGGTCTTTTCACAAACTAACTTCCAAAAGTCCACAAAACAGAGAAATACTAAAATAGTCTCTGCACAGGCAGTCAGGGAAGATATATATGTTATTTACCGGTTTGGAGGTCCGTATGGAGAAATATTTCCTGAGGTCTCAAAAACGGGCCGAGGGACGTTTTTGAGACCAAGGGGAACATTTCTCAATACGGACCGACCAAAACGGTAAATAATTTATTTATTTTTTCCCTTAATATCCTGGCTTGTTTTTTTGGTCGTCATTCAGTATTATATTTCTAGTCAGTGGACAAAAAAGAAAAGTCTGTGCTTTTTCTTCGTCAAAGGAAATTGAGAGTTAAGTCTCTATCCGGATAAAAATATCACTTATATGTCTTTCAATATGTTCAATCTCGTTTGAGTTCATTTTCAAATGTTTTTAGAATATTTTACAGCTTATAAAACGCATTTAAAACTGAAATTATGTCGAGCGACGAACCGCTTGTTAGCCAATCAGAAAGCAGGATTTGGTAGGATACGGACTGGGAAAAAATAATGCATATTTTTAGGATTTATTTTATTAGCTTCACAATTGTGCAAAAAAACACACCAAAAAAGAAACCTAACATAGATTACACTATACAGTAATAAAACAATGGCAGGGTGACAGTAACAGTAATAGCCAAATAATGCAAACCTAGAATTTAAAAGTATATTTACAAATAACGGGTTAATTTAATAATATACAATAACTATAGCTCCGGAGGGACAGAACACTCCATTTCTACACGCCGCCAAAATTAGTCATGATCAATACCAAAAGTGGTAAGGATCGAGATAACCAAAGCCCAGCCCAAGTGCAGAAACACACCACCTGGAGCCACAGCCGTTCTGTATTTGGTTAATATTAAGAACAATTTGGTCTCGCCCTGGAAAATCAATCCACAAAACAATTGGATTTGACAGATGTGATTAGTGATTGACCAATAGTGCCACAATCGGAAATTAACGATTATTCATGCAACAATTTGTCCGATTCCGATTTTATAATGATGTCAGTTGGCCGGGTAAAGGTGACATACATTTCGATTTTTTTAACGATCATTTTCAATGTAACATGTTACTGCAACCAAAGTTTGTTAAAACCGTCCATAAATGGCACGCTGCATGCATTAATTTCGTCGCGTTAAAAATCATTCTGTGTATAAAACATTGTTAATATGAAGGACTTGATGAGCTTCTAATCTTCGGGAAACACTATAGGCCAATTTAATATGAACTGTTATTGAATCGAGCGGTGACTTCTTAATTGACAGTTGACATGTTACAAGACTTCTTGTCTTGAAATAAATAAAAACTATAAATCCTGAGTCTAAAAACGTATTTATTATTTAAATGTTTATATTTGTACAAAAATAAAATTGCACACTAGACTGTTGAGACAAATCAGGATCTAGGATCTACATGAATTATTATTGTTATCGAACAGACGGTTCAAAACACCTTTAGAAAACTAAACTCTCATGGGAAAGTGTGCACAAGCTTAGTCGTCTTATGAATAATTACAAATGTACTGTCGATTTTCGACAACTAAAACATATTCGTGAATAGTTCATTTATGAACTTCGAAGTTTCTAACCACAAAATGAACGACAAAATCCCTTTATTTTCCCTTTATATACATGCCATTGCAGTAAGAGCTTAGAAAGCAATCAAAATTTGGGGTCTGGGTCGAGTGATGTCATTAGTTTGCAAGTATGCCAACTATTTTAATGATGTCTCAATTTTTAGGGGAAAAGCGCAGTCTTCAAACGCTAAATAAACATACTTCCATTTAATTATTCATACTAAAATTTTCAGTCAAAAGAAGCGATACCCAATATTACTTCTATGTTATTATTTCAAACTTGAAAATTTTGTTGCATAGGCACTTTAAAGGGGAAGTTTGTCCTTGAAATAAGTTTATCTGATTTGAAAGAAAACTTAAAATGACAAAGTAAGATATTTTGCAGTTCTTCGTTTCCTTGCTTCGTTTTTGAGATATTTCAGGTTGATTGATATGTAAATTAAACATCGTGACGTCACTGCGCGGTAAAGAGGTTATATATCTTTGCTATTATTGAACGAAATCACGTCGAAATGATCATATTTGGTGTTGTGGGAGAAACACACACGCATGATTATTTCGTTCAGTGATTTCACGTGATTTCGTTCAATAATAGCAAAGATATATAACCTCCTTACCGCGCAGTGACGTCACGATGTTTAATTTACATATCAATCAACCTGAAATATCTCAAAAACGAAGCAAGGAAATGAAGAACTGCAAAATATCTTACTTTTTCATTTTAAGTTTTCTTTCAAATCAGATAAACTTATTTCAAGGACAAACTTCCCCTTTAAGTATTTTTCAACATATTGAAGTTCTCTTATTTCTCTTTTTCATATTATATCCAGTTCTTTTGAGAATTTAGCAGCTTCCATATTTATTCTTTTTGATAAATACAATCTTCCTTTTTAAAGAAGACAACCCTGTAGTATCTCACTTCAATACTACAAAAAATCTCAAATTTCATGCCCTGTAGCATCAGCCCCTGGTACTCAAACCACATTTATTTTCCACAGTATCCTATAGGAACACTTCAAATGGTCCTTCTGCTAACCCCCCTGATCCTCCATCCCCAGAACTGTGCTGTATGAGTGGTTGTGCCAACTGTGTGTGGATAGAATATGTGAAAGAACTCAGAGATTACTACAGAGATGATAGCTGCCAAACTATTGATGAAGCACTGAAAAAAATTGAAGACCCAAGTCTTCGAGAATTCATTAGAATGGAAATTAAAGGCGTATTATCAAAAACAAAGAAATGAAAATCCCTTTGTTTCCTAGCAGAGTAACAAACACTGTGATATTGGAGATACTAAAATATAGAGACTATCTTTTTATGACACTTGGAGCCAGGAAAGTCGTAAGTACAAACTTTCAGGTGTTTTACATTGTACATAGTACTAATATAATAATTAACATTTGTAAATCATTGGAATATTAATTGTAACAATTCAGCCAAAAACTGATCTGAAATCCTCCTGTGACAAAACATTTTTCTTAATTGTTGTTATCTGCAGTTCAGCAACTTTAGTATTTGCATAAGTCACTCTCTCATTTGTGACAATCAGACTAGTAAGCAATTATCTGTTCTGTTAATGAAATTATTTAGAATAGCTGTGACTTAAACTAAATTTGAAATTAAAATTTCCATGATTTAAGTTTTCAAAATCATGAAACTTCAACCATTTTGTGTGACTTATAAGAACCAACTCATCTTCCCTTGTTTAATGAACTGACTGTATTCATCATGATCTTTATTATTTCATCCAATTGTTACTTGCCATCCTGATTGCCCAAAGCACATTGCAAAATACAGTTTTTCAACATCTTCTTGAAGAGACCAGTCCGATGTCACTTCCTTGTTATCTACGCTAACCGAAACCCTAAGTTTTTTTGTCGATAGTTTGTTTGCTTCAAAGGACACCTGTGTTCCTCGTTTAAAGGATGGCAATCTTGTTGTCATGTTGATGCCGTTCACATGTATGATCCCCTTCGAACTGACGCCAACGCACTCTGGACCATGCAACACTTGTTTGTTGTCAATCACACAATACTGAGTCACCATTCCAATGACATCACTACCTGAAGGTTCTCCAGTTTCCTCAACTATGAACGTCAAGACGTTTCCAAGAATGTAGCTCATGGAGCGCGAACATAGGACTTTTGAACTTTCAGGGAACACTTTAGTGGCTGTCCGTCTGTCATTGCTCAATTGATATATTGCTATGTTTTTCTCAGTCACACAATCTTTCACAGACCATTCTACAAAAATGGTGAGAAAAATATTACTAGGTTTCCTTAATATGCTTCAATACCCACTAGATGATGGCAGACTCCTCAGCAGAGTCTTCCTGGCTTTTCCTAGCAGGCAGAATGAGAGGGGTGTAAGGGGAGAAGCCTCTCCTGTTTCCCTAAGCCTTAATGCAGAGGAGAGTGAGAGTGACAATGGCAGAAACAGTTTTGACGTACCATGAGGCTCCAACCAAGTAACTCCATTCTTACAAATGCTCCAGGGACCCCATTTCTCTTTGTTCCCAGACCTTCCGCATACACGGAATGTGTAGCTGACTCGTGGCTCTATGTCTGTGACAAGGTATGACATTTCTTCGCCTTGGTATGTTGTGTTGAAGACATCATCATGGTTTCCCTTGTTGTCTGCTTGGCAGTACTGTAGCATGTACTCCTGAGCACTACAACTTCCCTCTGTAAACGATTCACTTTCCACTAACGTCTGAAAATATGTTCACAACAGTTATTCATTGCACAATGAGAGCGTTGTTAAAAGTACTGTAGTTATTAAAACTTGATACCCCCACACCAAGTTGTGAAACATTTATTGAAAATGTCTCAGCACTCTTATAGTACTAGTTGGGAGAAGTTGTTTTAAAAACATGTCAGTTTATCTTTGGTGATTATTTCCCTTATTCTCATTACTTCTAATATATTTTGATATTATTAGGAGAAATTAGAATGTTAGATGCTGATCACCCCTGGGCTTAAAAGGGTTAAAATATGAATTGATTACAAGGATTCACATGTTGTACCTCATCCCACTGCACGAGGATACCACCAGCTTGCTCAACTAAATCCACAATCTGCAAAGATCCTAACATCCTGACTTCGCCAAGCCTTTTAGCAGAATCTACAATGTTATCAATCTCAGAATCCTCAAAAGTAACTGACAGGTTTTGAGCTACGCATGGTATGTCTGCATAACTAGAATGAAAATAAGAAATAACTTGAATACTAAAATACAACATACCTGGCACAGCTACCATAGTAACAGAGGTTACTCAGTGCCAACTCTCAGGGATGCGACCAAGTGATGCAAAGGTCAATTCTAGGACTTAATCACTACGTTTTAAGACGTTACGCTACGTTGTAAGACGTTACGCTACGCAATGTTGTAAGACGCTATGCAACATTGGGAGATGTTACGCTACATTGTGACACTAAAGAAAAATGCAAAGCTGTTTTGGAGCGCTAATTCGGACCCTGTATCACTGAACCAACAACTAACAAGCCAGGCTTTTATCCAGGATCTCAATACTGGCTGTCCAAACATTTTGGTGGGTGTGGTTGTGAGCAAGTGAGCTTATCAAACATATTGAACAGTGGTTCTATTAATCAACGTTTTTGCTACTTCATGTTACAGCATATTATATACATGTTAAATCGATCTCACAATCAATCGTCTAACGAAACCTACATAATCGCTAAAATAAACAGCAGGTAACATAAATCAAGAAAAATTTGAAACATGGAAATAGGCTAATGCGATATATCGATATTTTTGATAAATATCGATATTTTAAAAATATCAATAAGCGATATTCAATTTTACGCATATCGAAAATATAGAAAGTTTCAACTTCACTAAACACCCAAGTCGATTTTTAAAAAATAATTTCGGCAATTATTTGTCGTAAAATAGAGAACAGCATACGCTAATTGAGGTGACGAGATCTTATTGCGTTTAAAAACACGTAGCGCCGGTCCCGCAAACCAAAAGACCAATCATGCCTCCCATAGACGAGATGTCGCGTAGGAAGACAACTGAAATAGCGATGTAAACAAAGTATAATTACGCTAATTCGAATCAGTTAACGTATTTCTCAAACTAAAAGTCTCGGCTTGGTAACACTGTGAGAAAATAGGTGAGATAACTGTCAGCCACAAGACAAAGGACGTGCTCTTAATGATTTGAATCAATTGAATGGCAGCATTGAAATAGATTTAAATAGAACTTACGCAGTTTATCAGTTGGGCGTTGACCAGGTTTAAAAACAAAGTAGGCAGAATATCACGGCTCTTTCTAATTCCGCAGTTCTGTCGTGAAGTAGTCAAACTAATTTCGTTAATGTTCAAGTGTTCAATCAACTCAAGTCTCTAAAATGTCGAAAAACGAGTCCTACTTAAGCCAAACAAAGCAAATGTTGGTGTTTCTTGCTGAAAATTTTTCTTTATAGAAAGCAAAAAATTGTAAATAATTACTCTCTGTCGATTGAACATTCCATGCTTAATAAACCTTTAATGTTTTAACTTTTTTTTTACATGCGCCTGCGCTAACCGCGCCTACACAGAGGTAAATTGAGTTTTCGTATTTGCTTCAATTTCGATATTCGATATCGCCGATATCATCAAAAAAATGTTTCGATATCGATATATCGATATTTTTCAATATCGCATTAGCCTAGGTGGAAAGTGGAAACCTGTAAGTTGTTGTTTGAGCAAACGAAAAGTGGCCATCCAAAAACCTGATTTTTCAAAAAGTGGCCATCCATTGGATGGCTTCCTGGCTAAAAGCTTGTAACAAGCTAAGTATCTGTTTTGTCGATACAACCACCCATGTGGCAGCAAGAGTTTGGAAATAAGTATTGAACCTAGTAAAAGTGTTTGTAGTTTCAAGGGCTGAACATATGACACTTGAGTGATACTCAAGTACAGTATAGTACTGTCTGTGACTATTAAATAAACATGAAGTTGAAAGGGAAATGTGATATGGCAGCATAATTGTTGAAATGCAATTCACTACCTTTTTTGCTCTGGTTGTAATTTTTGAGCAATTTCTTTCTTGTTCCTCATGACTAACTCATCCTCCTCTTCTAATATATTTTGACCTACACACAGAAAGAAATTAATATGGTTATTTTCAGTAGTATTGCCATGACTTCTGATAACTGTAATACCACTTCAACACTTTCCAAAATATTGGGGGTACAAAGTTCAATAGTTGGTACACACAAAATAATGAAAATGTGTGCAAAGCTATAAGTTTTTTGGTACAAAGTGTACACATAATTGTTTATCATGATTGTAGCCATAAAACAACATCAAGGTTAATCACAACATGCTATCTTGTGTACCTCTGTATGTGTTATATTATGTTGTGCTTCAATTGACATTCACAGATAACTTTGATAAATTTAATTTGTGTTTACCACCAACAGATATTAGTTGCATTTTCAACTCTTTAACTTAGACAATGGTCTACAAAGGCTTTTCAGATTATTGGGAGAGCGGTGCAGTGTCACCAGAGTTTACCCTAGAGTTCACAACGGATTATTACTGTATTAGAATTTTATTCGCACATTACATACTGTACCTTCAGTTATCAGAGTCTTCATCTTTGAAAGATCTCCTTCCAGTTTTTCTTTTACATTCTTTAAAGGATCCAAGTCCTTTACCTCAATGTCTTTGATGGTTGTTAGTAGAAACATCATCCTGTTGTCCAATGCAGCAATCACTTGATTTTTGGCTTCTTCAAAACGACATTCTATGACTTTCTTAACATTTGTACTGCTTGTCTTCACACTTCCAATAGCACTGTTAACATTCTGGAGCTGTGAGCTAAAGATTTAAGTAGTAGTTAAAACATGAGCGGTCGATGTTTATGGGCAGTTATAATGGCGAGCCGTGGACCCCAAAAATTTCACTTTGTCTGGTTATTATGATCACTAGAGACAATTTGAATGATCTTAACAATTGCTGAACGTCCTGAATGATCGCGATTATTATGAGAGTTTATGTTACAGTACCGGTATGTATATTTAAATATTGGTTTTGCATGCATTTAATACTGATAGTCTGATACCTGTAACATGTATTCACTAGGTAATATAACAAGATGAATAACATAACAGAAAATGCATGTTGATTTTAATACAGACGTTATAAGGGTCAAACAGAAAGTGCTATCCAAACTTGTTCCCAGTACTCTTTCCACAATATTGCACCAGGACCGAGTGGGAAGAGTACTGGGAATGAGATTTGCCCAATAACTCGCAATAATATGCTTCATCTATAACGCGGTCTCCACTATGGACCCCCTAATTTTGACCATGCAGGTAACCGGCACTCATATGCTCCTGGGCAGGACCCTATAGATGTAAATTGGATACATGATTCACATGAACTTTTCCTTCGATTTACTCAACTAAAATGGTTTGAATCACCAAAATAGTTGGTGAAACTTGTATGTGAGAAATTATCACCTACAAGATCTGTTCAGGACTGTTAGGCCAAATAAAAATAAATGTGTGGTACTAGTTTCTCAACCAACCCTATTTGTTTTCACCTGATCTGGAAAGACAAAACACAATTTGGGTTAAATTGTTTTCATTGTACAAAAAGGCAGGAAGGGTGGTTACTTTTGAAACTTCATGGTAAAATCAGAGAAATGACTTGTCTTGCAAAGAATTGGTCTCCCATCATTGCTCATTACATTACATTTATAGATATAGGGGGAATTTGACAACATATTACCCTGAGGGATGATATATCCAGAGGGTGAAGCCTGAGGGACCCTCTGAAGCATGAGGGATATATCATCCCGAGGGGTAATATTTCGACGAATTCCCCAAGCGGTCTATAAATTATATATTATACCGAAACAATCTTGAATGCTGTCTTAAAACATCTTGTTGTTCCCAAGCCTCAAATTTAGTAGCGGCCATCGCGGACGATAGCCAGAAAATGACCTTAGATATTGGAATTTTTTCTTGATATCGGCGGCCAGTTTTGGCCGTAGATACAATTCCACATGTTATTTGCCTATTTGAAATTAATTTTGCAGAAATCTAGCTGTCAAAAACAAGGTTTAAAACTCGCCAATATTAATCAATTTATTTCAATTATATTAAAAGTCGAACACCTTTGACCCTAGTTTGACCCCAATGCGGTTCGAAAATAAAAAGGTTTATGATCGTCGAGTTGGAATATGTTTGCACTAAATATATTTGCACCTATTTTGCGGTTTGGGATATTGTTTTGTTCTGCCTTGTTTTGGAGTTTTTGCGCCGCAAGCATCGCGCTTTTTACATGCCGAAACCAATCGTATTATAGAGAGTGTTGACATGTCAATGTGTAAATGACGTTAGTATTTCCTTGTATTGTTGTTAAATTATTCACACGCATGCGAGAATAAATTGACTGTGTTTTATATAAATAATTGTTACACTATATTACAATTATATGTAAGGTCTAGACTTTCCTAATCTCAACTTTTTGTCTCGACACTCGACTTTTTGTTACACTCAAACAATGCGAGCGCAGGTTTATTTTCAACTTTAACACTCTACACCCACACAGGATTAACGTCGATTTTCATGCAATTCATATGATATAATTTTATACATTTCGACACCTTTTGAAATTTACATAATTCAAAATCTGTAAATGCTATTCAAGTGGGAAACAAACTTCTTACAGAATCACGTGACATCGCGGTCCAATCAAACACATGAAACACATCATGACAACACGAAATTTAATACACGTGGAGTGAGGAGTCACTCACTGTCAAAATCTGATAATTGAACATCAAACGCTTTCGCACCTGGCACGCTTTCTTGAAGATTGTATTAGGCCAAAAAAAAAAAGTATTCTGTTTCTGGTCAGTATGTTTGTCGAAAATCGACGCGGCTTTTTTTTTTTTTTTTTTTTTTTGAAGGGAACGTTTTTTGCAGAAATTGTGAGTACTTTTCTATATTTCTATACTTCTCTATATATTTATAAGTGCATACATCGATTGTTTATGCTAATATAAATGTTAAACTGTCACAAAGTTTACAGGTTTAATAGAATAAAAATGAGAACTACTAAACAATGTTAAATCACAAAAAAATACTTCTACGCGCATAGTCAAAAATGACGCGCGCGCTGACCAGAAACAGAATACTTTTTTTTTTGGCCTTACCTTTAGTAATAATTGCTTTACTTTCGAAATGTGTCAAGATGCAAAGGTCATTGTTTGATACAGGTTTGAAATGCACAAATACCGTAAACGATACGCCAAATTTGAATCCTAAACGTAACTGTAAATGTAATTTATGTATATTGTATGACTAAATAACGTATTTCATGTAGTTACTAGTAAATATTGATGTTATATTAATTGTAAAGTAAATATCATGAAACCTTATGAAATTACTTGTTAGTTACTTACTTGTTGTTGGTATGTACCTGAAATTTAACATCTTTACACTTTATCATAAAATATTTAATGCAAAAATGTGATTTTTACATTTGGGCTGTCCGTTTTCGCCTTGGGCATGGTCAAAGGTGTTGTATACTTTACGTTAAGTCAATTAAAAATTTGGCCTACGTGAATAAAAAAATGGCCGACGATAGGCAAATTATTAGACATATAATAATATATAATATAAATAATGTCCTAGGCCATTTTTGGCCTTGGAGTGAAATTTTTAAATTTGAGGCTTGGTTCCTCCATTAGTATTTGTGATCACTGATCAGCAGGTGTAATAGTGATCAGTGGGTGATTTGAGGTCAAATATTATGCCCCGGAGAAATAGCGGGGAATTTGAGTTTAAATTGACTAATCACGTGGAACAAATCTAGCTCTTTGATTGGACAATTTATAGTTGAGGTATAATATTTATCATTTATAGACCCGGAGCGAGGGGAATTCGATGAAATATTACCCCGAGAGATATATCATCCCAAGGGGTAATATTTCGATGAATTCCCCGAGCGGAGGGTCTATAAATGATATATTATACTGAAACAATCTTGAATGCTGTCTTGAAACGTCTTGTTGTTCCTCCATTGTTTACTGGCTCATCTTTGTTTACGCGCGAGTACTGGGTACAAGCAGGGTATTCGAACTTGAATTCCCAGCTGATTACGTCAGCAGCGGGGAATTCTAACTCGAATTACCCGCTGATGATGTCATCAGCGGGGAATTCCAGGTTAAAGCGGGGAATTCGAGTTTAAATTGACTGGTCATGTAGTACAAATCTAGCTATTGGACAATTTATAGTTGAGGTATAATATTAGACTAGATCATATTTCATTAAAAGCTAATACAATTAAAACATTCTTAGTATTCTTAGACAATATTGGCCAGACCTGCATTGCAAAACAAACAACATATTATCACCTTAAATGAACAACAGATTCTTCCAATTTCTTAATAGATTCTTTTACACTTTGTCTAAAAACTGTAGATTCGTCTGATTCTTCCATCCTATTTGCCAACAAACAACTTTTTGGTGAACCATATGTCACATACAGTGCTGTACTAAATAATTCCCTTGAAATTGAAAGAATGTTATTGTCAGTTAATGTATGATAGTGCTACTGCTAGGCTGGCTTACAGTTTTACAATTTTCAATGTATCACATTACCGCAGTTTAATATTGATGAGAAAACTAAAGTTTACACCATTGTGTTAATTAAATTTAATTATTTATAAGAAACGTTTTTCGATTGACAGTGCAAAGACTGCAAACTAAGGCACTCTTGTATGATGTACTAATCAACGATGTTTGACATTGCAAAATATCGATTTACGTAGAGGAAAAGAAGACGATGGATCGTGAGACGTTAGGTGATTCGTTTCAGTTCAGCTGTAGCAAATTAGTGAATTCTTTATACTAATTAAAACAATTGAAATCTCACTGACAACGATGATCGAAGGAAAATGACAGCTATTTCGATTTTTAGAGAGATTGTCAACGCTTTCAATCATTGCCTAGCGCTAGCACTCCTCAGGACGCAGAGCTTTAAACTTACCCTTAATAAGTCAGTTACAAATATCAAGCAGGAATAAAAAATATCTTCACGATGACAGAACCGTGATAGAGCCAAACCCATCCATCCATCTATTCAATTCATGTTGCGAAGAACCGGAAGGTTGGGTACGAATAATTATGAATGAACGGTACGGACAGCAAACGAGACAGCAAACTTTGGAGCAGCGGTTCACTTTCAAAAAATAGAAATAAAAGGTGGCGCTAGAAAGTATACAATGAGGTTTCGCGTTCCTTCTGGTCACAAGTTAATATTAGGGTGAGGATTAGTATAAGGGTTTGATTTTTGGTTAGGGTTATTATTTTTATAAAACCTTTATACTTACCCTAATGTTAACCCTCATACTATCCTTCGTTTACCTTCGTACTTTTTTGGCTGCAGGCCAAAAGGAACGCAGGCTCTGGGTACGAGATTGCCTTCGTATATAACCCGGAACAACTAGTTTTCAGTCTCCGCGGAAACCTTATTTTGGCTGTACAATTTCTAGTGATCCTTCCACAGAGAGTTTTGAGACAACAACACATGCAGTGAGCACAGCGAGGTTGTTATTTTTGGAGTGAATATGAGCGGGCCTTTGGAGAGAACCACATTGCGTCTTAATGTTTCCTGCAGTTCACGAGATAAAAAGTTTTTGGTAACGATATTTATCTGCGTTTATTTGCTCAACTAATCAATATATTGTAATTACCACGTGCTTGTACAAAGTTTTGCTTTGGCTGTCCAACTTTCGCGGCTTTTAATTTGTATTTTAGCGCCATTTTTTAGATATATTTTCTTGAAAGAGAGTTAAAGTAAAATTGTTGTTGGTTTATGTACTCATATCAATTATCAATCTGGTTTGCTTCGAACTATAAAACGAAGAAAAGTTAATACATACTGCCACGGAAGAGGAGACCTGACAGTCTTCTGATAGCTGCATTGAAAAGTAGAATGCCAAGGAAAGAATAGACGTGGAAGGTCTTCTATGACCATGTGGTGGACTACCTGCAGTCCAAAATTGTACTTTTCGACGCCAAGGCTGGGAATGAATATCAATTTACGCTTCAGCTTAATAACTGGTTCAATTTTTTTTACTTTTGACTGGGTGATTTTTTAAGCTCCACACCACTGACACCAGATATATGCCAATGCCTACAACCTGTATGCGGAGATCATGACTTAGTGTATCCCTTTGATAGCACCATGTGTCACCACTATTCAATTGAAAAGATGGAAGCAACAATGTCTTCTGCAGATAGTGAAAGCTATAACAGCTGATGTTTCATATATGAATCCTGAATTCCAAACATAGTCCTAACTTTACCCTAAACCCGTAAATACTACCCCTAATTCTAACGATAATGCTTCATTTTAGAAATAACAATGGTTTTGTTTTGAATTTTACTACCAATAGCTAGTCTGATGCCATTTCAGGAATTATATGAAACTTCAATTGCTATAACAAGCAGACAGGACATACCTCACATGCTAAATCCAGTTTAATCCACCTGCAAAAACGTTTATTGTTTGCAAACCAATGTACCACTTTCATTTTCAAAATGTTATTCTAGGTTGGTCCATATGAGGGAAAAACTGTTTCCTTGGTCTTGAGTATATGGATCTTCCATCCAGTGAATAAGTTATTGAATAACATTATTTATTTTAAGGTTCTTGGTGAGAAAGATAGTACCATCCATGGCTTTATAACTACAGTTCAAAAAATGTTTACCAAGTTGTATCCACAAGAACCGTCTCTTTGTGCATCAGCTGTTCAAAATCACAATGGATTTGACATCTCTACTGACTACAAACTTGGAGACATATTTGAAGACAATGCTTCTCTTAGCATAATGGAATCTGTTTTACAGTAAGTTTGTGATTAGTTAAAATTCCCCTTAAATGAAATATCTGATTCCTGCCATTTGCTATCATGGGGATATAATTTTAGGTTAATAAATGTTCACATTTGCAAAAAAAGGTGAACAACAAATGTTCTATCACACAACATAACACAATTTTATTTATACAAGGTGACCCTTTCAGTGAAAAACACTGATATCACCAGGGGCCCTGTAAACTTAAAATGTTTACAATGATATTGTAATATCCAATAAATCTAAATGTTTTTCAAACAGTCCAGTACTCCCTGATGGCCTGAGAATAACTGTCTAGGATTGTATCTCTTTTACATCACCAGGCTGTTTGTAGTTTTACATCATGAGGCAGGCTCTAAAGTTGCTGAAACTTTGTCCACCATTGCTCAAAACTTGTTCTAAGTAACAAGCCTGCAATTTTAAAGCATTGTATTTGTGTGTGATCTAATGATAGCCTTGTAATTTCATATAAACAGTTGAAAAGCTGATTTCTCATGTGATTTCTCATGTGTCATAAAATTTGAGAAGTAAAATAAGAAAGCCATACTCTTTACAAATATTTATAAATAACACCAATATAATTTGATTGGAATTGTATTTTCAGTATTCTACTACTTAAACTGATTGCTGAATTTACATCCAGTCACTGCTGTTTATGTGCAAAACATTTAATTCTGTAATATCTGCTTTTTGGCAACCTTGGACCAGTTGCATGAACATTAGTGCCATGTCATCACATTCATTTCTTATGTCATACATTAAAACGTATATTTCTGACTCGTGGTTTTAACAACTGAGCTGGTAAAATTAAACCTCAAATATGCCTGATAATATGGATTAAGCTAAAAACTATTGAAGAAGTACTTGCAATACATTAATTGTGTTAGGTGCACAAAAGCAGATGGGTCATTGGGGTCAAGTGGATTTCTTGAAGAACACCCTGAAAAATCAGATGAGACAGACCTTAAAGTACCTTCAAAGGAGTTGCAGGACACAGGTTAGTATTTGGAAACTGAGCACTGTCATCATCATGAATTTTATACCTTGATCATGACACAACAAGTCAATGTAGCCTCTTGTGCAGGTAAACTCTGTGCCACTCTGTGACCTCCTGTGTCACTCTGTGATCTCCTGTAGCACTCTGTGTTCTCCTGTACCACTCTGTGGTCTCCTGTACCACTCTGTGTTCTCCTGTACCACTCTGTGATCTCCTGTGTCACTCTGTGGTCTCCTATGTTACTCTGTGGTCTCCTGTACCACTCTGTGTTCTCCTGTGTCACTCTGTGATCTCCTGTGTCACTCTGTGTTCTCCTGTACCACTCTGTGTTCTCCTGTACCACTCTGTGTTCTCCTGTACCACTCTGTGATCTCCTGTGTCACTCTGTGGTCTCCTATGTTACTCTGTGGTCTCCTGTACCACTCTGTGATCTCCTGTGTCACTCTGTGATCTCCTGTGTCACTCTGTGATCTCCTGTACCACTCTGTGTTCTCCTGTACCACTCTGTGGTCTCCTGTACCACTCTGTGATCTCCTGTACCACTCTGTGATCTCCTGTACCACTCTGTGATCTCCTGTACCACTCTGTGATCTCCTGTGTCACTCTGTGGTCTCCTATGTTACTCTGTGGTCTCCTGTACCACTCTGTGTTCTCCTGTGTCACTCTGTGATCTCCTGTGTCACTCTGTGTTCTCCTGTACCACTCTGTGTTCTCCTGTACCACTCTGTGGTCTCCTGTACCACTCTGTGATCTCCTGTACCACTCTGTGATCTCCTGTGTCACTCTGTGGTCTCCTATGTTACTCTGTGGTCTCCTGTACCACTCTGTGATCTCCTGTGTCACTCTGTGTTCTCCTGTATCACTCTGTGTTCTCCTGTATCACTCTGTGTTCTCCTGTATCACTCTGTGACCTCCTGTACCACTCTGTGTTCTCCTGTATCACTCTGTGTTCTCCTGTACCTCTGTGATCTCCTGTACCACTCTGTGACCTCCTGTACCACTCTGTGATCTCCTGTACCACTCTGTGACCTCCTGTACCACTCTGTGATCTCCTGTACCTCTGTGATCTCCTGTACCACTCTGTGATCTCCTGTACCACTCTGTGATCTCCTGTGTCACTCTGTGGTCTCCTATGTTACTCTGTGGTCTCCTGTATCACTCTGTGACCTCCTGTACCACTCTGTGATCTCCTGTACCACTCTGTGATCTCCTGTACCACTCTGTGATCTCCTATGTTACTCTGTGATCTCCTGTACCACTCTGTGACCTCCTGTACCACTCTGTGACCTCCTGTACCACTCTGTGATCTCCTGTACCACTCTGTGATCTCCTGTACCACTCTGTGATCTCCTATGTTACTCTGTGGTCTCCTGTATCACTCTGTGGTCTCCTATGCCACTTTGTGGTTGCACAGGCTTTTGGCCAAGAGATTGTGTGTGCAGCTAGGAGGCAAGTTGGGGTGCATGAAAGTGAAACTTGACCAATTTTGCCACAACCTCCCCCAAAAATTACTTTATTACTCCAGTTATGACCATAATTATCTTTTGGTATTGCTTCAAAGAGCCTAGATTGCAGAAAGTATTTTCCCATCAGTTATAATGTGCTCAGCTAACCCTCTCATAGGCTGTCAGTGAATTGACTCTCTTTATTTGTATTTGATCACTAGTACTGTGTAGTTTAAAACTAACTGATCTTCTCTTGCTTGGCTTCATTAGATATGATTTCATCCAAGAAACAGAAACCAACCAGCGAGAAGGTATGTAAAAGTGGACACGCCCATTTTGGGCATGCCCATTTTGTTTTTCCACACCCATTTTGACATGCCTACTTTTTGGACACGCCCACTTGTAAAACATTTCCACCTTGTGACCCATTGCTTAGAATTCCTAGCTATGCCTCTTGTAACTTGAGTATCCTCTCTTTCACCTAACAGAACAGTGACAAGAAGGAGGTGAAACCTGAGAACTGTTTGTCACCTAATTCGGAAAACAAACGTTCTCATTCGGATTCGACGACTGATGATCACGATAAACGAAAGAAAAAATATAAAAATACGAAGAAAAAGAAAGTGAAACAACAAGTGTGATGTTTAAGGAAAGAAAATTGGAAAGATATTTAATGTGAAGATGTTCATTGCGTTGTGAGCTAATTTATATACATGAACGAGATAATAAAAATTAATTGATGTTCAAGTGATACTGGGCAATTTTTTATTTTGTTTATCTACGTCCAACCCCAGACCATAATCTCCTAGATACGAGGTCGATCAATGTTTATTATTATTAATTTATTATTATTATTATTATTATTATTATTTAAAGTGCCTATGCAATGAAAAATTCAGTTGTAAAATAACTCTTTTGTTTGAAAGAACTCTTGAAGCTATAAAGACTAACCATTTACAACTTTTTCATATCTCACTTCACTCTTGAGATATTAAGATTTGTTTGATATGTAAATGATCATACTGACATCACAATGCATAATGACTTATTGAAAAATTCTGCATTCTTTACCATTAATCACATGAATTGTTTGATGATTTGCATATATTTGATGTCATTGGATACATCGACGCACATGCATAACCTGCATTTTAAGTGCTTTAATTACAATCTCAAGGATATATAAGCATTTTCAATAAGTTATGCATTGTGATGTCATATTAAACAAATCTTAATATCTCAAGAGTGAAGTGAGATATGGAAAAGTTGTAAATGGTTAGTCTCTATAGTTCTTAGAGTTCCTACAAATAAAAGAGTTATTTTACAACTGAATGTTTCATTGCATAGGCGCTTTAAACTTATTTAGACACACTCGGTAGCCTCATTTCACTGTTACTGGTTCTCTATGGGCTGTCTATATCACTATTACCTTAATAACTTATATACAGTGTTCGGCGAAAATGGCCCTGGGATCGGGTCACCTATACTATCAAGTTTTGTAATTGGTTGATTAAAACAATAAAACAATATAATCAACCACAAAGAAATCAATGTCCTAACCACCTTTGTTCCATATAGCCAATCACAAAACCTGTTTATTTTAGGTACGTGTTTACCCTGGGATCAGCTGGTCCATTCTATAATGTGATTGGCTTGTCGTAAAACTCAATTAATTCAGCCAAGTATAATTTATTTATCTAAATCTGAATGTTGTCTTCAAATTTTACATCAAATTAGAAGTGATAGCTTTTGCTAAATTGGATATATGCTTCTTCATAGCTTTTGTAAGAGATGGTGGATTATTAAGCTTGTTAGCTGCTTTTATGCCGACGAATGTTGACATGAACAACTCTGAAGAGCATTGAACATTTCTCATTTATTCAGGTCAACAAAGTAGACAAAGGCAATGGAACAAAGAGCACAAAAATTATATTTAAACACCCAGAAATTCTGGGTGTCATGTGACCAGCCGATCCCAGGTCCATTTTCGCCGACCTTCCACCGTGGAGGTAAAATGCCCTGGGAACGAGGTTGATACAGTGTATAAAAAAACGCAATCGGCGTAAAATTAATTAGTATTCTTTTAAAACAACCCATTGTGGCAGTTTGAAAGCTCTAGACTCCTCTGAATCACGAATGCGTAAAAACAACACGGTCTTACACAGGGTGTATAAAAAAAAGCGCAACCTCGGAATTTCCCAAGAAATCCACTTTGTTTTTATTAGCACAAAAGATTTTAGGTCTCTGGGAATTTAAAATAGCTTCTAATCGTATTCCAAGGGCATAACTGTCGAATTGCTAATAAATAAACAACTTCCCATTAAAAGATTTAATTAATTCGACTTCCCATTAAAAGATTTAATTAATTAAGATTTAATTAATTTTAATTAATAAATTTCACATTAAGTGAAAAAATGAAAAACCACTATGTGGATATTTTCACTCTTTAATAAAATCATTCAAATAAATGCATAAATTTCGATTCAATTCTGCTTTACGTGCTCGAGTTTGTAGTAATTAGACAGTTATGCCCCAGGGGCGAAAATCTTTTTTGTTTAAGAACACAGTGGATTTCTTGGGAAATTCCGAGGTTGCGCTTTTTTTTATACACCCTGTATATTTCGGGTAATTAAGGCCCCGTACACAGGGTTCTCATTACGTTAAGAAGTAGCAGGTGAAATTAATAAAGTAGACGGTGATGAACAACCGAAACAGCGCGAGGGCCGTAGGCGTGAGCCATCTAGGGGGTCCGGGGGCATGCTTCCCTTGAAAAATGTTGAAATCTAGAGCCCCTAAAATGCCATTTCCTGCGTTTTGGGCCCCTTTTGGGAGGTGATTTTATAGAATTCTGAGGATTATAAAACGTCGTATAAAATGCGCAAAAAAACAACACATTTCAGGACTTTGAATAAATATATAGTCGTTTTAGAATCTTTGGATTATTCTATATTTCCGATTTTGAAATTCTGAAGAACAGAAGATGAATTCTCTTAAAATTAAATGCCATTTTGCTTTTTGAACACACAATTAAATACACATAACATCAGTCAGTAATCTTATCTAAATGTTGGAGTGTTTATTCATGTGCGGATCCATTTTGAACCTCCAACTGAACAAAGATATAAACTGTCGTTGCGCTGGCATTTATCTCAAGTGTTTAAGAACGCGATAGAAGGACTTGATTTTTTCTTAAACAAAGAAAAGTAGACGGCGAACTTCACCGGTCACCGGCTCCTAATGAGAACCCTGCGTACACACGGAACGTTTTCTTGCGTTTTTGTATTGTTTCAAGTAATGAGCTGGTGGTTCTCGATTCCACAATATATTAAGTGTATGCATGGTAAAAGTATTTAAAAGCTTTTTCTCTTCCTATAGCTCAGATTTTCTAGAGCTTTCACAGTACCACAATAGGTTGTTTGAAAGGAATATTAATCCCCTGGGTGATAATCTCGCCGCGGCAAAGTCCATTTCTCGCGAATAGTTTGTTTTTATCAGTATATATTTCAGCGGAGCATGGTAGGACCAACTCCTTTATCCTGCGATCCGTTTGAATAGAACAATATTTGGGCGATTTGTGATCTGACGAACTACGTCTACATAAAGAGGTTTTTACATAAAGGTCGTGTGTTATGTATTTAGACTCGCTAATTCCAAATCTGTTTTCAGAATTGAAAACGGTTAAATAGTGATCGAGATAACGTTCAAAGTATACAACGAATAGGCCGGGCCGGCTGGCTGATTGCCGACTAATTTCTAAGTACATAAACCGTTTTTACGAAGGGTATGCAGTTATGTATTTAGAGTCGGTAATTAGAAATCTGTTTTCAGAATTGAAATCGAGTAAATATTGGCCGAGATAACGTTCAAAAGAACTAAACTTAAGCAAGTCACGTCCTACAATCGAGGTTTCCAGGTGTTCCCGTTGGAGGGTATATATACCCAAGTTTTACTAGACGGGTTTTTCCTTGAGAAGTTTGATTTTTTCATGTGTACGACTACTGACAAATTGAGAAGTTTTTCCTTGACTGGTAGCTTTGTTCAAAAGCAGGTCGTGCCAGCAAAATTTGTCCACCGTACACACAAGAAAATAAAAGTTCTCACAAGTAGCTTGTCAAGGAAAACGTCGTGTGTACAGGGGACTTTATAACCAATAGAATTCCATGAATGGTAGTATCAACCAACTAGTGCAGGTCTATTAGCTACAAATTCGACATTCTGATTGGCTGAACTACAATGGTCTATTGGTGATAGACCACTAGTAGCGTTATCCGATCACAAACCTTATAGTTATAACTGGAATATTCCTATCCTGACCAATCAGAAGCCACGACATATTCACTCTGCAAGCAAAATCTGAAATCTAGGCCACACAGGCGTCCTCTAAAATTTATATATACGAGTGATGAAATCATGAAAACATTGGCCCGAAAGTCATGGAAAATTGTTCAGTTTGACATTTTCAAATAAGAAAATGAATTCGCTTATGCCTATGGCGTATATCTACACCAAATTTGAAGCAAAGTAATTACATTCTTGATTTTTGTGAGCGATCGGGAGACTTCTACAAACAAAAAGGTGAAACTTTCTGAAAATATGGAACAATGTTTTTTACATTAAAGAACGATTGTTTATGGTTGATACTTAGCAGATAGTCAACTCGTGCTTGTTAATTATTTGACCTGTGACGTCACTCCCTAGCACATTTTTGCTACGGAATAGACGAACACTTGCATACTTTTTCTATGAATAGACGAACCCACGAAGCAAACTGAATTCACAGCTTATCAGCGATGAATGTGTTCGTTCGCTTCCTCCTTTCCCTTCATTATAGACACTCGAATTTGCTTCGATGGACGATGAGTATCATGGATTCTCGGCATACCCAGACCTTTTACTTTGGGTTTTTCAGCTTTTCACCTTGGGTTTCTCGGCTTTTCAGGATCTAGTTACATAAATGTCATTATTATATATGTACCAGTAGTATAGAAAGTGGGGCTACCAGCGCATTTTTCCATTTTTTCATGCTTCGCAATCAAAATTGAAAAAGTTCGCTGTTAACCCCACTTTCGAGACTACTAAAATGGAGCGAGATAAAATTCGTTAGAATGAGACACGTCTTAGCTAGTAGGAGTGAGAAGCCGTAACTCTCTTTTACGACTGGTCATCCTTTTCCCCAATACAGTATGTTTAAACCTCTTGTCTTGTTCCTCGCGTTCTTCACTACTCTTAGTGAATAGTTGTCGTTTGAGTTCTATAATCTGGTAGATCCATAACAACTCTTCGTTGAGTCTCACTATCTTTTCCTCCACTGATTCCACACGTTCTACACTACTCTCCAAGGATTCAGCGATCATTACTTTGTATGAGCGCTGGAGCCTTGGAGAGTAGTGTAGAACACGGCGATACAAGGACGGTCTTCCAAAAGTTGGATCCATTAGGAATATACACAGTTTGGAAAAGTGTGGTGGGACCTGTTAGTAGACAGTGTCGTACCCTTCTTCTTCGCTAGACTCAGAGGGTTTATAAGAGTGGTTGTACACGTGCTTACCAACAGTGACTCCACCAGATAAAATGCCGATTAGTGGTAAGTAGGGTCTTACTTTCTCGACTATGCGATATACGTCACGTTTTAGGAGCTCGTCTTTCTTTAGTTCGTTAGCTAGCTCTTCAGGGTCTTCGATGGCGTCGAATCCTCCAAGAGTACTACTAAACTTGCTAATAAGTAGGTCAGTCAGGAACTCGTTAGCTTTCTGCGTCCTTTTACGTTCGTACTCGACGTACAGTTTGTCTATTACTTTGCTTGACGCTTTTTTGATGTAAGCGACTGATTTGTTCAGTTCTCCATCCTCAGCAAGTCTAGTCAACTCGTCTCGTTTTTTGTCCACATCAGTTTGTGGGGTGTCGTCGACTTCTGATGTGTCGTCAACTTGTGGTGTGTCGTTTACTTCTTCCGAAATAGTGGATTCTGCGTCTTGTATCTCTTCAATGAGATCGTCAATTGGTTCAAGATTTTTTGTCTTGCGCTTTGGCATGTCCTATACTATACGATATGTTTTGTTTTCGCGGAACAACTACTTCGTACGAGTACGGATGTCTTAGAAGTATCTCCAATCTTGCGTACTCGTTGTCTTTCAACTGTTTTATTATTTTCTCAATCTCCGTTTTATCAACTCCGTTAAGATAATCGTCTGCGATGGTTTTCATATCGTTTCTGTTAGGGTTGTAGAATGTTACTAACTTTGAGATGTTCTCACGATATGGTTTACTAATTGAGGTTAGTTGTTGCGTTATGACGATTGTGGACAGGTTGTAGTGTCTAGCACTAAAGGCTAGTTTGACTAGTTCACTTGTTCTGTTTTTAACGTCCTGCCCACCAGCACAATCGTCTAATATTATCAACGAGTTGGTACCTCTATAAGTCTCGGCTACATATTTAAGAATTACGTTGACTTTATCCTGCTCACACTGAATAGTTATAAAGTCTGGGTCTCTCAAGTATTTCCACTCTGTGTACGTTTTGTTCCATTCGAATGTCGGGCATATAAGAATGATATATTCGAAGTGATTCATGTATTCTTTCTCTATCATATCCAAGAGGTAGTGTGTTTTACCACAGGCTGTCATACCAACAATTAGCATGTTAAAAGGCGTTTTCATATAGAATACTACATGTTTTAGTATTGGATTGATTGCAGATCGTTGTTGATAAGGTTTACGAGTCCGTCGGAGAGTACGAATATTCTACACATGACGTTCGCTGTTGTAACTCCTTTATTGATTTCCATCAATATTCCTGACTGAGTGTTCACGATCCTTTTTCCAGTGGCAACTTTCACGTTATCTTGGATAGATCTAAGGTCGACAACCAAAGCGAAACCGTCTTTGTAAAACTTTTGGACAGTCATGTGCTGGTCACAGTCGGCTAGTTTTTGTCCGAATAGTCTTTTCGCTTCTCCCCAGAGTCTTGATTTTGGTATTCCTTGACTGTATACCATATTTGGCACACCTTCGATAGTGAGTTTGACTGACTCTATATTTGGGTAGACGAACTCCTCGCTGTCAGTTCTTGTCTTATTTGTGAAGAGTAGAACGATAGCTTTCATTGATTTTCTTGGTAGGTTAATATTTTCATTCACTAGTGTGATTCCTTTATCCCACTCCACAGTCTTCATTAGTGTGACGTGTTCATACGATAGAGATCTACCTGATGCGTATATAGATGATACTTCATTAGCAATCTCTTGACTCTCGATAGTTTCATACTCTAACTCAAGGTTCTCCAACGTGTAGCCAGCCACAGCTGATCCGGATTGAGCCACCATAATATCAGACGCTTTAGGTAGTGTGATTATATACCTGAAGTTGTTGTTCATGTTGTATGGTGCATATAGACCGTGATCTTCTAGAATCTTGTCGATTTGAACCTTTTGTTTGGTGTCATGGATAGAGAACATAAGACCATCGCTAACTTTTTGCACGTCTCCACTGGCAGCGCCACTGTCGTCCTTTGAAATTAGCTTTCGAAGGTTCTCGTTTGCTATACCATATTCGACCATCTGGTCTCGCTCACTGTTAGATTTCCAGAGGTCTTTGTACGTGCCGACGACGCTTTCACCACTATTGTCGTATACGGACTCACCAGCTAGTTTTATCACCAGTCTCTCAAGTAGTAGTCTTGAGAGGTTATTAAGAAACCATGATTTAACGTTCGAACTTTTAAAGTCGAATAGTAGATGGAGACTGGAGGGTATCAAACAAGTGTTACCTTTCGTTTTCGGGATGTCGATGTATAACTCCTCCCCTGGATTGGCTTTGTTGGGGTTTAGCGTTACAACGTGACGGGTTCTTGTACCTTTGATAGCGGATATTTCACGACGTCTATATCCAGGAAGCAACTCTTTTTCACTAGTGTTCATGCTATATCATAACACGTGTTTTATTTACTCTGTTTGTACTGATCGTAGACGAACCAAGCTAGTGCTATCGCTAGGATCCATAAATTAGACGCTAACCAAGATACGCCTGCAGCTCCCCACTTTAGCACAGTCGCCACCATGTTTAGCAGTCCAGCCAGTAGAGGACCAGCCTTTGCGGCTAGATTAGCTATAGCTTTCCCTAATTTCCCAAGTGCTTGGCCACCTTTGAAGACAACACTTCTAGCAGATATTATGATTGTGGTGATAAAAGAGGCTATGGTTATTCCCATAGCTGAGGCGCCTAACCAATTTTCTTTAAACCACTCCTTTACTTTTTGTAACCGAGTAATGTCCTCTTCCTGTTGTTCTCTAACCTCCTCACGTTCCAATTGGTCTAAGGTTCTGTCCCTAGCTGTCTTGAGACCTACCAATCGTTCGTTCAACTCGAGCTCCTCTGTGGAACCAACTTCCTCTCTGTTGAGAAGGTCCACAGTCTTGTTAATAGCGTCCTGAAAATAGTCAGCTTGCGCTCTTAGAAATTGTGGTCTAGTGTCTGGATCGATTGTATCACTTGAGTTTAGGACGCCTCTTAACTCGCTACTTTCTTTTTCTGTTAACCCAAATACGTTATCTTGGTTCGCTTCTGTTTCAATTACTGGGAAGTCTTCACTTGAAACTGTGGTGTCTTCTGTTATATCGTCAGTTGTTGGGGTGTCTACTGTTCTAGCGTCAGTTGTTGTTGTGTTGGGGATTTGTTCAACTAACTTCTTAAACTGCTCAATCGCACTCTTACTTTTAGTGTCTGTACTGTAGATTAAACCGTTTTTTCCAGGTTTTAGTATTAGTTTAGGTTTTAAATATTCACCGTCTTCTCCTACCGGTTTGAAAAGAATAGAACCTGAGGGTGTCACATATGACCTATTGACTATATTCCTTGACACATCGTCATGACTGAGTCTTTTTTTATACAACCTATGTATTTTTCTATTTATTAGATTGGTTCTTTTTACACCGTTTATTACTAACTTTTTATTGTCTCCTTTTAGTTCTTCCAGTCTTCTTCTGATTTCGTTCTCCTCTTCGAAAGCTAAATTGAAGCTCTCGTCGTGGACATCACCGTATGTTGCCGGTTCAGCAAACACTACTGCTGGGGCGGTGACACTACTACCCTTACTAGTGATTAACACTGTTTTACCATCTTTTCCGCCTGTGAATAATGTCTCCGCATATTTGATTCTGTCTTGTACTCTATTTGATATGTCTCTCTTCTCTATCTCTCGTTTTACCCTAGTGATTCTGTCGCGCATACCACTATATTCTGGTCCTATCTCGTCTTCTGTGAGTATACTATTGAGCATGTTGAACTCTTCTTCTAACTGTTTGTCTGTATATTTCTCAAACTTGTCACGGTCTTGCATTTCGATTTCATCGAACCCTCCTTCAGCCATTATATACTACTCAATATTTTGAATATCAATCTCTGGTATCCATGAGTTGTGCTTACTATCGTAGCCAAGCCACTTGACTAAAACCATTTTCTTACCTCCCACCTTCTTTCTCTTAACTATCTTCTCAACTTTGTATACATCGTCTTTTTTATCAACAGCTGATAGCTCTTCCTCGTAGAACTTACCAATGATAGGTTCCCCTTCATGGTCCTCTATCTCGTACACGGTAGGGTCACCACGTATGACCTTTGTCACTTTGAATAGCTCCTCAGTGAAGTTAGCCTCGTACCCTTTCGCGAATATGCTCTTGTACTTTGATATCCTGACAGTCTCACCTACTTTAAACTTTGGTAGTGGGTAGTCACCGAAATGGTGTCCGAACAACGTCGTCCATACTTCGTTTTCGTTTTTCTTGCTCACATCTTTAGGTTTCATAAGTGTGGTACTATGTTTAGTATTGTTGTAATTCTCAACGAGCTGGTCCAAGATATCAATCCACTTGTACGTTCCCTTACTGTAGAAGTATTTCCACATAGACGTCTTGAGTGTTCTATTAAACCGTTCCACGACTGCTGCCTTTTTATCAGAGTTCGTGCTGAAGTATTTCACGTCGTGTTTCTCTAATAGATCCTTCACACCAACGTTGTAGAATTCCTTACCGTCGTCAAACTGAGCCAGCTTTGGATACTCACCAAATCTAACCTTAGCCTTCTCCAATAACTTTGCTACAGCCTTAGTCATGTTTTTCGTATCTTTCCTATATATAGGTATTGCGAAAGCATACCTACTAAGGACCTCAGTGGCTGTTAGTATCCAGTAGTATCCGTTGTTCTTGTGTTTGTACTTACCCATGTCGACCAAGTCCATCTGTATCTGCTCACCAAGATAGTCAACAAACGTTTGTCTAAACTTGTGTTTCTTAACAACTGGTTTGTACCTGGTGTATGTGTCTTGAGATTTTAGCCAGTCCTTTATCTTTGCTCTACTAATACTTAGTCCATCTTCCAACGCTCTTTGGTACAGTCTCTCAGCAGACTGGTAACCAGTTGATGGATTATAGTAAATATCTCTTAGTTCTTGCTCCATATACACTACATGATGTGTAAATCTAATAGCACATTACCAACGTTAACACTGTTATCGTCCTGATCTGTTATCTTGAACTCTAGTTGGTTGATGACTCCTTTGTTTATTGGGATTTTCGACCCAACACCAAAATGTTGTACAGAACCCTTTAATGTCTGTGTGCTAGTTATTGGTAGTACTGCGATACAATCACTTTTGTTACCATTAACTATGTTATTAGATCTGTCCACGATACTAGACGTTACTTGTATATATTTCAGTCCTCTGTTAACGTTAACAACGTTAGGACTGGTTTTTGTGGTGGCTATTGTAGTGTTTTCGTCAAATCCTAAAAGTTGTCCAAATTTAAACAGTTCTATTTGTTGATCAGTTGTTATCGTACACGTCGAGTCGTGTCTGTTAGCCACTAGCTTCACGTCTCCTAACTCTCTCAAGTCGTCGGCGATCATTTTAAAGGTGTGATACCCAGGACTAAAAACGTGGTCATTACTGTTGTAAGTTATCTTGTTGTTAGCTGTGGTTACGTTAACGTAATCCCAAAAGATGGTTGCCTTCTTCACTAGTAAGTGAGGGTCTGAGTTAGTTGTTAGAATTGACTCTGGTAGGTCTATAGTTTTCGTTGAACCACTAATCAATACTACCACTCTCATATAACGTACGGTATGTTATGATGGACGCATTCAAAAGAAAGTACCCTTATGCTGACAAGAATAGGTTTTTTCTTGACGTTGACGACAATATGCATATACATATATTCTTCGTGACGAAAACCAATATTGGTGACGTTAGTGTAGACTCAAGTAGGTTTAAGAGTAATCCGGAGTATACTAAGTATCTAACGATAAACAAACCAATGATACCTGACCAGGAAGAGATAGCTAATGCCATACGCGTGGCTAAGCTGAATCTAGTGAAAAAATACCCTCACATCACTTTGAGCAAGTTTGAGTTCGATCCAACTGTCTCACAAGATGGTGAGGTTAATGGCGTTGATATATATTTTAGAAACAACGACATCATAAGCACGAATATAGCTAGTGATACCTTCAAAAACGACAAGGGTATGTGGATTTGGTTACACAACAACAAGTCTGGTCACGACGACAAGTTTCCAGAAATATGGCTATCTGGTGGAACTATCCAACCACTATCAAAAGGTCGCAAGAACCACTGGGGACTTTGGGATGGTTATCCAACAGAAAACGTGTTGAACTACCCAGTGAATAACTTTAGAGTATTCGTTAATCAAAAGGAATACTTTCTCTCAAAGTTACCAATACTAATAATCGTCACATCAAAGACAAAGTCAAAGTGGGACGATGGTGAGAGCTACTATAGGGTAGTGTTTGCAACGTATTGTGCAAGTTTCTGTTGTGGAGTGTCGTTACAACACTTATCACCATCACAAGAAGTCCACCCTGTTATCACGAGTGTAATGAGGTTTCATCTGTACTTTACTGTTAGGAGACTTCTCAGAAGGATGGAAGGTGGTGAGAGTATGAGATCGATAAGTAGAGAGTTTAACGCTGGAGAATTGTATGGTAAGACAGACAAGATTCCTAAAAAACATTACTACCAGGGTAAAGTCCTTGCCGATGGTACAACAGGTGAGGAGAGAGTCTTCACGATTAACGACGTTAAGAACGACTACAAACGATACGTTCCTCTGGTGTCGAATGGTTTTACCAACATTGGGAGACAATACATAAATCAGTCTATAGAAGCCTTTGTTTACTCCACACTTGGTGCACAAGCGAGAACACGTGTGTCAGTCGTTGGTGATTCTGCAGGCAGTCTAGAGACTCAACAAGAGTTCCGAAAGTTGGTGGAGGATAGTGTTATAAACTACGACGTGTCAACGTGGATTCTCAACATGAACAAGTCGATTAAAGACACTAACGTTGTCCAAAACCTTGCACTGTCGCCGTCTACGTGGTTAATGCCAAGTAACGTTGTAATCCTCAAGAACAAAATCGCTGGGTATAACAACCTATTGAAGACTGCTACGCAGAGTATGAAGTTTGGGGTAAATAGTAGGTTAAACTACACAAAAACGACGGAGGTTAAGAAAGTTCACCAAGAAGGTGGAGAACATCTGGAGACACTTGATAAACCAAAGGTGACGAATAGTCTGACACCAAACGTGACACACCAGGAGACACTTGATAAACCAAAGGTGATACACCGTCTGGAGGCATCAAAGGCGGCACCAGGTGACACAACAGAGTTAGGGATAATTCTACTGGTTTCGGCCGTGTCTGGCTATTTAGTGAGCAAATATGTGTTATAACATAATGAGTCTAAGTTATGGATTTGAGGACAGAGACTACGAGAGCGACAAAATACTAAGAAGAGCGAAGAGACATCTAGACAGTGACCCTAAGCTAAGCGTTAGCGGTGGGAGGATGTCTGGAGACATAGATATGGCGTTCAGGACACTCAAAAACATAGCAGATCCAGAAGATGATTGGGATGCTATCAATAAAAAAGTGTTGGAGTCCGTATACTTATCGCAATACTTTAGAACGCAGTCCTATAACGTTCTATTTGATTTTAACGTCACAAATCATGCTGTGAGTATGGTGGAATACCACAGTGGAACAAATAAAGTGAAAACCATTAGAGATAAAACGAACATGTTAGTGCAATACGATCCAACGTATGGTCCTATTATTGGTGTTAACAATGGTCACAGCTTCCTATCCCCTGAACTAACTCCAATTCCGTTTGAAGCTGGAGTACACTTTAACTGTCCACGTATGCAATACTGTGACATATCCGTTTTTATGGTAGTTAGGTTAGCCATGAGGGTAACTACTAAAGATTGGGAGGCGATTATCTCAAACGATGATGGACCGTGGGACAAATACATAGGATACAAAGGAGGTGATAAATTATCATATGGTGGTGGCGCTCCAGCAAAGGAGTACATGTGTACAATCCCAAATAATATCGACACCACCAAGAGACATATGATATCAATACATTGGCGGATGGGTAACTCCTACGTTAAGGTGAACAACGTAAGATCAACAGACTCAGACTTCACAGCCAATTACGAAGAGATAGGGTCTCCTTACGTAACTATCTTTGGAGTTCATCGACCAAGAGTACTACTAGCACCCTACAAGTACCCGTCTATGATAGAGTTCTACGGTGTTAGGATTGTCTCTGGCTACATGACGAGCCGAGACATAATATTAGTTGGTAGAGATATGATGAAGGAATATGATGTGAGCTAATATATATGAGGAAGAAGTCAGTTGTTGATTTCAATCACATATCAAAGGATATGTCAGAGGAAGAGGAGCTAGAGCTCAAACGCTTGTACGCGTACTACCACAAACTAGAAGCCTGTTACAAATGGAAATACAAGAGGTTGAAGAAAATTAAACTATCGTTAAACATGACCAGCATAGGGCTAACGACAGTAGGGATTGTAGCTGGATCGATAACCGTTAACCCTCTAATCATTGCTTGTATTAGTGGTCCTGGTGTGATCATCCAAGGCTACTTGGCTAAATCCAATCTGACGAGTAGAGTGGAGCACTGTAAGTTCGCACATACTAGCTACAAAAAGATACTGACACAACTAAGATCGTATCTTAGAGGTCTTCCTTACAATGAGTCAATGTTCCTCTCAGACGTTAAAGTGTTGGACGATAATGTGACTGACTTATGCCCACCAATCAACGGAATGGTGAAAAGGTACAATAGAATATACGACGAGACCAACGTTCCAAAATAGGGTAAGATACAAGGGGTGACTCACCCCACACGGCCACACATAGTCGGTCTATATATCAGAACTAGGAGTGTGTTTCACATGAAAGACGACGAGAGCTAACGCCTTAAAACAAGACGTTGGTTAGGAAACGTTTGTATTGAGCAGTTATTTTTTAAGAATAGCTGACACCCCGTTTTGGGGTGTCAGCTTTCCCTAGAATAAAAACACTACTTTAAGTTTAAAATAAAACATACGTTATATTATAGGTGATGAGTATCACTAAAATATTTAGAAATAACGACATGTCAGTCACTGCTACAAAAGATGGAGACAATGTTTGGTTCTACGGAAAAGAAATTGCAGAGATTTTAGGATACAAGAGACCGTGTAAGGCTATAACAGATCATGTCGACGATGACGAGAGAAGAAACGTTAGTAAAATAACACCTCATAGTAGATCAATTGACACAGACTGTCAAAACAGACAAGTTTGGCAAATTAATGAGTCTGGAGTTTACGCTCTAATATTCTCGTCTAAACTAGAGTCTGCTAGGGTGTTTAAAAAATGGGTGTTCTCAGAAGTTCTACCATCTATTAGAAAGACGGGTCAGTACACACAACATAACCAACTATCGATTATGAATGAGACAGACTTGCATTATGACATTGTGAAGTACATTAGAGAGTACCACCCAACAATAGTCATCCCAGGGTTGGGGGAGTATCAAGACACATCTGCTAAAAGAATAGATGGATGGAAGAAAGGTTACAGTGGTGGACAACCAGATTTGATAGTTCCACAACTACATAAGAGATACAATGGTTTTGCTATAGAGTTCAAAACACCGAAAGGTAATGGGGTTATTAGGAATAACCAGTTGAGGGTGTTAAGGAGACTAAGATCACAAGGGTACAACACATTACTATCCTCAGACCAACACGAGATAATACATTTCATAGAGACATATATGATAGACTCTAGAGTTCTGTGTGAGTACTGTAATAGGAGATTCAAGAGTGAGACCACACTATCTAATCACCAAAAATACTTTCACCGAATACTATATCTGTGAGATGATCTGTGAGATAATCTGTGAGATGGTCTGTGACTAGATATCATGTATAATATAGATGACTGACAGTGAGTCCGTACCTATTATAACGTCGACAACAAGGACCAAAGACCCTAAGAGAGTAGAGGCAGGCAAACGCTTGGCTGCTATATCTAAAGCAGCCAAAGAGAGGAAGATGAGAGAGAGAGTGATAAAAGAGGACGATAGTTTTAACTACGGATACATCATAGGTACTATTGGAGTGGTAATAGCCGCTAGCTCACTGTATTACACGATGAGACAAGACAAACAAGTAGTAACCGAAGAGCCTAAGAACGTCGTTATAGAACCGTCACGCAAACTCGACAGTCTAGATTAAAACATATCGTATAATATATGGCATCAATAGACAGAAAAGAACTGATGAACGAGCTATACGACGCAGCCCTTGTGACTGCTGGAGCCGTAGCCGTGTCGATGGCATCAAAGAAAATACTAAAAGAACCGTTGGGTACCCCGGAATCAGTGAAGGGTACCCTCAAGTTAGCGACTGCTGTAGGCGTTTCAACGCTACTCATTAAGTGGGCGCAGAGTAAGAAATACTTACCTATTGACCCGTTCTCAAAGTAATCTAACGTAATACATAATGGCTAGTGTGATAGCAGGTGGCTTGTTCAACGCTATAGCATTCGCAGGAGCTGGATTCATATTCAGCAAGCTAAACCATACCGGCTATGAGACAGAGATAAAGAGACACAACAAAGCATTGGAAAGTCTTGCAATAGCAAAAGAAAAGTTCTACGAGAACGAGATTCGTCAGAGAGACAAAATTCAGGAATTGAGACAACAACTGTCAGATGCTAACGCAGACATAAACGACACGAACCACGCTCTGGATCAACTAAGACAAGTACTGACGATACAGTATGATGGGAAGACGTTTAGTAAAGAGCCTGAGTTGTCAGACTATTACAAACCCTCAGATGAGATGAAAGAATATCAAATGGTATTCGTTGGAGTTGTTGGAATACCTTTAGGTTATCTAATATATAGAGTAATATAATGAGCACTAAAACTTTGAAGGAGATGGCTATGGAAGCAAAACATAGTAGTAGAAACTTAATGGAGATAATCTATGAGAATCAGATTCGTCAGATGAATGAGATTAAAGAGTTGAAACAACTATTGTTGAACGTTCTAGACCAACCAAGACAGTATAGTAGGAAGACGTTTGATTCTACTAACTATCACGCCTTCTAGAACGACATTTAAGTTATTATACTATTATGTCTTTAAAAACAGTATAAAGACATAACACTATAATAACTCAAATGGTTGACGAACGTACTATGAGAATGTTCCACGCTGGGTACACGTTGGATGAGATCGCGTCAAAAACGTGGAGTGGTACCACATTAGGGTACACATTGGACGAGATCAAGAATGGAATTAGGGACGCAAGACCAAAAAAGTGGTACGACACAACATACTGTTATAAGTGTAGTAACCACAGAACCCAAATCGAAGATGGTGTATTTAGTTGTAACAAGTGTGGAGAGACTACCTACAGACATGTAAGAAACTTCGTACCTAACATTTGGATGCACAAGAAATCGGCTCACAGTTATAGTAAGTGGCTAGAGAGAATGTTGACTAGCAAAAGACTAGTTAATGAGAGTGACATACCAATAGTGGTCAATGATTTCATAAAGATAGTGTGGTCTCTTAAAAGAAACAATTTGATTGTCAAGAATATATCGAAATATATTTTCTACATCATAAGAATATGCTCTATAAGAGGTATAGAGTTGAGAGGTAGTTTTAACGACCTCAAACCTGGTAAGATCAAGGCACGATTTGACTATAACCTGTATAGTGTAGTATACAAGGATCTAGGTTTGGATGGGAGAGGAGATCCATACTACGACGAGTGGATAAATAAAACATTTAGTAATATATAATGGCAAGACCAAAAATTTACCAAACCAAAGAAGAAGCTTTAGTAGCAGCCAGAGCTCAAACTAAAGAGTGGATTAGAACTCATAAGTGGGTGTGTGAGACATGCGATCAGTCATACCATGTGACCTCTAAATATAGACACCTGGAGACCAAAAAGCATTCGAGAAATTTGAGCATCTAATTTTAAACTATTTTGTAATGTCCATACGCATAGCTAGACACACCATCTGGTAGTATATGTCGCTTGTCGTCAAAGCAGCTCAAGGATATTTTATTTATTTCGTAGCTTCCTAGTCGGTGGCTCTTGCTGCGAATAGTTTTAATTATGTGAGACATTTGCTCACCATTTGTCAGGACACTTTTATAGTTGTCGTGTCTTATGTTGTTTCTAATGGTACTCTTCTTGATACCTTTAGCAGTCTTCCCACCTTTTCCGTCTTCTTTTATGTAGCTATACATTTTCGACCTCAAACCTACGAACTCAACGATGGGGACTCCTAATGTCTCATCCTTCATTTTACCAATAACCTTCTTGTTAGTTAGGTCGAAGTAAGGAGATGACTTGTCATATCCACTAAAGTCGAATACTTCTTTGTTAGCGTGCATGTCTTTGTACACGTCCTCCGTCTCGATCTCATACATTAGACTATCCGTGTCTGTGAATAGTAGTTTGGCTTTGTTGCCATACTCCTTTTTGACGTTATTATAGTGGAAGTCGTACATCAGTGTCTTCGATAGGTCTAGAATACACATACCTACATATGCTGGTCTATTTAGAGTTAATATCTCTTTGATCTTGTGAACTGCTACCAAGTTATTGTCAAATATTTTACTGCTTACAAAGGTTGGTTTCGACGTTAGTTTCTTCAGTTTTTCCTTGTCTGTTACTAACTCTACGTTCACACGCTTTCGTAGATTCTCCATAGTCTTTCCGAACACACTATTATTCATGAGCTTGAAGAAATCTTTCTCAAAGTCATTCTTTGCTTGGGTCCTCTTGTCTGTGTTAAAGTCAATATATTGCTTGAGCCATGGTGACTGATCGAACTGAAGTACTCTATGTATCTTCTTAACCTTCATTCCCAAACTCTTGTATAGTTGTAGGTTTCTATAGTGAACTACGTACTTACTCTTACCATTTAGGTTAGGTACAAGTTTCGCAACCTCTCCTACAGATATCTTAAACTTATTTTGGATTGTCTTACAATAGTTTGACAACATATCACTACTTACTTTCATCCTCTCAGGGGCTAGCGGATAGTCGTTGTGTAAGTTGTGTAACTCCTTTGGATACTCCAGATCAACCTCGAGTATCAACCCCTTGTCTGAGTCGTCGCTATACTCGTCTAGACTGTTAATGTCAAAACCCTCGACCCACTCAAATCCACCAGTCGGTAGATACTGACACATAGCCCAACCATAAAGGTTATTCGCATCTAGGTATACGATGTGTTTCGATGGTTTACTACTATCATACCCCTTCATGTACTTGTTGTTAGCCTTGCTATATCTGTGTGTGATACAAGAGACACCACCTCTCATTCCTTTCTCAATAAACTGAAACATGTCAATATCAGTCATCAACTCTAGTTCCACTCCTGTCATCTTTAGGGCAGCGTCCCACGATAGTCCAGGTGATGTGAAGTAATGACAAGGATCTAACTGGTAGTACTGTTTACACGTTCTTCTAAAGTTCTCGAACACGTCAGCCAGTAGTAATACGTCAGACTTCAAGTACAAGTCGTGGTACTCACCCATATTATCCACACCCATTGTCTCCCACACTTCCTGAGCGTGCTCGTAGTCTGTGTCTGACACATGCTCGTCGTTTAGGATGCTGTAGAAACTCTCCTTTGATGGCAACTCAAGTTCGTTAAACTTATCGAAACTATCCATATAGTCATATGGGTACACACCTTTTCGCGACACCAACTCTAGCTCCTTACCTTGAAATAGTTCAGACGTGTACTTGAGACATTCCTTTGGTAGGTTGTTCACTAGGTTGGCTAGACTAGAGCTCATGAATTGGAAACTATCTAGAAACACTAGATGTTTACCTAACATGAATGCCATATATTTCTCCATATTATTTGGTATGACGTTGATTTTCTGACCTAGCTTACCTATCTCTTGCATTATGAAGTGGCTATCGTATCCTCTTAGATTGTGAAATATTACAGGTATCTTACCAGTCAGTCTATAGTTTCTGTTGCATAACTGATGTGCTGAACCTCTATACTTACCAGTTACATGACAATGATCTCTAACTCTCACGTCTCCACGTTTATATTTCCTATCACAAATATGACATTTAGTCGCTTCCTTGAAGTTAACCTTATCAGCTCTGGTCATAACCATATCCTTATTAAAATGCTCCTTTCTAACTTTCTTGCAGTATTTAACCTCCTCTAACATCTTTTTCATGAACTTCCTAACCGCGTTCTTACCTCGAAACATCTCTACTGGTTTACTATACTTATCGTCATAACAACACACTACTTTGTACCCATACCCACAGTCCGTATGTCTTTGGTACTCACTAGTGTACGATCCTGTGAGTGGTGTCACGTTATCGACCTTCTCTGTGATAGCCTCAAAGTCTACATATATTACGAATGGTACTTCTAATTGTTTGTGGTAATTTACATACTCAAGAGTGCTGTCTTCTTCGACTGGCATCTTGATCGCTTGCTTACCATTTACCACCATACAAACCTCCTTATGATTCTCTAGAATCTCATTGGTAGTGAAACATTGAAGACAGTACCTACAGAAATTCTTGCGACACTTGTGATTAGACTGACCGCACATAAACCTACCAAAGTCTTTGATATACACGTAGTGTCGTTTAACACCATTTGTTATTAGCAGCAGGTCCATATGATCCTCACACTTCTCCTCAGAAACGTAGATAGGAAATGGCTGCTTGTCTTCATACCCAAACACGCTGATGCTAATATCATTCTGCCTCTCTATCTTGTTGTACTGTTTCGTATCCACTGGAAATCTCACTCCGTCATAATTGACAGAACCTACGTTCTTCTTGTGCTTCGACACTCTCTGCGGATCCTTTCCTACAGGACATTTGTGTAACACGTGACACCACATGAAACACTTGTCATCTTCATTCTTTATATTAATCAAACCTTTCGACGCGTTCCTCAACTCTTCCGGTAGCTCAACATAACTCGACCCTTTAAGAGGTTTATACACTACCACATTAATATAGTGGTCGTTAACACTGTCTACAACCCACCCAGACCCTTCTGACAACCATACAGCTATACGATTCACTATCTCCTCACTAGCTTGTCTCGTAGTCCCACTAATATCAACACTACTAGTCACTGTTTTGACTACACTATTGAAGAAGGCTGTCTTAAACACAGACTCTCCGTCACCAATCTCTTTCTCTAAAGTTACTTTCAATGTCTCAGAAAACTTTAAACCTTTCAGTCTCTCCAACTCTTTCTTTAAAGTCGAGCCCACTACTCCTCTAGTATTGACTAGTTGTTTTAATGGATCCTTATTGTCGATCACCTCAACACTATACGACTTGGTGTACCCTTTGAGAGTAACTCTCCTTTGTACTACAGTAGGACGTTTCATCTTAGCAATAAGACTAGTGATTCTCTCATACTCTTTGTCTGAGGCCTCCTGACTCAATTGTGACCTCCTCACATATCGTCTAAGATCACTTCTAGCCTTTCGTCTGACCTCCCTAACTCTGGTGACTCTACTAATGACGTTCTCTCTAGATCCTCTTCTAATAAGGTCCATCCACTTATACCCCAATACTTTAGCATCAGCTAGATAGCTAGACATCCTCTCTAGAAAACTCATCTTAATATTCGGTACAAATAAATTACTAGAACCCATACCAGGATCACGTGCACCACCACTTGATAGTGTATCACTACGAGCGACATTACCACCCACGACAGAGTTACGCTTACGTCCAGACCTTTTCATAAGAGTCGTTTTATTATTTAATATAGCCAAGTCTTTAGACCCTTTCGAATTATGAGTCCCACTCAACTCACGAGTTGGAATAAAACCTGTATCAGGATCATGTGTAATATTGCTTGACATAGTCTTGTTACGAGTGACATCCTCACCCGCAGCAGCGCCACGTCCAGACACCTCACTCCGTAGCCTACTAGCTGAGACACGTCTCTGACTCCCCAAACCACGTGACACATTGTCTATTAGTAGTCTCGAAAGTGGGGCTAACGGCGAACTTTTTCCATTTGAATGTCTCAACTTCTCTGGAGAACGCAGCACTTTTTCGTTTTTAGATTCCACATATTTGCTTGAAAATTATATGTGGAATCTAAAAACGAAAAAGTGCTGCGTTAATCAGAGAAAAAAGTTGAGACATGAAAAATGGAAAAATGCGCCGGTAGCCCCACTTTCTATACTACTTGTACCTTATCAATAGCACTCAAGGAAATCATATCTGTTGCTATTAAAATATTTCATCGCTGCAATTCCGTTGGTCACTGTCTGATTTATCACGTTACATAAAATTAATGCCCAAAGTAACGGTTGGACTAGACAAAACAAAGTAAATTCTTACGATGTCCAAACTCTAAGCTCAACGAGTTGAGGTTATTGTTTCCTGCGTATACACACTTACAGAATTTCCTTCATAATCTTATCCTAACTCTAACCGTATAGCTATAACCTAGCCTGCAGATATAGCAGCTTCGCATCGTGCGCTCCTAGCTAACCCTAACCTGACGAAAAATAAAGACCAGACAAACTCAGAAAGGTCCTTTTGAGTCATCCGTTTTAGCTATCCCCGAGTTTAATAGCCTGCGTCTGCGTAATCTGCGTCGCAGCCCGCAGGCTACGAGTTTAATAGTTGCGCGTGAGTATTTTATGCACTGATGAATCTCTGAACTTTGCATGTAAACACAAAATGGACGGAATTTTACGGACGTCGGGATATTCGACGCAGCCGTCAAAACTGTAGACGGTCACATCACTGATGGTCAGACACATCATTAGTCTGCGGCCCCCGACAGACAGCCGTCGTCCGCATTAGCACAGCATTATATTTCACTGGTTAATATTACGATTAGTATTAACTTATAGTACGGTGCCCTGACGAGCAAATATGTTGCCCTGCAGTAAAGCTCTGATGATGTCCCTGGCGCATGGGACGAAAGCTAAAAATAAAATCTTATAAACATGGAGGAATATAATCGGAGTAACAGCTGTCCGTCGGGGTCAGGTGTCCGTCCGTCTACGGTTTCGGTGATTTCGACGGCGCGACGTCCTTAGAACAAAATAATTTTTCTTCACACAAAACAATGGGAATGGATGATTTCATGTTTTCAAGACGAATATTTAACAATTATACCACTCGCTCTCATCGTATATGAGCTCATGGAGTCATGGATATGAGGTGTCAGCCTAGTAGTAGAGGAGCAAAACAGAGCGCTGTCCACAGTTGCTGACAGTTGCTGATGGTTTCACCAGTTAAACTGCGCAATGCAGGCTAACATATGTGTATTAGCAATGTGGTATATCCCACATCCGTCTCTTGATCGAGATGTTTCATATATATATATATATATATATATATATATATATATATAAAAGGTAACATTCGGCATTTCACTCGATTAAACTACATGTTCTAAGCATTTAAGGTGAAGGAAATTTCGAGTGTTGGAATATATGCATTTTAAGACCAAACCGCTTCCGACCGCCGCCGCCGAGAGCCTAGTCACGAGTTCTGTATGCTGGGATAAGATTCTGGCACGACAAAGTCAATTGGGGGGGCCGGTAGTGTCACTGCACTGCTGGGGTTGTCCGGGGGCATATGTCCCCTGGAATTGTGATCTCTTAAATAGGCTTTCCTGACTTCTGAGAGTAATTTCCAGCAAGTTTAAACGGATCTAAACTAGCATGAAATCGCCAGAGCAAAAATATTGGGGGAGCCCGCCCCCCCCCCCCCCGGCCCCATCCCCTGCTCGGCGCCCAACTATACTTGGCAGTTCCTTTCCCCTCATGAAAAGACCCCAAATACACGAGAGCGCCCCTGCCATATATGGTGTGTGTGGCCTTATGTAGAAGGTGTAATACGAACTCTTGATTATGTGACGGAACAAACATGCTCAGACTTTTGATGTTGTGTTGAGGAAATCTTTGGCTCTAGAATTCATACAAAGTCTATGATTTCCACTCCTAGGATGATAATTTACGACGGGGTGCTTTCAACTTACTAGTCCTTAGTAATCCGTTTATGGCTAGCCTAGAGCAAGTCATATGCGCTTAACTAGGAAATACGCGCAACGACTAGAATTATATCAACATTTAGCGGACTTAAACAGACTGTCTTCTTTAAGACTTCACGCCTTTCACGGTAGTGATGGTATATTATTTTTGTCTTTGTTGTAAATATCGTGAACGAACGAACAAATATTTTGCCTTGCTGACGAGTTACCGCTTTTACTGAATAAAAACAACTTAGCAAAAGTTAGTAAGATGGACGTTAAAGAGTTATAATAAAGCGTTTTTAATGTTTACCGAGATAATTTCTATCCTTTATCGGAGTATAATGAATAGCCAGCTATGCAGCTATATGTACAATACCGAATAAACAGTATATCAAGATCATAACACAATTTTAATTTACTTGAACATTTTTGATCCAAACTGAATCAACTCTATGCTATTATTATTATTATTATTATTAATATTATAATTACTATTATTATTTTCAGTTTAATACAGTATGATGTTCTGTATACTGGTCTTTAGGACTCCTGTCAGGTCTTACGACTTAAGATATGTTATTATTACTACTATTATTATTATTATTATTATTATTATTATTATTATTATTATTATTATTATTATTATACAAAATTACTATCGTTATAACAAAAAATGACACCATCTATGTTATAGAACTTACTTAAATTTAAATTGCTCTAGACGAATTAAACGTATTTCGTCATGTTTCACCAGTTGTTAAAATGTTTTGTGCAGGTTTTGCCACATGCACAAGGACGAAAACCGAAAGGGACACTAATTAGTATCCCATTTCACGGAAGGGAGACTAAATAGTCTCCCATTAAACTTATGAAGAATATAAGTACCTAGCTAAGATATTTAATTTAATTTTGCAGTTAGAACATAATTTTAACATAGTTCTAACTTTATAGAAGGTAGTTTCATAACAAAATTCCAATCAATTTGGTTAAATATTTGCTACGTTTGCAAATGGGTCACATTTTCAGCAAACAGGCTGTCTACACAGATATCTGATCGAAATTTATACGACTCTGCATTTTCTTTTGATTTTTCTACCGTCGTAGTAAGTTGGCTCGAGAAACATCATGCCAAAATTTCAGTCAATTTAGTGAAATATTTCTCACTTTTCTAAAGCGGGGTCATTTTGCGCTAACATGATGTCTATGGGTAACAGTCGAAAAGATTAACATGCTTGGCATATTTCTGATCGCATTGTTCGACTTTGTATTTTCTTATGATTTTTTCACCATCGCTATACGTTGACAAAAGAAACATCATGCCAAAATTTCAGTCAATTTAGTGAAATATTTCTCACTTTTCTAAAGCGGGGTCATCTTGCGCTAACATGCTGTCTATATGGGTAACACTCCAATAGAACATGCTAAGCATATTTCTGATCGCATTGTTCGACTTTGTATTTTCTTTTGATTTTTCCACCATCGCTATAAGTTGGTGAAAGAAACATCATGCCAAAATTTCAGCTAATTTAGTGAAATATTTCTCACTTTTCTAAAGCGGGGTCATCTTGCGCTAACATATGCTGTCTATGGGTAACAGTCTAATAGAACATGCTTGGCAGATTTCTGATCGCATTGTTCGACTTTGTATTTTCTTGTGATTTTTTCACCATCGCTATAAGTTGGTGAAAGAAACATCATGCCAAAATTTCAGTCAATTTGGTGAAATATTTTTTACTTTTGTAAAGTGGGGTGATCTTGGGCTAACATGCTGTCTATATGGGTAACACTCCAATAGAACATGCTTGGCATATTTCTGATCGCATTGTTCGACTTTGTATTTTCTTTTGATTTTTTCACCATCGCTATAAATTGACAAAAGAAACATCATGCCAAAATTTCAGCCAATTTAGTGAAATATTTCTCACTTTTCTAAAGCGGGGTCATCTTGCGCTAACATGCTGTCTATGGGTAACAGTCTAATAGAACATGCTTGGCAGATTTCTGATCGCATTGTTCGACTTTGTATTTTCTTGTGATTTTTTCACCATCGCTATAAGTTGGTGAAAGAAACATCATGCCAAAATTTCAGTCAATTTGGTGAAATATTTTTTACTTTTGTAAAGTGGGGTGATCTTGGGCTAACATGCTGTCTATATGGGTAACACTCCAATAGAACATGCTTGGCATATTTCTGATCGCATTGTTCGACTTTGTATTTTCTTATGATTTTTTCACCATCGCTATAAGTTGGTGAAAGAAACATCATGCCAAAATTTCAGTCAATTTGGTGAAATATTTCTTACTTTTGTAAAGTGGGGTGATCTTGGGCTAACATGCTGTCTATGATTAACAGTACAACCGAATATGCTAGGCAGAATTCTGATCGGAATGTTCGACTTCATATTTTCTTTTAATTTTTCTACCATCATTATAACTTGGCAAAATAAGCACAAAACCAAAATTTCAGTCAATTTGGTAAAATATTTCCTACTTTTGTAACGCGCTTCCTTTCGTTTGTCTAGACTATATGTGTAACAGTGTATATAATATTCATCCAGTATAAATAAAGGTGGTTACAGTTCAGTTTTGTGCACAGAAATTTAAATTGCTCTAGACGAATTAAACGTATTTCGTCATGTTTCACCAGTTGTTAAAATGTTTTGTGCAGGTTTTGCCACATGCACAAGGACGAAAACCGAAAGGGAGACTAATTAGTCTCCCATTTCACGGAAGGGAGACTAAATAGTCTCCCATTAAACTTATGAAGAATATAAGTACCTAGCTAAGATATTTAATTTAATTTTGCAGTTAGAACATAATTTTAACATAGTTCTAACTTTATAGAAGGTAGTTTCATAACAAAATTCCAATCAATTTGGTTAAATATTTGCTACGTTTGCAAATGGGTCACATTTTCAGCAAACAGGCTGTCTATGTGTAACAGTGTAACGGAATATGCTACGCAGATATCTGATCGATAAATTTATACGACTTTGCGTTTTCTTTTGATTTTTCTACCGTCGTAGTAAGTTGGCTCGAGAAACATCATGCCAAAATTTCAGTCAATTTAGTGAAATATTTCTCACTTTTCTAAAGCGGGGTCATCTTGCGCTAACATGCTGTCTATGGGTAACAGTCTAATAGAACATGCTTGGCAGATTTCTGATCGCATTGTTCGACTTTGTATTTTCTTATGATTTTTTCACCATCGCTATAAGTTGACAAAAGAAACATCATGCCAAAATTTCAGTCAATTTAGTGAAATATTTCTCACTTTTCTAAAGCGGGGTCATCTTGCGCTAACATGCTGTCTATATGGTTAACACTCCAATAGAACATGCTAGGCATATTTCTGATCGCATTGTTCGACTTTGTATTTTCTTATGATTTTTTCACCATCGCTATAAGTTGGTGAAAGAAACATCATGCCAAAATTTCAGTCAATTTGGTTAAATATTTCTTACTTTTGTAAAGTGGGGTGATCTTGGGCTAACATGCTGTCTATGCATGTGTTACAGTGTAGCGCGCAAGTTGCTCATAATATCATATCATAATATTAACCTATGTCAACCTCAGTTATCAGTGGAATTAGCAGATAAAAGGTGGGTAGTTGTCCGCGTGAGAAATATTTCTGTGGTGTGCTGATACACGATACACCTCAAGGACGTTTCAGCAAATATAGCGACATAAGCTGGAATTGGCCTTTATAAACATATTCATTAGATTTAGAATATAACTAAAAATGGTAATGTATAAAATTTGCCTGTGGTATACGAAAATCTTTATCAACGTCTTGTATTGCAGATTGCGACAGGATTTATTGCGTTACAAAATAATTGTGAATGTTGTAAGTATCGCAATTATGTCTATTACCATATTAGGAATATTAATTTACATCTCTGTTTTTTGTTGATATGTACTTATATTAATCGCCCACACTGCAATCTGTTGATGACATTCAGGGCGGAAGAATTGACATAATTTTCGACTCCTCTTTTAATATACATTATACGGTATATTGGTATAAATATATTGCTGCTACAAATGAGTACAAACAAGGAATCACTTTGGTAAGTAAACACACATAAATATTTATCTGAGTATTTACATTTGATACATATAAAGTTATAGCTGCCAATACTATTTTTGCGCATATTACAGAATGTACTTAAACCAGTAGAAGTAAATTTTATTTGGCTTATATGATACCTTTATATTTACACATTAATGTTTGTTGCGTCTGCTTAATAAAGCAATGATTCAGAAATCATGCTGGTCACAATGAAAAAAACACGCTTCAAAGCCTTACTTCCACTGCTATTGAAGCACTTTCGCGACTTTACATGGAGATTAGGATTAGTAGAATAATGTATCACTTCTCCCTATAAAGATTAATTAAAGTTTACAAATTGATCAAATTGACCGAATGTTGTTTATGCAGTTATGGTCACATATGACGGCTTTTTATCAATAAAGTTGACAGTTGGGAGGATTCGTTTCTTGAGAAACGCTTAGCTTTGTGGTAAAAGTTTTACGTAGTTTTTCATCTGTTGTATTTACGTACAGGATGCTGATTTTGTGACAAGTGCGCAGCAATAATATACCAATGTCATGATACTAAGTTGTTAAATGGATTATGTAGTGATTGGATTTACTGTCTAATCATTTAATTAAAGAGGAAGTTAATCTTACCACACATTCGATGAATTCCCAAATCCACGAAGAAGTGACCAAACAAAATAAATTATGCTTGTTTAATATGGCAAAATGTTATAAACTGCCGAGAATTTAGTGTAACTAAAGCTACTTACGTTTCGAGCAGAACGTCGCTAGTTCATCTAAGTTCTAGCCCTTCTATAGCAGTTTACAACATTTTCCTTTTGCTATATTCGGAACTCTGCACGCAGCACTACATTTGTCGATCCGATTCTCCTCCTGTTGCGTGCAAATTAACAATGATTATTTGCGAATTCTGGCATTAGATATCCCAATACATAAGCTGCAGATCAAGAAAAATTCGGAACCAAAAGAAGCTGATCCATATCGTACGTGTGACACCAGGGTGCATGCGATAAAAAATGCATATTGATTGAGTTTGATTTTAAAATTTATACGAATAAATCCTTTTAAAACTGTGACATACTGTATAAATAATGGTAGGTCAGTGATCCATGGTTCCTGCAAGAAACTAATCTTTAGATAAATTCTTTATAAATGTCGATAAAATTGCATGTAAACGTTAGTCTTTTCTTTTAAGGTTAATCAGTTATGTTCAAAAAAGATTCGCCGAAACAACAATGAAAGTTCCATGCGCTGAACTTCGGGATGCTTTAAATCTGCAGTTCGATGTGGAGTTGACTGACCGGGAGCTAGGGTTAATTGTTCGAGATGCATTTCCTGGCACGAAAAGAAAAAGATCTAATAATATCAACTATTACAATAATATATCGCTTAATATTTCCAAGGTAGATGAAGAAGTCCAAGTAGTAGAGGACGAATTGGCCGATGACAGATGTGGATCGTCCATTCATAAACAGGACAGACAAATGCAAAATAAAGCCAGTCAAGCAGATTTAACAGGAGGGTTGTACGATATTGAGATGGCTACGTTACCAAACTGTATGAAAATTACCAGAGACCAATTGACTTGTGACGAAGGTCCCCCGACTGTACTTGGTAAAGGGTGTTTCGGTGAAGTTTCTTTGCAAATTTATCAAGGAATGCATGTGGCAGTGAAAACATTTAGTCACAGACAATCTCTTAAAGAAGAGGTTTTAAGAGAGGTCCTCTGTATCATAAATATTAAACCACACAAGTATTTACCCATAGTATACGGAATTTCATTAGAGGAAAAACCGTATTTAATTATATTTAAATTTTATGGATCATTATCGACAAAACAATCTACAACCTTACACTACTACATTCGGAAACTGAGTCAGCATACTCCCACACACGTAGCCGCAGGTAGTGATTGTTCAAATAGTATTAACTTGAATAAGGAAATCATGCGTGTAGCCGGTCATGTCTGCGAAGGCCTTCAACATATACACTCTTGTGGTTACTTACACGGAGACTTGAAAACTGATAACATTTTGATTATAAGGGAAGGTTCCCGTCTGATTCCAAAAATTATTGATTTCGGAAAGTCTTGTAAAGTCTCGTTCCCAACATATAGTTTAGTTCTAGTAAAGAATGAGGCGGAATACAACGATAAAAAGTTGGTCTACCCCCAAATGGCTAAAGAATTATTTTATGGAAGCCCAAGAACCATAAAAACAGATGTATTTGCTTATGGAGTTTTACTTGATAAAGTTTTAAAAGCTTTAAGAATAAACGAAACAAGTTTCAACGTGTTAATCGAACAGGCCCTTAGCAATACACCTGAAGAAAGACCTGACATGATTACCATTATGAACGTATTTCAGCAGCACTTAATTAACAATTAACATAATAAATGTATATTTATGCTATAAATATTTATATTAGATCTATCAATTTTACGTTATGGTCTTTATAATTTAATAGAACTTACATTGGAATATGCTTTTTAGACTTACTCATGTAGCTAATTAGAGAATTAAATTAATTACCATTTGTATCATTGCATTGTGTTGTTATACTTTATTAATAGAAATTTCACAATGGCACTATCTACAATAACATGACCACCTCATTCATAGCGCATGTCGTTGGTTATTAACATATTTTCCGCTTGCAAATGTAACAATGCGCAAATACGGGGAAATGGTGCTTTAAAATTTACAAAATTAATAGGAAAACAGGGTTAATTAATAGGAAAACTATGTTGTTTACAGTTAGATGACTAACTATTTAGACTATTTAGAAAACTCATGAACAGGAACTTTCAAAAAATCACGCGCCTTCCACGTTGAGGAAATGCTTTAGAATAAAGCTAGCTTGTCATGAATAAACCAGCAAAAGAGTGTAATTTCGCACCGGAAATTTATCCCAATTTTATAGATGAAAACAGGAAAATAAACAATACTAAATTTGGGTAGTTTGCTATCGGACATTTAATTAAAAATCTTGGACCTAAAACGCTCCTTGGAGTGATAATAAAATCTCTTAGTTTTAATTGCTTGCAGTCGCAGATAATGCCATGTATAATAACGGTGTATTAAAAATGATCCATAAGTAAAAACAACTCAATTAAGGGTGACCAGGTTTAACTTATATTACTTTTATATTGAAATTAACCAGCCGATATAGTTATTGTCGTTATCCCTGACCGAAATATTTTTAAGCTTCTAAGTGGCGGTTTCTCGATCGTCAAAGGCGTGGTTTTCTACGCATATAACAGGAAGAATTTATACAAGATTACAACCCACTCGACTATCTGATAAAAAGCCAGTCTTCACAGTTTCAAAATCGTTTTCCAGCAACCATTCGACCGACGAAAAGATCTGACTGCTTCACATCATGCCCGCAGTTATGAAAGATTAATGGTAAAGTAACAGCATTTTCAGTCTAATACAAAGTATGTTTTATTTATACTCTGTTATCTTACAGTTTGCAAGTTATAAATTTGCAAATCCAAATAGTTATACTGCATGACAATCGCAATTTATTTAATCCGCATCCAGGCGGAATTGCAGTAAAGTAAAAATAATAATCCATATAATAATAATCCAGTACCATCATATTCGATCACCAGAAGAACTTACAAGAACTGTTTGAAAACATGCACTACTAATATAATTATAATACATATATATATGTTGGAGCAAAAGATGGGAAAGAGAAATGAGTTCTCCAACATTACGCCATTATTAGATTTTGGTAAATGTGATTATATATTATTATCATGTATTATATTATTATTATGATATATATTATTATCGTGTATAATAATTATATTAGTAGTGTTTTCAAACAGTTCTTGTAAGAACTATATAATATTTACCATTTCACGTTTCACCTTGGTTAAACGTATTTTAAAGCTTTGTTCAAATTTATTACCACGACAAAATCGTTGTTATTAAATATATATATTTAACAAATAGATTCCATTTTGCCTTTGTCTGTTCAGTTATAGATGCACAGATGACGTCAGAACGTGGTAAGAACAAAAAAGTGGCCCACGAGACGATAGTCGATTGGGTCACTGATGTTCTTACCACGTTCTGACGTCCTCTGTGCATCTATAACTGAACAGACAACGGCAAAATGGAATCTATTTGTGTGATACAATAAAAATTGAAAACAAATTATTCAAAACGCTTACTAGTTCTGGCGATTTCTGGGACATGAAAAAATAAAAAGCAGTCGGCTGACGTGATCTGGCGTGTCCGTGCACGGTGCATCTGTCCTCTAATAGATCATGGCCAACAACCAATGAGAGTGCGCGTAGTAAACAGGTTATTGTATAAATATATATAATATAGCATTCAACAAACCAAACCGTCTTCCCGTCCAACCACCATTTATTATATATCAATCACAAAGTAGACTTGAAAATCTTTTATTTACGTTTCGGACAACGCCGAGAAGAAAAGAAAGAAAAAAGTAACCGAGTGGAAACGAATTCGAACTGTCACCATGTGCGTTACGTGTTTGTTGTTGCTGATGTATAGTGTATGTGTATGGACGTCTCCCGACGTGAATTTGTCTACGTGTCATCTGGCCGTCCTACCAGCTGTGAAGTCCTGGTGTTTTCAATTCTGCGCTGATTCAGCCCGTAACTAATTGTGAACATCGTGTTATGTATACTGTTGCTTGTGAACTGAATAGTCAATCCGTCAGAAAATTTTAAAGGAACATTATTTCACTGTTATTAGTGTTGATTGTTGAATAGATTTTTCGTTGTCAGTTATATGATACTTCATATGGTTAATTTTGTTAAACGCGTGTGAGGAAGCCGAAAATTAAGAGTTAGCAAAGTGTAATAAGATCGAGATAACGCGCGCTTCGCTTTTTAACTTTATATATGTATATGTTTTCCTCTTCGACGTTTAAATTGTGTTTTAAAGTTTAATTCAGTGTCTTCGGGAGGATAGTGTAGCGCGTGTGTGTGTAGACTCTTGAATGGCAAACCTACATAATTAACTGTAATTGAATTAGGAAGTGGCGACATGTTCCACCCTGATTATATCTTTAGGTGTTAGCTGTTCTTATCACGAAATGTAAAGACGTAGTTCTTTTTACCGGTGAGGTTGCCACGCAATCGTGTAATAAGATGATGTTTTACTTTTACTCTAATAAATTGTTCTCCGCTCCAACTCTGTTGGCGTATGTTGTTGTATGTTGTTGTTGTCTGTTCATCTGTCTGTGTTGTCGGACTCTGCGTTTAGTGAGTCGTAGCTCGGCACGTTACAAATCTGGTATTTTTTTGATGAAGAGGCAGTATAGTGCCTCGAAACGTAAATAAAAGTTTTTCAAGTCTACTTTGTGATTGGTATATATATATATATATATATATATAAACACAGAATAAAGTTTTTAATAACGTTTTTATCGTGATTTGATATATATATATTATATATAATTATATATATATATATATATTTGATACCATAAGGATAACATATATTTATGACAGTTAAAATTAATTATTACATGATTATAATTCTGTTTTTGTTAACACCAGTTGATAGCATCTATGTATAATGGCAACACCGTCTATATGGGCCAGAGAAGTAACAGAAGTTTCCAAAAGTATATTTGAGAGATGTTCTGACGCATCGTGCGAATGTAAACTTTTCCATTGTCCGTTATGTCCACAACAAAGAATCAAACCATTGAAACGAAGCAAGCTACAAAAGCATTTCGAAGCTATACATTGGAAGCCTAGGGTTTCTTTCGACGGTAAGCTATTAGTGATTCGTACGTACTAAATAACTAAATGCTAATTTCGTAAAGCACGCATATATTATATATATATATAATAATGTACTGTTTAATAAACGAGCAGCAGTGTTTTATCAGATTTAAAACACGAGGGGCGTAGCCCGAGTGTTTTAGATCTGATTGAACGGCTTGAAAAACGACCCATTTGATAAGTTCATTGGCGTAGTAATTTTGGAAATCGATGTTTTCTAAGGGCCTGTTTATATTATCCCGGTACACCGGGACGTCCCGGTATACCAGGATCTCGACTTGTATATAAGGACAGATTTTTTCCATATAAACGCAACATCCCGGCACACCAGGATGAAGTGAATTGAAATTTAAAACGTCGTCTGAACCCGGTAAAATATCCATAGTGACAAAATGAAAAAAACATTCGTTGGGATGCTTTTTATGCGAATAAAATTATTTTTTTGTTTCATTGAGAAATTATCATCAATTATTATCAACATTTTCCTGACGCATTCCGGTCACCCGGGACATCCCGGTGTACCTAGATCATATAAAGCAGGGATGAAAACGTCTCGGGCAATCGGGACATCCCGGTATACCGGATGAATTATTAATGAGATTTTTTAAATATATATATACATATTTAACAATTTTTCTTTGTAGATTTTGTAATATTAAGATGCTACCTACAATGCAAAACCACAACTGGAAGCGTTCTGGATAACATTTCTCATTACCACTGTAGTACCTGTCATGACATTTACAAGCGGCTTGAAGCGTTTACGAAGCATCTCCGCACACACGTGAAGTGTACAGACATTGATCAGCCAGAGACACTTGAAGACTCTTCCCCAGTGACTCCCTTGGAGCCGGCGAGTGAATTAGACCGTAGTTTAAGCAGTGATTGTGGTAATGAGAAGAACGTACACCAATGTGACGTGTGCTTAAAATGTTTTTCTTCTAAAAAATCCCTGCAAAATCACAACAGGTACATTCACATCGCACCAGATTTTATATGTGCAAGCAGACATCTGAATGGGGTTTGCGTCGACCCACTTAGAGGAATTTACCTGATTAGGCGGTCATTTAGTGGTACTAGCCACCCCGTACATGTACTGCATAACTTTGGCATTGACGGTGGTTTGTTTTGCGAGTTAGACGATTGTAGAGAACTTTCAAAAACAACAAAAAGAAGCGGAAATCCAAGTTTCGTTTGCTGCCATTTGAAAAGTGTCCAGTACGTTACAGAACCCACTAAGCCTCAACATATACTGTCGCGTAAATCCCTTGAAGAAATGACGGGGAAAAAGTTAAAGTGGTTAAAGAAAAGCAGGGAAGAAGAATGTCTTCAGGCGCAAGCAGACGCCACGAATGAGAATGTACCACTTATTGTAGAATTCTACGATCCCAAAAACCTAACTTCCACCAGGTATCGACACTTCTCAGTTAATGAAGGGAAAATTCACCACTACTCTCGGTTTAAACGGGTAGTTGTTTCATATGATACTGTTCGTAACAAGTGGTCCTGTGTTTGTTGCCGAAATAAGATAAACTGTGTACATAAGTGCATTGGCAAGTGGTATCTTTATCAAGTGCGGCCTAAGGATCTGTTTATTGGTCATGATGATACTACGGCAAACGAGGATAAAGACGGAGAATTAAGTGAAAGTGAATCTATCCATAACGGACATGATTCTGACGAAACTGCTTCAAATTCTATAGAGGTACACACAGTAAATTTAGGTTTTTATCCTCCAAAAGGTAAGCAGTTGACCAGGATGGTTGAGTACATCCATTCCTCAAAACGAATTCCGTCAAATCTGCCAAGATACTTAACACACGACATCGAAGTTCAATCATTTCCAAACGTTTTAGTTCCAAAAGAAGAAACATGTTGCCATTGTGAAAATGTTGATCTGAGCGAGCCTAAGCGCATTAAAAGAAAAGGAAAGATATTTACCTTAACTAAAATTATATCTGGTGAGTATATATAAGTTCATAAATGTGCAAGTTAAGGGTTCGGACGAATTGAAGCAGTGCTAAATTTTATGCCAAAAGAATAGAAACCAAATATGCCAGACGATTTTTAGAACTCTGAACTGGTTATAAGAAATCACGCAGTTAAATATTTTTAAACATCTATACGCCTTACTGTGCAGATGCATGAAGCTGTCAAATTTCAGTACGGCTAGGAATTCGCCCGGATCCTTGCACAAAATTGATATATAGCCTCATGCACTTATGTGGTTATAACTTGCATTTTGCTACATAAGTATATCGTATTGTGTAAATCAAATGAGTAAAATTAAATGAAAGTATATATAATAAGGTATTATTTGTGTTTCTTACAAACCCTAAAACAGATTTTTCAGGATTCATCTATTTTTAAATTTTATATGAAAGCAACAAGATATATACTCGCCTAGTTTTTTTGTCGAATTATGAAAACGGTGGTGAGTTTTCTTAATTAGATATAGGCTAGACACTCGTCCATAGGCATAGAAACCTACGTTGAAACTACTACAATGCGTAGACGTAGTTCCATAGCCGACAACGTTCCCTGCATTTTCTCCTAATATATTTTGCGCACTGCTTAACGAAATCAATAACATACACGAAAAAACTACTACATCGTGATCAGTCCAAAGCAAGGGGTGCAATTTTATGTAATACAGTGCAAAAATATAATACAGTGCAATTAGATTTTTGAATTATTCCAGATTTGTGTAATTTTGGAAAACGGGCACTCGCGAATTGATGTAATAACCTCAAATATTATCATAGCATGCTTATCTTTCGAATACATATAGTTTTACTTGCCTTTAAAAAGAAACCCGTGCGTGTTTTTCCCAAATTGAGCGCGAAATCATGCCATTACCTGCACTAAAATACTGCTCTTCTGTGTTTTATAAATATATACCTTCATATTTAGATGTTACTATGTGCTACAAATTTTGCCCGCAGTGTGGATTGGCGTATAGGTATCAAGAGTACGAGGACGGACTTCATAATTTTGACGATTATCACTGCTTCAGTTTGAGCTTCATGTTGTTTCTTCGTGCATTTGTTGAGGTAATTGAATTAAATGTATGTTAACATAACAATATTGGTGAATTTTAAAACAACAGAATTTCGGGGAAAAAAACCATGTTTAACTCCGTGTTTCTACTTACAGATTTTGCTTGCATTTTTGTATAACTATTTAGAAAATATAATAAAACTATAATTGGATCCGGCTTACGCATGATATCAAGAATTATCCAGACGTTGGTCAACGTTATTCTATTCTACCTTCCACAAATAACAGACTCTGGTCTGCATAATTCTTGATATCACGATCTGTTTCATGCAATAATTGTTCAATATCAAGAATTACTGAAAACAAATGTCGCGTGTTCCTAAATTGTTATAGGAGCACACAGCATTGGGCAGAATTGCATCAGCTATTGCCAGCATCGTTGGAGTAAAGATCGACCACACCATTGTGCGAAACGCGTACTACCATTTCGAAGCTCTCACTGACCATTCTTATGATTTTACTTGTGTGCTTTGTGGAAACCATCCTCCACATCTGAACTGGGACCTTTGCAAAAAAGGATGTTTTTCATTGTCACGTAAGTATCCTAGTAGGCACGCACTTACGTCTTCAACTCGGTCCTTCAAGTCTTCTATATAAAATGTGAAATAAAACATAATCCGAAAATTGTCTTGTTTTTAACTTGAATATCAAGTCACAAGATGACAATTTTGGGATTATTTTTTATCTTATACTTTCTTAAATTGTTGGCTGGACAGGAGTTTTTTAAGACTTTCTATACGTGGGTTTTTTGTTTCAGTTAACGATTTAGACATTCCTCCAGAAAGTGAAGAATCCGATCGAGTTAGCTCAACTGAATTCTGGAAAAAAATCGAACAGATGCATTTGGCAAGAGGTGTGCATGGTAAGTTAGTTGACTGAGTCCGCTGGCAGCAGCGCTACATTACATTATCAATGCGTTTCGTGGAATTATTAAAAGTGCCTGTATCACGTTTGGGGATTTCACTTAATATTCGTCCTAGATTGTCCTGAACAAAATCATAAAATATCTTGTCGGACGAAAATTAACTTCACCTTCATGGAGTTTCAAATAAGGCAATGCAAATCAGATTTATTTTGTTCTTTGCCACAAGAATGTTATTCACGTCACTTCCTGTGACTTCGATAGCAAAAAATTCCTTTCTTTTTTGACAAATAAGGCAATGCAAATCAGATTTATTTTGTTTTGCCACAAGAATGTTTATTTCACGTCACGTCGATAGCAAAAAAATTCCATGAAGATGAAGCTTTCGTCAGACAAGATATATTACAATTTTGCTCAGCAAACCCAAATATTACGAATAAGTAAAATCCCCAAACATGTTATAAAGCGGGGATCGTGCGGATGAAGTAAGGCCAGTTTCAAACGACAAAGTTGTATATAGGTCCCTAATGTTTCAAGTGTTCATTACACTATCAATTGATTACAGCCGGTGAAAGTTCTTCGTTTGAAGTAAAGGCAGGATATCAGTTTTGGGCACCGTGGATTGGACCTCAAACTAGGAAGGAAGACTTAGTTTACAACACTGAATACAAAAAGTGTCATAGACTACCTGAGAGTAACACCCAGCTGGAACAGTTGAGTTCGCCTACCTATTCGGAAGAGGATCTTTTAGACATGATGAATTTTGCTCAGGTTAGTTACAAGTATGAACACGTTGTTTTACGTTACTATATGCACGTTGAACACGCTTTGGCTTATTCCCCACCTTAACCCACTAATTTTCCATATTTAATAATATCGTCTGGCGTAAGCAAAGAATTAGTACAAAAATACTTGACTGAAACACGGATTGTTTTGTTGAGTTTTAGGTAGACTTTAAAAGAGAAATGCCAGGAAATACGGGAGGATAGTTTTACAAAAATAGGTTTCAGGGGCGAGGTTTAATTACATGGTTTATAGAGTCCGTGTTCAGTGTAGTTACTTTATTGTTACCATATATGAATGTTTGTGTTGTATAGGTAAATGTTTTGCAGAAACTGTGCAGCCAACTAGGAGCAAAAGATAGTTCCCATTTAACTAAAATTGAGGCTACATCATTCTTGAGGAAAAAATTAAATGTTCCTGCTTATTATAAGAAGATATTTTCAAAGATTTGGGGAGCGTCAGGTAAGTAACTATCAAGTTAACTAAGCAGTACTAGTTCTACGAATGCTTTGCATCCATGTGACGTTCATTCGTCATAAATAATGCATAAGAAGAACAAAAAGTGCAGTGGATTGGAAATTTCTCAAAAACAGTATCTTGTACTACAATTTCGTAGTTTGAACAGTTTAATTAATATGCTACACATTTTTCAACTTAAATTGTAACTATGTTTTAGGCGGATGGGCATCAGGTTCGTGTCCACACAATCGAATTTATGCAATCAAGTTCGTGCTTAGGAACGAAGGACCGCGTGATTATACAGATCTAATTCGGTCGTTTAAGCATCCACCAACCATCAACGTTTCTGACATCCCCCAACGAGTGGCACTGCTACTAAATCGCATTGAACCAGAGTTTTTTAATCCGAATGATGGAAAACCGTTCCCTTCAACCACCGAAAATATTCAGCTGGCGAATGATGGTAAGCTGGAAAAATATTTTGAATGGTGGAATTCTTCATTTGAGCCTTGTACCGGTGACACCCATCCAGTGACGGGAACCAGCGAACGTTACAGTTTGTATGATAGGTTTCATGAGAAAAACTCAAGCAACCCAGATGGTGTACTGAGAAGGCTTGCAACATGTCCACAACTCTACGCCAACTTCAACAGCGAATCGCACGAACAGCTGCATAGTGTATTGAACAAGGACAACTATTTCTTAAACATGATGCACCCTGGAACGCACGTATTCATGAAACGACTACTCATACAGCTGCGTAACGAGAAGAAGAACGAAGTGGAGATCAGACGCCAGCAACAGGCCTTACAAAGGCATGGTTTAGTAGGGCGAATTTCTCTTGATTCATTAGGAAGAATCACAGTCATTGAGACTATAGGTATTATACTTGGATATATATTCTATTAAGGCAGATCCACTTAAAGCGGTCACGATTTAGGGGTACAGTGGTTTTCAAAGAACGAGGCAACACAATATAATACAATACAATAGAAACAAAAGAACGCAATACAATAGAATACAGTAGACACAATATCTGTTATCAAAGACCCTTATACAAGTAGAAATATCGAGTTTATGTGGAGTTTAGTCCGCTTGAGACGGTGAGACCGTTTTTCTTTACTACAGCATAGCAAAACAACTAAGCTATTTAATAGAACACACAAGAAACAAACCTTGTTTCAACGTTGAAATAATTCACAAAGGAAACGAAGTTTAACAAAAAAGCCGAGCAGAAACTTCCGATTAATCCTATTTTTTGGTGTTGTATAACATTAAGTATACATTATACTAACGTTTATTGAGTTTCTTCTCGGAATAAGTTTCTAATGAAGTTTTAGACAGACATATATTATAAAATAACAAAGATTTTCTTAGCCTTAGGTAGTTTTTACGTTAAACCGTTAAACTAATGGTCTTTACAACATAAAAAATATATAATTTTTGTTGTTTTTGTTGAAAATATATAATTATATATGTACTTGAACATCAAAACAGATAAGTAGTCCAAGGATAACTTGAACTACTTATACAAATGGTGATTTCATTTGTTTTCCGTTATCTAACAGATCCCCGAATTGAGAAACGTTTATCTCTCTCACCGGAAGCCGCAACTGAGGAGGAAATGCAGCTGGCCGAAAGCCCTGTAGTCAGCGAAAACAACATAGAAAGCGAAGATCCTGAAGATACATTGCCAGGTATCCAGGATAATCAGGACAAACCAAGGGTGAGTAACAAACATGCAAGATCCGTCATGATGTAAACGGTAATCACATAAATGCCAAGATAAAGAAACTTTTGTAAGGACGTTGGCATGGGTTGTAGCATATCACAATTTTATCAAGTACTGTCAAAGCAAGATATCGCCTGGTTGGAAAGTTATTGTAGTACATGTCAGATGAATTCCGGTTGACCGTTCGATTCGTGTTAAGTCCTCATTAAGGCATCTCTATTTTAACAATAAATAAAGCTCAGATGTACATCGTATCTTCATATCATAAAAACGTTTACATTTCTGTTACAAGGGGCTGGCAAATCCACCAGGAGAAAATCGTTGCTACATAAACAGCTTACTGCAATGTTTGGCATCATGCTTTTCCGTGGAAACCCCTGCTGGTAATGATCTGACTTGGTTGTTGTACTACTTGGCACGACCTCACATCCATGTCGATCAACAAATCATGTCGACGAGATTGGAGCACCTCACAGCACAACTTGTTAGTGATAAGGAACCAGACGATCCAGGAGATTTGCTGTACAGCCTCTTTCGTCACGATATTTCGCCAGTCGGACATGGGATTCTGCAAAAGTAAAAAATACTTTACATTACTGTATGTGGCATAGTGCCCAGCTATATTGTAAACATAAAAACTTTTGTCAAACATAACATAATTATGTGACTAATTCATTGTTTTAGTGGATGTGCTGGAGTGGAAAATGTTCAACTGATATGTCGTAATTGTGGAGAACACAACCAATGTCATGAAGTGCCGTTTACCGTTTTGAATCTACCCAGTCGACATCGAGGTCTGCAAACAGTGGAGGAAAGATTGCTACAGTACTTCGAACAAGAGGAAAAAGAAATAAACTATAGTTTTTGGTAAAGTTTAACAGTATGACGTTGTTATTTGGGCTAACTAATAATCCCATTTTTCTGTAAAAATTTGAAATAACTAATAATCCCATTTTCTGATTAATATTTCTATTACCATACTTTAGTCTCATTACCAAAATTTGATATAAAAGAATTGGTTCATGGTTCGACCAACTCCATCTACTATGATATTTTTTGAAAAGCACTAAAAATTGAATTTAGCTTTTCCAAAATTCCTGGAAGCATCAATAAGGTCGACAACGCACGACAAACCATGAACTATTTCTAAAATGGACTATTATGAAACTTATTTCTCTCGAATATTAAAATGTCAAAAAATAAGTTGTAAAAATTGAAAGAAAATAATCGAAAAATAATTCAGATGTACCAAAAAAATTCCTCTCGTTCAGAACTCTTAGTCCTAACGTTTATTTTAATAAACAGGCGTTTTGATTTCGAATTAATGATGACGTTTGTTCACAAAATACTCAAAAAGGTTTTATATGTGATACATTTTGCTTCCGAAATCCTTCCAAACTTCTATTCATGGCTTTGACAACGTTCATTTCGAAAAAACTACGCCAATGACCGAAAGAAATGGTAGTACGTCTTTTATCAGATCTAAAACACTTGGCTATCGTCTCGTCTTTTCAATCTGATAAAACACTTACTGCTTGTGTTTTAAATATGACATAATTTGATGTTTTGGACAAACATACAATTTACAAGAAAAATATTTTTATTTACAATAGTTGCTGTGAAAAAAAGGATGTAGTGGAGCTGCGTCGGCCTACTAAACTTCCGGAAAATCTGATAATTAATATCTTACCAGTCCAAAACACCGGCGCAAAAGTACAAGGTCGCATCAAACAACAGGACCATATTCGCGTTCACGACATTTTTGGGCAAGAACAAATATACAAACTGACTGCTTCTATTGTAAGTACATGTATATACAGGTTACGTTTCATAGCAAGATTTTTTTGCTATTGAAAAGCCTCATTGGAGGTGTTGTCCATAAAACTTATGTATACGTATATGTAACTATGTTTGTGTGTAGATAGATAGATAAATTTATTTTAGAAGGGTAGCACATTCAGCCAAAGCTGGTATTCAGAGGGGCAACATATGCATGCATATATGTATATGCATGTACTGTATGTATTAACTCAATCGCGATAATTTCGTCCGGGTTAAACTGAAAAAATATACAGTAAGGATCAAAAAGAATTTCTCACTCAGCGGCTAAGCAGGCTAACACATGAACAAAGCCTTGAAAACAAGCTTTTTTCTGCTTTAATCGTAAATAGATCCATTACGGAGATGATGCCAAAGGGGGTCACTTTAACTGCATCGTTCTGCGAAAGAAGCGATGGTACTTAATCGATGACAATTCAGTCAAACCACAACGGATGTGTGAAACAGATTGGTATGGTGACATCTACATGTTGTTTTATTGCAAACCAGGTTTGTTGTTTACTGTTTACTAGTAAGTATTTTACTTTTGTCAGGTTTATCGCAAATTTATACCTACAGTATTGTTTGAGCATTTGCAGCAATAAATATAATGTATACAGAGACTAACAGAAAATCACTGAGATAAAAAAGCTTACTTTTGAACTGGTACCCAATGTAATTCTAATTTTCATTTCTTAGATTCTTCAGACTTTGAAGAAATCGTAATCGATGACAATACACCAAATGAAGGTAACCTACATTGAAATTTAAAATTAATCATTTGGAATTCCTAAAAACTAAATTTGGTTAGTGCGTGTGCACTTCATGCTGTATAGAGCGCAGAATATGGACTGTGTGCTAGATTATGTAAACTTTGATCAAATTGTCTAATACCAAACACACTATACCATGCAATACTGTCTAATCGTGCAATTGTTCTTACACATGAGATGAGACTTACACACTCAGCTTGAAGACGAGAAATTCTATTATTTTTATAACTTCTTTTAGAGTATTTATAAAATAGAAATACCATCGCATTACTTTCAAAAATATAATTTGCAGATAGTGAAGTATGTGACGAAATTCATCAACCAGCAAATTTATCCGAAAGTGTCAATGAGTCCAATTTGACGAAAAAGGTTAGTTTAATAAGCGCATGCATGATTAGCCTTTTCTTCCCCGCCCCCCAAATTTACATTAAAGATGCGTAAGCAGGCATGTACAGTATGTACTTTCATTTAGGTTGACACTTATTGGAAGATTAAACAAGGACAACATCTACACCATGTTGTTTCCCGCATTAATGGTATACCATTGAGGCAATTTGACATAAAGCTGCTGGACGAGAATCCAACCGAGTATGAAAGAAAGCTACTAAAACGATTTGCAATCCAAAACAAAGAACCATATAACGTAGGATGGCTAAATGACAAGGTATTATATAGCAGCCTTTTCACCAAATGAAACTTTTTAATGATGTTAAGCTTCTTCTGATTTCGAATGAAAACGTTTGGCAAATTTTTTATATGTCTGTTTCATCATTCTACAGTTAATAAACAGCTTTTTTAATCACTTGAAAAAGAAGACAAGTATAAACGTGAGTACATTGATTTGCAATTCCTGCATTCACGGCATATACAGTATTTAGTCTGTACGTATGAAAAAAATATTGCACAAGGCCAAGGGTAAAAATGTATCAAAAATCAAAATCATATCACTTGTAGGGAGAAACACAAATAGAGGTTATGAGCAGCTTTATGTACACTAAACTGTGTAGGTACGGTCTTCATTCCATAACCAAATGGCTAGAAAAGGTACAAATTTTAAAAACTACCTCCTTTATCAATTTTTCATTTCTTTATTGTATAATATATACGTTTTGTACTGCAAACATAGTGCGTGTACTCAGTTTCTAATAAGATTATTCTGAATGTTTCTAATAAGATTATTCTGAATGCTTCTAATTTTAGAAAACATTCTTTGAAGCAGATATATGTTTCATACCAATTAACTGCGAGAATAAGCATTGGTGTCTTGGAGTAAGTAACCTAGCTAACACATGTAGATAACAATGTTAGACAGGAATTTTTCAGGAAACAGTATATGACGTTAAACAGAATAATCGTCCTGGAGTAACTTATTACGGCTTGAACTCTGAAGACGTCCTGGGCCTCAAGTTAATGTGTATTACTGAGAGAAATGATTACTGTGTCTCTAGTTTTATATTTCAAATAATTTTGAATTTTCCTTTTTCTCAAAAGATCAGACATAATCTTCTTGCTCTGAAAACAACCTTGTTTTTAGGATGGTGCAAAGAGACTATTTTTTAATATATTAACTTTATTAGTCTTTTCTTTTAATTGTTGCCCTCTAAAACTTTAAACCTAACCCAAATAGATAGTTTGTAGTTAGAACGTTAAGTATTACCCTTTGTACAGCTTTTGGGATCTACCACAATTTAACTGTCAAGCGCCCGTGAATGATCGATACAATTCATGCTGATGTTCAGTATGATTTTTTATAGGTGGTGGACTTTAGGACATATTCCATAGTATTGTATGACCCAATGTCAGGAAAAGATAGAAATTTTCATCCAAAAGCAAGGTAAGACTTATAAACTCAAAATATTAGTAAATAGAGATAGCCAAATGTTATTTTTAATAAAAAGGTTAACCAACATCCTCACAAACAGTATTTAACACTAACCTCCCATTTCTACGCAAGTTTATCTATAATGCCTTGTAAATGAAAACTTTAAATGTTATAAAAAATTTGTAGGCAAATACAAATTCCCCGTGTCTGAGTGTCAGTACTAAATAACTTATGCATGTTTGAAAGTTTTGCATGTAATTTATACTACACAAAGTGTTTCAATTGGCTATACCACCATTCAACCAATAAATTCATCTAATTTGATTTGATTCGAAAAATATTTAATCATATAGTAGGTGCCCTCTGCACTGCCAAATTACAAATTAAACTTAATGTTTAACTGCAAGTACATTTTACACTGTTTACTCTGACTTACAAACTTTCTATTGAGGTCACTAAATCACATGATGCACTATTTTGTATCAACTTGCAGATTACTAATGGCAGTCTTGAGGTTCTCGAGCATGCAAAGTTTGAAGAATTTAACTGTGGGAGAGCCACGGCAACATGATTCAAAATCATGTGGGGTTTTTGTATGCATGGTTAGTAAACTATAATAACTAATAATGAATAAGAATGTTCATTAAGAATAACAATAGATATGGCAGCAATGGGTTAAAATGCTGGAAAATGATTTGAATGGACATGTGATTTAACTTAATGTGTACAAGTTTCTACTGGTATTGTATAAAGTATAAAAATTAATCACTGTGTTCAACCTTTAGTCTGCTGATTACCTGGTCAGAGGATTGCCAGCAAACTTTACACAGGTAAATGATAGCAAATTATTATTAAGATTAGTTAAGTTTTTACATGTCCTGTTCTTGTTGTTTTATCTGTCATATTTCGGTTTCTTTTGTGTGTCTGATCTTATCTTTCATTGTATTTGTAGAATGACATACCACTCTTAAGGAAATACATTGCATTTCAAATTGCAAATCCTCAGGCTTCTCTTCAAATACCCAAAAGGTACCAAACTACTTTCCTAAATTGTTATGATTATAACAAACAATTTAATTAGCAAAATGAAAGGATTGTAAACTGTAAATTTTCTTTGCAAAAAGTTTCAATGCGAAAAACGTTTCAGGCTAAAGATTCAATAGAGGTGGTAAATAAGACACCGCTTATTTTCTAGTAAAAAACCTGCATCTTTATTAATAAAACATTTTTTACAGTGTGCTACAACACACAATTCAGCAAATTCTTCTATTAATACCAAATCTAATTGACATGTTTAATATTTTTATAGAATACAAAAAAAGCAAAAAGGTGACAATGACCATCAGTCTTATACACATAATCACAGTTCAATTCAAAACGTTGCAAACCTGATGACTTTACCAAATGAAGTATTGGAAACCATTTTTAAAGAAGTATTGACTGAAGGAGATAAGGAATATTATATTTTAAGTTTAGTGTGCAAACAATTTAAAGAAATAGTCACACAGGAGACATTTAGAAGTGAGGTGCACTATACATGGCTAAAAAGTATTTATGATTGGAGTAGAGCTTCCGTAGAATTTAAAGATAACTATTTTGTTATGTTTGAAACTAGAAGTTGCTTTCAATGTAATAGGATCTACAAAGAAATGGGTGGCTTTATTGGATGTGGAAAGTTGAGAGAATTCAACCAATTTTATTCAGAACTGTCAAACCCAGGCTTTTGTAGTGATGAGTGCTACAATAGATAATTTTTATCCAATCATGATCCTGTATCAGGTACAACAATAATGTACTTTAAACTCACTATTTTGACAACTTAATAAAGCAAGTAGAAATCTGGAGATTTACATGTCAACTATAGTAAGGCTAAACAAAAAGTGTTGTGTTTTCAATCTATTCAACGGCACGGGGCTAGCAATTGTGTGTATTAGCAAGGTCAGCGAGAGCATACCACGGGCCCTAGGACTGACGTGTGTACGGCCCCCTTCCTAATTTTGATTTATGTGAAATATACAGTATGAGTAATTGGCTTGCAAATAGACTTGTGTACAGTAGTTATAATACATACGTGTAATTGTATTGACACTACAATTATAGCCAGGAGTCCAAAGGGGGAGCGCAGTAGATTGGAGTATGAAAAATGTTGTTATAGCGTCTTGCCTGTAGGGGGGGGGGGGGGGGGGGTCTCAGGTGTGTCTCCCATGGAAATTTTAAATTTTGAAAGGCCCATATATGTGTTTTAAATGTGGCAATTTCTGGACGAATTTTTGTGGAGTTATGCCACTAGATAATTGTTAGCATTGTCCTTTTTGGCATTTATATCTTGCTTATAATTATTGTCAATGTTTACCTATTTTGAAAATAGCACACACGGTTACAGCATCACAGGTTTACTGAACATACTAGATGGAAACTAAAGACGGAAAAACACCCATTCCAAGATTTGGATATGATGGGTATTTTGCCACCTATTGCCGGCCCTGTGTACAGTACGTGTATTAGACTATTTGAAAACACAAGACAACTTAATTTCTAAATTTTGTGTGAATTTTAGCAATCTGACCTTTATGCAAAATTTGCACACTGGGATAATTTCAGAAATAAATATTTAACCAAATAAAATTATTTTAACAACTACGGCCAGCCTAAATCAGTTTGTTAGATTGTTTTAAAGCACTTATACATGTGGCCTTTTGATTGGTTGTTTGTTGTCAGAACGTATGCAACAGCCAATCAAAATTGTAACCTGCATGTTAAAACTTGATAAACAGCCAATAAAATGGCAATTGGCTTGATTAATTGTCACTTTGCGGAAAGGTCTATTAAGTTGTCACTAAATATAATAGTTAGTATATATATAATAAATATATAGTTAATTGGAATTACATGTTACTATTATTTCAATTTGGTTGAGTAAGGCCAAGTAAAAAAAATTAGTTGGTTAGCATCCCCGCCCGACCATACATAGGAAACGTCCCGACCATGATATTTTTTTATTTTTTATTTTCGTACCTCTTCTCTTGAGATGATCCAAATGTGTCAAATGTAAAATATTTTGCTGAATTTTGAGCAGAAGTGTGTGTTTTATAAGCTTGATGAGCCGTTCTGAACCTTTAACATTTGTCTACAATGGATATTTAGTGTTGATCAATTAAGACTTGGTTCTCTTAGAATTGTTGCAGTTTATTTCTTATGAAATCAAATTAAAGATCAGAAATAGCAATGCCAGTGGCTTGGTCTAATAGTTGTGAACACAGTGGAGTGATAAGCTGCCACAGGTATGCTCCTAGCCTCCTTCACAAATTAAAAATAAAAACCGCCCGCCCTACCATAACATTATTATAACCTGACATAACATGGTTAACCAACTAATACTTGGCCTATTATACCGGTATACATAAATTTTTTGTATCAATATTACATGTTAAATACTGTACACTGTAGCATTTGCATATCTGTACATATAGTAAATTATAGTATATATACTAAATGCTTTTACTGCTTATTAGCAGTATATTTACTGTACAATAAGAAATACAATAAATACAAATTTAAAAACAAACTTTGTATCTCAATTAATCATGAGAATAAAGGGTATTTCTCTCTTATTAAAAAATTATTAATGGTTTGTGCAGAAAAATTGGTGTGCTTGGCAAACGAACATTTATACCTTTATTGCAAATTCGTACCAATAGGTGTTTATATTAAATAGAAAGTTTTAACTCCTCAGTCCTCACTGGAGGTGTTTGATAGAGACTTACAAAAGGCTGGTTTCCACTCAAGGAAAATTTTCCTCGTGACAGGAACGGACAGGAAAGTTTCCTTTGTCTTGTGATCTCTCGGTCGGAACTAATGACTTTAATAGAAACTTTCCTGTCCGTTCCTGTCTAGCCTTTAGATCGTCAAGAATCAAGGTGCCAACGTGAAATTGTAACCAGAAAACTGCACTGGGCAGAAAATATCCAACGTAAATGGAATTTTAAAAATAGGAAACTGGATGTAAAGAACGTCTTGTAAAAGAGGTTTAGTCACTACTTAACCGTGATACAGTACTACAAACTCAGAATCTGAGATCAGAACTTTAGACTTGTCAAATGTTCACACATCAGCTAGAGTCTAGACACATGTACTATGTAGATAAATAAGCTTAATTGTAAAAAAAACATACTTACTTGAAATTGGAAGGATTTATTCCAAGGATGCTTTGAAAGCAACCGAGTCTGATAATGCCAATAGTGAGAAAGATCTAAAGACCTTCGGCTTCGCCATTTCTTCGCCATATATAAACCGCAGTCGTCAATCTACGGAAAACTTCGAACCGAACCATATATGGTAGGGGTGCTCTCAGGTATAGGGGTCTTCTCAGGCGGGTCTTCTCGTGTCACTTGGCACTGCCAAACCCTGCTCTCGGCGCCCGCGTGCGTACTTTCGTCCTTCTCATAACCACGCAATTAACTAACCACGGACCACATCCACTTTATAGTAGATTACACCAAGTCCTTAATATACGTTGTAGTGATTTATAAGGTTATAGTATACAGTTAGTATATTAGTATTATCAGTATTAGGGTTATTTTTGAGGTTTCTTGTACTTAAACAGGTTTGCGAAACGAAACAACAATTTGCCTAACGAGGTGGATAATAATAATCGACCCCAAAACAACAAAGATCCTAACCCGCCGCCTAACGAGTTTTCTAACCGGGTTAGGGTTCCTAACCTAAATAGAAAACTCGTAAGGTGGCGGGTTAGGATCTTTGTTGTTTTGGGGTTGGTTATTATTATCCACCTTGTTGGGCAACTTGTTGTTTCGTTTCGCAAACCAGCTGTTTAAGTACAGGAAACCTCAAAAATAACCCTAATACTGATATGATAATACTAATATACAACATATGTCGAGGACTTGGTGTAATCTACTATAAAGTGGTTTTGTTGTAAGAGTACCTGGCCGGAAATGACCCATGAGCCGAAATTACTGGGACGGAGCGTCTGCAGACTCTGCACGGTTATGTATTTCATGTAAGTACAAAGGCTTCTAAATATATTAGCATAAACTTACCCTAATGCTAACCATAACACATGCTAATATAATTGCAGCCCTCGTAGCATGAAATTATGTTCATTGATGACCGAATGCTCATTTGTTATTGAGATAAAACTAATCCAGATGAAACGTCGCTGTGGACCGTGGTGTGATGTGTGTTGAAAAACTGCTTGTCAGTTGCGCACCTTTTCCTGCGGTATTCTTGAAGTTGTACACATAGTCAACGACGTTCATGCCTACTTTGGAGTGTTAGACATCTGAAAGCGAAAGCGAAAATGAAAATTACAATCATAGCAACAGTTATTCACTTCAATGTCAGCAGTCAGCGTTTTATTTTGATCGAAGTTTTGATTCTCTAATGAAAATGAGATACCACAATAACGCGAAACGGTATCTAAATGTGGCTTTGGAATTCTAATTTGTCGCATCAATAACTTCCCTAGCGTTGAAGGGTTAAGTTCGAAATATTCTGGAAGCTCAAAGGCCAAACCAAATAAGATTCACACGAGCTACTTATAAAATACAAAAATCACCTTCGAGTACGAAAACAAATCAGTATATCGTCAGTTCTTTTCGATATTTTGAGCCGAGACGCGGACAATATTGCAAGTGGGGAGAGGTAACGTCTACGTGTGGTTCATAGCAAGGCGGCACGAAAACAGAAGGCCTTTCTCCCCGCGGGAAAATAATTAGTTTTTTGAGGTTTTTGTTTCACTCCCTGTCGGCAGTCGGTATTAAAAGATCCTTCGCACGTAGTAATCCTGTCATACTGAGCATGTAGTGCTTTCTTCATGATAAACAATTGATGTGGCTCAAAAGAGCCATTTCTATGAACACATACTGATATGCACCTAATTTTGTTACGTTGTGTTTCTTGGAAAACGAAACGCAAGTCTTCTGACATCATGTATAGTTAAAAAGCAATCTTAGTCACTATTGCTTATTTGAGACCCCACCTCAGAATAATTTCAACAATAACAATTGAAAGATCTCGTTGACAGGAAACAGCTAAGATAGTGCAGTCGGTCACGCGTATATCCGATGAATACGAAGGTATTTGAATCGGGAAACAAGACTGATCATCTCTTTTTCTTCGCTTTCCGATGTAAAAATCTGAGGCGGGTTTCTCCCCATGAGAGAGAGGGAGAGTCTCGCGTTCCAAATTTTCAATAAAGCCATACAAAGACAAATATTGAAAATGCAAATGTCTCTAGTTTGTGTCTAAATGTGACACGTGATGGTCGTCAGACAAGAGTGCTCGAATAGCAGGGGGTTTGTCCCCGAGCCAATTATCGTTTTTCGTACAAGCCCCGTAACACAATACACACTATTCCAGTAGCGTTTCCGCTTGAACATTGGGGTTTATTTTTGCTCATTCCCATTAACCCTGACGGCCACAGGGTTTAGCCGATTTTCGAAGTATAACTCTTCGACACATGATGGTTTGGTGTCGCCTACTATGGAAAAATCGAACGCAAAAGTTTTACAGAACGCGAGTGAATTACGGTCAAGCATCGAAGTACATCGTTCTCCTTCCTTTCGACCAGGCGATGGTCTGAGTCGTACATCGTCAGCACAAGCAGAGAAGCCCGAGATATTAAGTGCTCCTATCAAAGAGAAAGCGCTCGAGTTAAACAGTCAGCAAAACTTAGCACGACCGAGCTATGAAAGTCTCCTGAAATTATCTTCTGTCTATGGATATTTGCCGCCTCAATACCTCGAACAATTGTCAGGTATGTTGGGATGAATCTTCTTGTAGACACATGGCTGATGGCTTGCGGTTATGTTTTTAATTTGACTTAGTTGAGCTTTCGTTAAATTACGAGAAAAAATTCTGTAGTCTTAAGTAGTTCTCTTCAATTTCCCCATATAATGTAGCGTTGTTGGGCTGATTGGGTTTTAGCCAGATGTCTGCTAGCCTATGGCGGAAGCTATCTTCGCTTTGCGTGTTGCTCGCTTGCTCCAAGCGTTCTTTCAGCCTTGTATGCCATCGGATCTTTTTCATATCATCGTATTTCACACACTTAATAGTTGTTTAGTACGGGAAAATTATTATTAACCACGTCCGACCGATATCACGACCAGAATTATGCTTTGAAAATGATGCCTCGATTACGCCAGAGCCGCCGAACTTAAATCCTTTGGTATTTACGACTGCGAAGAATTTTCGAGTCGCATCTCAGTTTGTCGGCGAAAGCTTGCACGCACACATCAGTGTTTGTATTTTTAACAGTAACAGTTCTTATATGTTTAAATAATACAACCAACAAAACCGTTGAATGCCTTTAAACTCCTCGTATACGCCGATATAGCTGTGTAATTTGAATAGGCTTTCTCAAAAGTCACAACACCCATTTGAGCACGGTGTATTTTATATTTCCTAAGAAACATCGTGTCACAGGACATTTTGTGGCTAATGGCCCGTCGTGTGATGTCTTGGCGGTCAAAAAAGCTTTTGTCGTGTGAGGTTTTGCGGGGCAAAGTTCTACATGGCAACCAAGTGCTGCCAGACTTAGCTCTTTCGTCATCGTACAACCTGCACTCAAGGAAGACAAATACATGTTTACGCCTGCAGAAAACTTCGTGACAATGCTTGCGGCATTTTTCCTGCGAGAATTGTGAACCATGTCAAACGTTTACCTCGTTTCACTGCACCGTATGAAATACAGAAAGGGTTTTTCGCGGACTGAAGCACAGAAAGGCTCATGTTTGGATCTAATTGATGTGGATATAAATTAAGCAAAGAATGCGTAGGATACACCGTGTTGACTGAGGTATGTTCGCTGTGTCTTCACGAAACGAATCCGTGTGTTATGACTTAGGTGTAATTTTTCTGACTTGTATTTCCTTTTTCGCTGTTGGTGGAAAATTCTTGGCTTTTCGTTTGGGTTATTGCTCGGCAAAGCTTATTTATACATGACAGGAAATTCATAAGCATAGCAAATTTGTTGTTGACGTAGTGATGAGTCGAGCCCTTGGGGCGAAATTACTCAAGCCGTAAACAGAATCGAGGGATAATGTCCTTGTCACTTGTGTAGCGAAGTTTGGTTTGTATCGTTAGCGAGTTCTCCTTGCCGTAGATTCAAGACGTAGATGGCATTCTCACGACAGTCGCTCTAGCTTCGCTCATATGCATCTTTGGCAGGCGTGCGAAGGTGAGTCGCATACTTCCCTGTTTGGGATTAATCATAATGTTTTAAACGTTGGTAAGATTTCATAGCGAAAGAAAACAACTCTTACTTACGAACCATGTCTAGTTGAGCCAACAAGCGTGTGTGCCGAGTTCTACCTTTTGAGACTTAACTCTTAGATCAGATATAATTTGGGGAAAAAACACTTTCAAAGGTGCCAAGTGCCGTCTTTGTGACCTGCCCGTTGTAGTGGCTTAAACCATTAGCTTTTCTTGATTTTTTATCGAAACCACGGCGCCTAACCACACCACTATAATTTTCCCTTGTAGATATCACATTTGTTTTGTCATTCCCGGTATTCGGCAACAGTTTCCTATCGAAATGATTGATTTATTAGGAATTTTCGAGTCAACATTTTCGATGATCACGGCTGCGCGTGGGAGGTTGCTAGCAGCGCCAGGTCGTTTCAAGTTGTAATTATTTTTCTTTTGACAATGATGGCCATAATTATTATTTTCTTAGCCAACCTTGACGTGAGCTTTAGTTAGCAAGTCCGAAGCTTTGCTGAACCGTTGAACTATCAAGAAAAGGTGACTGATATGAAATATCGTTGGATTGTTAAAGCGAAAATCACTCACGTTTCCTTCTCCAATTTTCAATATTGCAAACGAAGCACATCAATTGAATATTTAAGTGTTTTTACCCACTATTGTTGGTACATTGAGAATTGTTTCTTGTAGTGTTTCCAATTCTTTGTCAAGGATACGCGAAAACGTAACTTTCTTTGGTTTTTCTGCTAAGAATACAAATACCGGTAGTATTTCATAATAAATATCAACGCGGTTGGGGTTGTGCTATTGTAGTGAGTATAGCCAGTCGTATTTTCAGTTTCGTTTATTTTCAACTACCCCAACTGCGAAGCGCTTGTCCCCGTTATGAATTCGTCTGTATTCAAGGAACATTTAAATTCGCTTCTTTTGTCTTTGCGAAGCCTTTGTCGTGAATCAACGAACGTTAGCCGTCCAACAAAGAACGCTTTCTGATTTATTTCACAGCAATATTTACTTTTGATGAATGTCGTCTCATGAGCACCTCAAACCACTTGGCGGACTTTTCATGTAACACTAGAAACGGGTTCAAAAGTATTTTTCGATTCAAATATTCTCGATTTATATTGAAATGTGCTTGGAAAGAAACAAATTGAAACATAGTTAGGGCTTTTGAAAGGTTCGAAAACATTTAATGCTTTGTGGTTTGCGACAAAGGCGAGTTCTTTGTCGCGAACGTTCTCGTATTTCCGTGGACTTCGTTCCATTTTCATAATATCATAACCTGATACTCTTGTGATATACTATGATGACTTATCAAATGGCACTGTCATCAGTTGTTTCTACACAAAGAAATGAAAGGAAATGCGACATGTTCTTAGTATTCATTAAATTGGGAGCGAGTTTTTTTAATATATTCCCGCGAAATATCTGTGTTGACTCACAGTTCTTCCGCGACTGTTCCATTGCTTTTTTGGTGACATTATGTAATTTTGCCAGAACTTGGCGCTTTTCCAATTCATTTGATTCCGTGCTTGGATTAATATAAACTATGTCATGGTAGAACATGGTAAATAAAACATGCGTTGTTTTATACGGTCAATATAGACGCCACTACGAAGTATTAATGTGAAAACTCGAGTTTATCGGTTGAAGGGAAACCCGTACTAGCCGAATGTTCTATGACAGGTAGACAATATTAATATTCCCACTTAAACCTAACAGTATTGTGCGAATATGAGCTTCTGTGTTTCTTTTACTGGGCAAAGATAGCCAAGGAGAAATTCGAAGTCAGGCGAACGTCTCTACGTCTCGTATGAGTTTATATGGTCGGCTGAAGAGTGAAGGCTGAAGCCAAGAACGATAACCGCTTTTAACAAGACATTGTATTTTCTCACTCTTCGCTCACTTCTGGGATAGATAATACGTGAAGATTAAAAAATATTAAGACAAGAATGTTGTTTTTTAATTCAGTTCTTCCTTCTTAAAAGGCTTGTTCAGTGTGAGGTCAGCCGCGAACGTAACCCTTTGGAGAGAAAGTGTTTGATACTGCGCAGAGTACTATAATATTCTTAACTTTTGGGCCAGAATTGTTATTGACTTTAACGCTGCGAGAATCGAGTCATTGATTCAGCTTTGTTGATGTTTGGTAATGCAATGTATAATAATTTTCTCAGACGAAGAATTATGCGTATATATGATTATATGTATAGTTCTTAATCATTATCGTTGTCAAGCTCTCCTTGCGTAACAACACGAGATTAATGTATGGATGACACAAGTATTTATGTACACTATTGCTTGAATTCCGCATTTTAATCTCCGTTTTGTCCCAATGGCAATTTGTGGATTCATCCTAAATTTTAATCTTATGTGTTTAATGGCTTAATCTTCGAAAAGTGCGGGAATTTTCTGCCTAATGTTCGGCAAAGAATATTGGCAGAAATTCTAATTTTCTAATATCTGCATGCGTTCGGTGTTCTTTCGTGGCATTTTGATGGCTTTATTTGTTTCTTTCCTTTAATATTTTTTTAAAATTATGTCCATGGGGAAATAGTATATTATTCTCCAATCCTTAAGTCGATATTAAAATTCCTCACGTATCCATTTCGACTTAAAACTATGTTCGCGCGAATGCCCAGTTTTACGATGTGATCTTTAGTTTACGTTGTCACACTGCATGACTGCATATGCAGGCGTTTATTCTGCGCGCCACAATTCTGGATTTTCGCATCTCCCCCTTGGCTCATAAATGTTGCAATACGTCCATTCGTTTCTGGTGAGTCTCCTTCGATACTTCAGCCGAAAACGTAATGGTGATATCATCACACGGGACGATTTGTAGCGACCATATTTAACGTATTATCGTTGCGTTAAAACTAAAAGCCAATGGTGTGAAACGTTATTGTTATTATTATATTATTATTATACAGATATTTAAGGCGGTGTTACACTATGCAATTTTTCGTGCAATATGTCTCGCAACGACTTGAAATGGCACCATACCAGGCAACGTTTCGTGCAACTTGCGAGACAATTGGGTAGCAATTGGGACGGTAGTCCTGTTCCCAACCCCTGCCATGCTATTTGTGGATGATACTGTACCTTTAGACGTTATATTGTATTTTGTGGAAAATTTATTAAACTAAACTAAGTTGCAGATGGGGATGTTACACTGTAGAACGCTGAAAATAGTTGCTGCAATCAACTAGATTCTAATTTCTGTAACGATTCCAGCAACTTGTGTCGCAACAATTTTCGCCATTGCAAAGCATGTTATACTTTGCAATGGTTCGCATGCAACTTGTCTCACAACGGCATTGCGTGACAAGTTACACGAAAAATTGTTTACAGGTTATCTTCGTCAGACAAAAAATGCCTGCTATCAGGCTTGTTTACGTGCTAAAAAGTTAGTTATAAATAAAAATAATATACAATAGACAAAAGTAATTACTAAAAATAATAAAATATAAAATATAGTGAAACATATAATAAAATTTTAACATATTAAAATCTATCAATTTCCTCTTAAAATGGCATTTTATAGCATTTTAAACGAATTCTTGTCCCTTGTTGCCTTAAAAATCGTCCCATGCAGCATGTAACATCCAGCAAAAGGTTTACAGTGAGGCATTTCTTGTAACCGAATATCAGATATATTTTATTATACACTGAAGAAGTTATGAACAAATTATATATGTATTTACGTAACAATAACTCCAATATTGACACATACATTCAATATAAATAGCTAACGCGATGACCTTCAAAGAATTTGCAACGTTTGCGTTACATTTCAACCGGATTAAAGCTCCCGGATTTTTTTTTGAATTTTTTTAAAACTTTATAATTGATGAGTTCGTAATCTTGACTACGCACGAGATCTGCAACTCGGGATAAAACTTAGTCGAATGATAACACAAAGCTATAAAGACGGCAGTGTTGAAGATACTTTTCGCAATTTCAAAGACTTTTTTTATTAGTTTTATATATATATATATAAATCGATCTTTATTCAGGATGCCAACTTCACTAAAAGTGTTTTTCAGAAAGGTCCTGCTAAGATATAAACTACTAAAATAAATTATAAATACAGGTATAAAAAACTAAGACTAAAAACTAATACAAGAATAATAGGTAAATATAATATGTATCAGCCTATTTACATTTAAGTAAAAAACGTTTAAAAGTTCTGAAATCTTTCGCTTCCCTAATCTCATTTTTCAGTTCATTCCAGTCATTGCTGGCAAAGTTAATACTTGTCCAATGGCCCCAACTATGTTTCGCTACAGACTTTCTAATGTTGGGCTTAGATCTGGTGTTATACTTATGAATATCTTGGCTATATGTTATTTCAAAATCATGTGAAAATAGGTTATTGCGACATTTATAAATAAAAATAGAACGGTTTGAACTTCTCCTATCCTTAAGGTTTTTCCATGATAACTTGACTAAGGCAGCACTGGCAGATGACCTATAATCTAAATCTAAAATAATTCGTGCTGCTTTGTTATGTAATATTTGTAAATCTGACATAAGGGTTGAATTCCCTCTATCCCCCCAAATGATATCAGCATAATCGAAGATAGGTAAAATATAGGAATTAAAAAATAATAATCTACTATGTATAGGTAAATAATTCTTGATACGCCTTAGTAGTCCCAGTTTCTTATTGATTTTAGATTTAATATAATCAATATGTTCATGCCACGTCAAGTTATTATTTATTATCACACCAAGGTACTTGTACGTCTGGACTTCTTCAAGAGGTACATTTCCAATAGATACAGTCAGGGATGAGGATAGTCTTGCCAAACGTTTACTACCACCAATAAGCATAAATTTGGACTTTTTGATGTTGATGGTGAGATGGTTCACTTTAAGCCAATTACAGACTCTAGATAAATCAGAGTTCAGTTTTTGTTGAAGTACATCAGAACATTTTGATGAGCAGTATAAAACGGTATCGTCGGCAAAAAGAGTGACTTGGCAGGTCTCTAAGATGCTCGGCATGTCGTTCACGTATATTAAAAACAATAAGGGACCAAGAATAGATCCTTGTGCTACCCCTATTGATACATGTGATGTATCAGATTGAGCGTTGTTATAAACTGTAACCTGGGAGCGACCAGATAGAAAAGATTCAAACCACTCACACGCATCAACATCCACACCAAGAAGACGAAGCTTGTGTAGTAGGATTTTATGGTTGACTGTGTCGAACGCCTTCGCTAGATCCAGGAAAACTGCACCAGTGATCTCCCCGTCGTCCATTGATTTAAGTACCTTGTCACAAAATTTCGTTGTGGCCAGAACAGTAGAAGAATTGAGTCGAAACCCAAACTGGCTTGATGAAAGGAGTTTCTTGGTATCAAGAAAAGAACCCAGTTGAGTGTGGACAGCTTTCTCCAGGATTTTGCTGATGGATATAGTTTAGTTTATTAGATTTATCACTCTTATCAATTAACAATTTGAATTGTCATCAAGAACATTCAATCCTAACTGAAGGCCTAAAGAACTGTTGTTGTCTATAGTGGTTACCACACATGTCTATAAGTTGGGAGACTCAGATTCAAATCCTGGGTCGACCACCACTCAGGGTCAATAATTGAGAAGAAAGTGCTGCCTTTGCAATATTATACCATGCAGGAAATGGTAAGACTTTCGGGTCTTCTCGGATAACTACCTTAAATCGTAGGCCCTCGGTGGGGCATTCCGTTCACCTAATGCTTACATCCAAAAATCAAGTTTCTGAAACCAGAAAATATAGCCCTAGCCTAAGTTATATATTGTTGGATATGCTTCAATTAGCTGGATTTTATCCCGAATCTCATTCTGACCGGTTTATATAAACATGCGTTCGTGAGACTATACGAACTTCAGTGCAGCTTATTCAGTTTTTCCGTGGTTGTTCCTCCAAAATAACTGTTCTCAATGAAAAAGTAGTTTGCTGCGTAGGTAGTGTTAAAATGCCAAAATATAACAAACTGGAGGAGTCTAATGTTTCGAAAGGTTGGTGTACTGTCGCAATAGTAGGTTAAGCTTGACTTCCGATTCCAAAACCAATATTCTACACTTAGATTTCGCTTCCATTTAAACAAGATCACCTTGCGAGTACCAAGACTGAAATATGGCGGTCGATTTGAATCAACATCATTATTGCCACGACATTGGGTCATCGATGACCTTCCTATACTATCAAGTTTTGTGATTGGTTGATTAAAACAATATAACAATAGAATCAACCACAAAGAAACCAATGTCCTAACCATAACCATAACCACCTTTATTCCATATAGCCAATCACAAAACCTGTTCATTTTAGGTACGTATTTACTTACGACATTTCATAAGTTGGTTCATCAGGGAGGTTAAATCCTATACCAAATACGATATGGATATTCAATATCTGGTCATGCGCAGTAGTTAATTTTAGCAATTGGATGTTGGTATCGGTACTCGACACTTCTGAAGTCGACGGAATTTCGGAAGCCATTTTGACAACTTTGACTAGATGTGCCCGTTTGTCTGAGTTTGCCTCAATTTTTGCATTCCCAACAATGGCAATATGGTAATTCGGAATCCTTTGAGAACATTTTCGATTTGTTTATCGGAATTTTGGTTCTATGCCAATTAATAATTAGAAGCAGAAGGGTGGTACTGGTAGTCGTATTGGAAGTCAAACTTAATCTCTCCAGTCTAAAGCCCAGTAGACACTAGAAAATGTTTCCAAAACATGGTTTCAGAAACAGTGGTTTCCAGTGTACGTTGAAAACAAAGTTTCCCTGATTAGAACACTGTTCTATTTTGCGAGACAAGTTTTTGAAACTGTGTTGCGGAAACTTGTTTCAAAAACTTGTTTCCGAAACTTGTTTCAGAAACCTGTTTCTGAAACTGTGTTTCAGAAACTGTGTTTCAGAAGCTGCATTGTTTCAGAAGCTGCATTGTTTCAGAAGCTGCATTGTTTCAGAAGCTGCATTGTTTCAGAAGCTGCATTGTTTCAGAAGCTGCATTGTTTCAGAAGCTGCATTGTTTCAGAAGCTGCATTGTTTCAGAAGCTGCATTGTTTCAGAAACTATGTTTCAGAAACTGTGTTTCAGAAACTGTGTTTCAGAGACTGTGTTTTAGAGACTGTGTTTTAGAGACTGTGTTTTAGAGACTGTGTTTCAGAAACTGTTTTCAGAAACTTGTTTCAAAGTATACCGGGCATATAACGTTTCAAACTAAGGTCCTTCGTGTTCTGAAAACTTTTATTTATGTAAACAATGGCTCAACATGTTAACAATGAGATCGTAATGCACTTACTGTTTAATACCTTTCAGACCCAACCTTTGTTGAATCTTTTGTTCAAGTTTATTTGCATTTACTTTCTCAAACTCATTAATAATTCATGAGGAAAACACAAAGGAAAATCATAACCGAGACGTTGTTTGTAAATGTGGTAATAAACGTCCATAAATCAAGCCAACTTTCCCCTCAAATTTCTCTTAAAATACTGGTTCGTTTGAGAAGCTATATCATACACGAGCAGGCGTTTATTATCTGATTTGAAAACACCTCGAAGTTGCTTAAATAACTCGGCTATCACCTCGTTTTTCAACACACTTCTTGGTGTTTCAAATGATCAAATCAGATAATAAACGTCTTCTCGCGTGTATACTGTATTACTTTAAAACTTTACATGACCAGGCAATAACTCTACTTGCACTTTAAGATCATCTAACTGAAATCTGCTATTTGTACATTCTCAGTTGTCGTTGTAAAACTATGGAATTTATTACCAGAGCAAATTAGAAACACTGACTGTTTAAGTTGTTTTAAGTCAGCATTTAAGACTTTTTTAGAATTAATAGTTTTGGTAGTTATCATATAGTTTTATTGGTTATACATGTAGTATAGATTTGAATGTATTTAAGAATGTATTGTTGAAAGAGCATTGAGATAATGCTCCTAAAAAGTAATGCGCCTAAGAAGTTTAAAACGGGTGTAATTATCATTTCCCTGACCTTTTCTACCTTAAAGGAACCTAATGTGGATTTCTTAACTTTTTAATGACGTAGCATGTAAGGTAAAAAATGACTCAGTCCATCCGCGAAGATTCCTTTCCGTACGATTTCTCGCATGTCTTGTTTCTATATTCGGTCACCAATAATTAAGCGCACACCAATATCGCCCCGCAAAAGTATTTTCCGTGAAATATCCTATTTCCCATAAAACATTGGCGTTAAAAATAGCAAATGACTTTCCTACTTTCGCATCTCATCAATTATCTGTTGTTGTTTTTCGTGCCTGATTGGCTCATCACTTTCATTCTCAAACGAAACCTTTAAAATCAAGAAGTTTGGTGTTGTGGGAGAAACACGCGCACATGTTATTCACACTTTAGTGTTTTCTTCTCATTAAGGCAACGATATATAACATTCTCTGATCAGTCATGCATGTGTGACGAAATTCCAGACATTTGTATATCAAACAAACTGAAATATATCAAAAACAAAGCGAAGAAACGAAAATCTTCAAAAGAAGTTACTTTATCATTTTAAACTTCTTCCAAATAAAACAATAAATTTTTTTGACGTTATAGGCACTTTAAATATTATTGTTATTATTACATCATCCTTTTAGTGTCACTGTACGTTTCCCTCTGTGACGAAGGGCCTTTGCTTGAAACACTCGACCTGGAAATACCTTTTAAAGTATAACAATAGTTGCTCACATGCACAGGTTCTAGAACCTCATTTGCACTTAACGACTTCCGTCGTTACTTAACGACTTCCGTCGTTCCTATTTTAATTTCTATTTGCGGTTTCATATTTTCGTCGTTTCTCCTCGTAGGCGGGGAAACGGAACTGTTTGTGTGTTTTGAATGCTGTGAATGTTTTGATATTCTTTGGTGACTTACTCCCCCATGGACGCATCTACTCGCGTTTTGTTGGGAAAAGGATGGGCAGATGCACCCTGGCCGTATAGGTTTTTAGTTGTTTTTGGAAGAGGTCCGCATTTATCGCAATCGCAATATTAATCGCGAACCGCCATATTTTGCAATTCACCATTTCGCTGGTCGTCGAGGAAGAAAACTCGCGGCGAAAAAAAGTAAATTTCTAAAAAAACATAACGTCAATGCTTTGCTTTGTGGTGTGTTGGGTTGTGGTAGTTAGTGTGGTGGTTATAGTGTTGGGTTGTGGTATTGGATTGTGTTAGTTAGTATGTGGGGTTGTGGTAGTTAGTGTGTTGGGTTGTGGTGGTTAGTGTGTTGGGTTGTGGTAGTTAGTGTGTTGGGTTGTGGTAATTAGTGTGTTGGGTTGTGTTAGTTTGTGTGTTGGGTTGTGGTGGTTAGTGTGTTGGTTAGTGTGTTGGGTTGTGGTGGTTATTGTGTTGGGTTGTGGTGGTTAGTGTGTTGGGTTGTGGTGGTTAGTGTGTTGGGTTGTGGTGGTTAGTGTGTTGGGTTGTGGTGGTTAGTGTGTTGGGTTGTGGTGGTTAGTGTGTTGGGAAGCAAAGAAAAAAAAGAAATAATGAAAAATAAAAAATTGTCCCTCTACGGGACTCGAAGCAACATTCTTCCGCACCACAACCCAACCCAACACACTAACCACCACAACCCAACATACTAACTAACACAACCCAACACACTAACTAAAATGGGAATTAAGTTTCCCTCTACCACTATCCAGCCAGCCGTTTTTGTTTTGTTTTCTTTGTAATTTTGTGTAATGTAATTGCTTATTGTGTATATTGGTTGGCAAAGATTTTATTAAACTATTATTATTAAACTATTAACTACCACATAGTATATATATTATATTATATTCATCTTAGTGTTAATGAAATGGTGAAGGCTAAAAGGGTGACTCAAAAGGACCTTCACATTTTTTAGAACTATTAATCCTAATCTCAATCCTAACCATAACCATAACCTTGATCCTAACCTTAAACCTAGCCCAAACCGTAGCTATCCATAGATAACCTAACGAAGAATAAAAACCAGAAAGGTCCTTTTGAGTCATCCCTTTTAGCCTTCCCCTAATGAAATAGACTTTCGACACAAATTCCGTCCCAGGTTCTTCTGGTGATGACCGTCAACGAACGGGAAAAATGGAGAATGACCGTTGTCGTCTTTTTGTCGTTTATGTTCCTAGGTGTTCCAATGCAGCGCCCAATGTACCTTGCAGGCAATCTATTCCCTCGCATGGCCGCCTTACCTGATCCATCAATCCCTTATTATTATTGCCCACCTCCACCCTTTTCTCATCACCACATGCCCCATCCTCCTGAGGCGCCAACATCGAATGGTAAAATAGGTCGTCCAGCCGTCGACGCTGAACGCAAGGTTAACCGTACTGTAGACTTAGATGGTCGTGTCAGGTATGTTTGCTTTCTTTTATCTTTGCTAGATACGTTCACGTGCAGCAACATTCATTATAAGCATGAGACTGCTACAGCTTGAGATCTGTGTGATCATCGGCAATGACGTCTGTTTACAATATAATTTTTCAAATACATATATGGAAAAAGTGACTGCCCCAACCGGGAATCGAACCCTGGTCTCCGAATCAGAGACACGGTCAGAACAGTCTGTGATTTCTCCATATACATATTAAATTCGCCGCTTTTAATATGTATATGGAGAAATCACTGACTGTTCTGACCGTGTCTCAATTGCTCAAAGGTTAGAGCGCCGAAACGTTGATTCGGAAAGCAGGGGCAGTCACTTTTTCCATAATATGTATTAAATCCTCTCTAATATTAATAAATATAATTTTTATTTTAAAACAGAAGAAATTATTTTCAGGAATTATTTCCCGTCGCTTGAGTATTCACGCCTCATGACGTTCTCCTAGTTCTACGCACAATCTCATGGAGAACAGAGGCCGCGGAGCCGGGGGGTACCCCCCCATTTTTTCAAAATTGGAAAATGTGCTTTCTGAAATAAAAATGTCCTTTTTAGTGTATTGCTGTATTGGCGCTACTTGAAGTATTCTATATCTAATATATTACGCACTTCTTTTTTATTTTATTTTAGTCCAAAGAAAAGCGAGAGCAACCTAAAAACCCGGAAATCCGAAAATGCGGAATCTAAACGAAAGGAAAGTGTTATAAAGAACATTGGCAGTGCGAAGGAGGCCATGGAGAACGGCAATATTAACAAAGATTTACCATGGAAAGGTCGCGCTGATGACCAGCCTAATGGAACTCAGAAATCCAAGAATACCTACCCTAACACTGTGAACAAGTTTTCATCAGCACGAACAGAAGAGAAACCCAGCAGAATTTCATCTCCGGTTTTGTCACGTGGTTCTAACGTCACAGATCGAACTCCTGAGACAAGTGTGCAGTCATCGCTTGTTTCATCTACAGCTTCTCGGAGCAAACCTAAAGCTGTTATGGCTCCAGATGCGGCCACAACACATGTACCGCACGGCGCCTCTTACTACCACTATTCGTCCTCGGTACCGCGAACTCCGCATGACGTCTCTCTCCCTACGTCACAACTTGCACTGAAAAGGACAGCGGAGCAGAAAAAAAAGATGAGGAAGGAAGGGA
>JAYKKM010000475.1:14192500-14227500 GCA_035772405.1 Chrysogorgia sp. JL179-B06 | reverse complement strand
ATTAGCATTTCAGAAAAACAAACCTTTAATGAACATCAACGCAACACTCAAGTCATAAAACATTTTTGCATTCAACTATTCAGTACTTCGTGTAGACTCTATATCAGCAATATAATCAGCAATATAGTATTTAGGGTTATAGGAACTTTAAGTAAATGTAGGGGGGATGTTGGGGATACATGCATACATACAAGTACCATGGTGTTCAATACAGAAATCACTGCTTGAATAATTCCTTTACTTCTTCAAAGTTAATGCTTTCGTCCTCGAGAAAACTTAAGCGAACAAAAACTAATGATCGCACAACAACACTTCGCGCAGACTCGACACGCAAAAGTACATTTTTGTCCTCTCCCACGACTGGAACACGAAATTCTGGAAAGTCGGGTTCACCTTCCATCTTCCTATACTCGAAAACAGTCGGGTCGTACGCCTTATAGCTTCTAGGCTTGCAATAGGCCTTGACAAGTACACACCATTGCACACGCTGGGAGACGACTCGTTCCGCATAGGCCGCATGACCTGCGTATAACATACTGGGAGAGAGAAAGATAGCTGCTGCCCAGTTCTTTATGCCAAAATACTCTTTTCCAAGACCAAAGTGACCCTTAGGTGGCTTGATTCCATCTGTGCCCGCAGGAACGAGGCCTTTCTCGATGATCGACGCGAGATTTTGACAACGAGTACCGTGCCACGTGAGTTCCCACGTGCGGAGGATGTTATTCCACTGTGCGCGTGTAGTTTGATCCAGCAATTGAGGGTTGCGACGAAGTTCCTTTGCAATGACATTTCCTTTGAATTCAACAAGTCGCACATTCTCCACGAATTGCTTCTCTCTCAGCTCAGCTGCGAGGGACGATATCGTGTCGGCGGAAGCGGTTTGGATGAGCCTTTGCATTTCACTGCCAGCGGTACACTCTTTAAGAGCAGTATTACCCCACCTGTTGGTTACGTCGATTTTCGCGCCATATTCGAGAAGCAGCCCGACGACAAGTTGATGACCAAAGTAAGCGGCGCCGTGAAGAGGGGTGCTACCGTCTACTTGATGTACATTGATCGGCGCGCCCATCTGCAAGAGTAGTTTGCACATGTCGTAAAAGCCTGATTTGCAAGCGATGTACAACAGTGTACGACCATGCTCGTCCGCCTCTTGTAACAGACTCTTTTTGGTCGTAATCTTAGAGGCAAGCCCTTTAGAATACCCACATGCTGCAAGCACAAAATAATCACCGTAATCCTTGATGAAAAAGTCATTCGTGCCAGCCTTTCGTTGGTACCTACTCACAGTCGATGTGAGTATGTGGTTTGCCAAGGAAACTATTGCACGATTCTGACGTGCTGATTGGTTGATCTTTTCTCGAAAAGCAATCTTCACAGCATCACGTGACGCATTAGGTAAGACACCAAGAACTTGCCATGGATTTATGAGCGACGAAATGACGACCTTACCTCCCCCTGCGGCAACATAACTGATACCGTTACCAGAACTCGGATTTGACGGAACACTTCTTGCAGATGTTCCGCTACTGTGAAATGGACTTCGGCCACCAATAGTAGAGTGGCTTTCTCTTGATCTACGTCTACCAGTCGATCGACTGCCCTTGCTTTCCATTAGAGATATCTAAAGACAAAGGTTAGATCATACGAATTATTTGAAAAGTACCCTGGGTACGAGGTTGCCTATTCCCCCGCATATAAGCGCACCCTGGATATTGGCGCATGCGCCTTTAAACGATCAAAATCTGCGAGTTTGATAGACCAGGAACAGAATACCATACTTTTAATAATTACATGTAAAAAAGCATACTTCTTACAGTAAACCATTAAACATTGTTTCTTATAACATATGTAATGTCACAGTGATAATGTTCGTTATACGGTAATGAAATCCAATGCTTTTGTGCTTTATTCTTCAATTATTGCTTTTGGTTTATTCTTCCACGACCACGATATTCTTGTATAACACACTCCGCTTGAATCTCTTTAGATCTCGTCGCTTTTACAAGGTATTGGCATGGAACTTCAAGTCCATCGTTTCTTTTATTCTCACGGGGTGTGGTTAGAGGTGCGCCTATATGCAAATTTTTATAGGTGCGCATGCGCCTCTAGACCATTTTGACTCCAAAGATTATCGAAAAATCTTGCATTTTCGCTTATAGGCGCATGATTTTCGAATATTTTCAAAATATTTTACTGTTTATAAAACGCATTTAAAACTGAAATTATGTCGAGCAAAAAAAAATTATGTCGAGTATGGGCTCATCCGGACCGCTCGTTAACCAATCAGAAAGCAGGATTTGGTAGGATACAGACCAAAAAAAATAAATACCGTATTTCCTAGATTAAGCGCCCTGGGGCGCTTATTAATTTTGAGACTAAAAGGAGGGGCGCTTATTCCAAAATATACATGGAGAAGAGGAGTATGAACTTGTAGGACATATTCCAATAGAAATTTCTTTTCTGGTGAAATGTTTCCTGACGTCAAGAGACAATAATTCCCTCACAGCAGAGGTGAGCAAGGAAACGCGAAAATGGATTATACGTTCCATGTGTATATGGCGCTGGGAACAGCACACTTAAGAATTGCAGAAAAGTTACACGTGGAGCTGGTGAAAGCGAAAGAAACGTACAGGCACATGGACATAAATGTGAATGACTTTCAATTAAAAAAGAAAGTTTGTTTCTAGAAATTGCGTTGTAATTTAAATTAGTATGTAGAGGGGCGCTTATTCGAGGGGGGCGCTTAATCGAGGAAATACGGTATATATATTTCATTTTTAATGACTTGCTGTCTGCCAATAACAGATGGTCTGTCCAAGATTCTGCTGGGCAAAATATAAGGTTTGACATTTTTTTCGTTAATCTCATAAAACATTGCTATATTTCACTGAAACTAATCATGAAATGGCGATCATTAACTCTTTAATATTGTATATTTAATATTTAACTGCCTACGTGCGCAACAGTAACATAATATGGCAACTTGTTCTAAAGATAAAAGCTTTTCGAACAAACATAATACGTCGGGAGTGAGGGCATATCAAGTCGAAATGGCTAAAAGATGCTTTTTGGAGTGTTCAGATCGATTAGAGACGGAAGGCGGTATTACTGTTAAATTCCACAGTTTTCCTCCGGAGTATTTGGGTACTTGAAAGGCAAACGATATACCCGAGAAAGATTACAAACAAAACAACATTTGTTTGATGTAGTCTGTATAATTTCAAAGGGATTACTTTTACCAGTATTCTAGTCTTTCCCATTCTTCATAGACCTTGCGTTCGCTCGCTCGCGACCCGTAATTTGCGACCTTGCTGCTAAGTCGGTAGCCCTTACCGTAGACGATAATGGCAAACAAAAGTGCTCAACTGGTGTAAAAGTGTATGCCCATTCATCGTATTCATTTGCCCTTAAGTCAAGACCTGTGGTTGACGAAGGATATTACCGGATTGATCTCCTTTTAGAATTAAAATACCCACCCAAATATACAATACATATCTGAACTATGCACGGAATTATTAAGTCTTACAGCTTGAGAACCTTGGCTGTGTTTGCGAGTACGCACTAAAATGTGATATCTCGTATCGAACAAGAGGATATATTAGTAATTTACTTAAGATTTATTCGCCTCACCTTGTGTATACGTGGCTTCTTTTCACCTTGGAAAAAGTCGGAAGTGGACAATGCCAACCTCTACTCAGAAAATTGATTTAATACTAGGAATATTATTTTATGTGCATAATAATTTTATACCACCCCTCTCCTGTATTCACCCTGCTAATGTCTATCGTCTGAGTAATCCTCCTGCTACGGCCGGGGTGGGGGGCCGAAGAGAAAATGGTGGTTGGGTAACTGAAAATTGTAAGACCTAAATGGTTGGGTAAAAAAAATCACTTCTGTTGGGCAGCAAAATGTTCATGACTATTTACATAAAAAATTAAGATTTCATTATTTAAAATTGGAATCTCATCAATTCTCCTTTAGCCATCATTTCACATTAGCTTTTGTTATTGTATTCCTCCACTTGTTTTCCTAATTGGATTCCTGCTCTGTATAGGGAGATAATAATCTGAATGTTACAGTAGGATCTGTCTGTATTCTCTATTCGGGTTTGTTATTAAAACTTGTATCGACGATATGCTGTGAATTGGACTTTATCTAACTTTTATCTTCTTGGGTTGGGTAAAAGATTTGCTTTACTCATAAATGGTTGGGACAGTTAAATTTCTGATTGGGTAAATTTTTTCAGCATTAAATCTATTTCTAGCTCTTCGGCCCCCACCGCGGCGAAGGCTCTGGGAACGAGATTGCCCCAGTGAACTCTATAAAGACTGGAACGATAACTTGGCCGCCATCTTTGAAGAGTTCAATGGTGATATTTTTGTAGGTAGCCCCAGTCCTTTTTTCAAAATGGCGTCGAAAAATATAGTTTGAAAATCGATAAATTTGACCACTTTCGCAACTTTTAATGCATTTATTTTTTACCCCAGAGCACACTAGGCCAACAAAACTTTTAAATGGGGTATATACAATACTCAAAAGTTGTTTACCTATTGAAATATACAGAGAACAAGACGAAAGTTGAGCAAAAAAACCGCGCGAAAATTGATTGTTTTTCTGGGTTTTGAGCCCACACACGAAGAGTTATAAGATATTATAGCACCTTTTATAAAGATAAATTTTAGATGCATTGATACTGGCTGTCCCAGCTTCCAGAAACTTAATTTAATAAGTAAAAATTGAGAATTAATAAGTAAAAACACAAATTTTTGAAAAATCCAATGTTTTTCTCTCGTCCCAGTCCTTTTGTGGCTGGCAGAGCTCAAATAAATTTGTTATTTCCGAGGATTTTTGTAAACAAATCAATTAAAATAATAATTAAAGTTAAATTATCTATTTACAACATAGATACAGCTTATCCTGGTAGCTAACTTAGTTCTCTTTGAAAGCGGGTAATCGAACATGCCCAAAAATATAATTTTCGTATTACGGATACCATCTTGTAAACGAACTTTCGGCTGTCTTCGACGAACGTTTTCTTGAGAAATAATCAACTCCCAAAAGCTACAATATATATTAAAACAAAGGTAAATTATCTGTTTACAATATGCGTACAGCTTATCCGGCGAGCGAACGTAATTTCTTAGAAAGAGCGGATAATCGAACATATCGTAACGTGTTACGTATCCGCATCCAGTGGGCTGGTACGAGGGCAATGTACTTGCTCGTTAGGGCATATGTGAAAAAGATTGGATTTAGCAGTAACACACACAAAAAGTAACCTTAAATTGTGTTTTGATATTTATCTTAATAAATCATTGTCATAAAAGTCTTCAAAAGTTCAAAAGACAGCAAAGAAAATCAAGAGAAACCTGTATTTTTTCAAATTTCGGTGCATATTTCCCCGTTTGTTTGACGGATATTTTATTTGTTAAGCCACATCCATCGCTAGAAATTCTTGAAAAGAAAGCTCAACCAACGTATCGCATTTTTCCCTTTTAAAAAGCAACTGGGAAACAGCCTAGCTCCAAAAAAGTTGAAAATTTTCCGTTCAGCAATCCTACACGCAAATCAACACGCGTGTTTTATACCTACAACGTCGCCGAGTGGCTGTTTCGTACACTACACGCGGTCAACACGCGTGTTTTATACCTATGTCAGCCCCCATGGCGGGAATTTTCATATGTACTTCTAGTACGTATTCCATATAAGGAAGTGACCGACGAGCAAATAGAAGGCATTAACGAACAAATTAATACATGGCACTCGTACCAGCCCGCTGGATGTGGGATTATTAACACGTTACGATATGTTCGATTATCCGCTCTTTTTAAGAAAACTACGTTCGCTAGCAGGATAAGCTGTACGCATATTGTAAACAGATAATTTATCTTTGTTTTAATATATATTTTGTATCTTTGGGAGTTGATTATTTCTCAGGAAAACGTTCGTCGAAGACAGCCGTGTTTTTGTTTACAAGATGGTATCCGTATTAGGAAAATTATATTTTGGCATGTTCGATTATCCGCGCTTTTAAAGAGAACTAAGTTAGCTACCGGGATAAAGCTGTACGTATGTTGTAAATAGATAATTTAACTTTCCTTTGATATATTCTATAGCTTTGGGGGTGGTTTATTTCTCAAGAAAACGTTTGCCAAAGGGTTAGGACCTTTGTTGTTTTGGGGTCGGTTACAATTCAATTAACAAGGAGGCTGGTACGAGGGTTGAACGTGTCAGCTATTTGCTCGTTAATTCACTCTATTTGCTCGTCAATGCCTTCTATTTGCGCTTCCTTATAAGGAATACGTACTAGATACCCCTATCGGAATTTTGGCTTCCAATCATACAATGGAGTTAGCGTTCCAGTCTTTATAGAGTTCACTGGATTGCCCCACCCCGACCATAAATAATGACCAGTCCCTTAAACCTTTCAGGTTTAAATGCAATCTCGTTCCCAGAGCCTTCGCCACGCCACGCAAAACGGGTATCTAGTACGTATTCCTTATAAGGAAGCGCAAATAGAAGGCATTGACGAGCAAATAGAGTGAACAAGACACCCGCTAGGTGTTAACTTGGGCTACATATGGGGAGCAGGTGCCGGCAGTGTGGGATACAGAATCTAAAATGAAAAATATGGTACCAGACACAGTTCTAAAATGCAGTGCCTTTGAGATTCATCTTGCAAGTATTACTATATATTAATTAATAATTAAACGAACCAACGAAATATTAAACAGTCAGAATATTTATAAAGCTGTCTGCCATATTCACAGGTTCCCCAGGCTCTGGCTCTGTTTATGGAGAGTAAACAATCACAAATATATAAACAAAAAAATATTGCCGTATTTTAGCTTAAAATCGATAAAATAAACTTACTTTTGACAGTACATCTATTGTATTGTTTCTTCAATGATTTAATCAAAAAAATGCACGGGAAACTGTGCCATATTTCGTCATTTCGGGCACAAAAGAGCGACCGTCAAAAATGTCGCGTCAAAAATATACCACTGATTTTGAACGAACAAACGAACCCACACGCAGAATATAAAGCGTTGCAAAGGCACCCCAATAATCCCACGAAATGTCCTATTTACACCAAATATTTGATCTATCATTAACCCCCAAACTGACCTTAACAGTAACTGTTTGTTTGGTGTAAATAGGACATGGGATGATAACCCAAAATAACAGTATTTAACAAAACTATCACATTTTATATTTTGGGTTCAGCCTTGCCTAAACTGCCAATGCATGCAAATGCTGAAAATATGAAGTGTTTTCTATGTTATAAATATAGAAGATTATTATGATTTACCAATGTTAAACACTAGTTCAAGCATTGTTTAAAATAATCGCAACCGCAGTGTTAGGTTATTTCTGAGCAGTACTGTAGTTTACAATTTGACGGCATGTTGACCCTTTTTATCTGGTTGATTTTTTATTAAACTGCCAATGCATGCAAATGCTGAAAATATGAAGTGTTTGCCTTTCAACACACAACACCAAAAAATATTTTGTTTTTGCTCTTTTTGCATTCTGGAAAATGCAAGCAAAGCAATAGTTTGAAAACCACAGCAAAAATCCAGTATTTTCTACAGCATTGTCTATAAACATTAGCCTCTCTAAGTCACGTTTACTAGAAACAGTATTAGAAAGAAATATACCCTGGTATTTTGAAGAAAATACTATGTGAACATCAGCACCACATATGTTTATAGTTTTTGGCATGTAAGCACATGTAGATTCATTTCCATCCTTTAACACTTCCTGGTAAAGTAACATGGCATGTTCTGAAATAGCACTCAATGTCTGATCATTCCAGTAATTACATGACTTAATAGTAGAAAAGCAGATAGAATAATAGCACATTAATTCACAACTTTTCATGTACTGTTCCTTCCTTTCCATACATGAAGCACCTACAGTTGAATATTTCCTTTTCATACATTCGATCATGAGTTCATTTTTATTCTGCTTAACTTGAGGGTCTTCAGTTGACCGAAATATACTTGAAACTTCGGAAAATGGCAATGTTGATACATAATGATATTCGTCGATATGACCCAAATATATATCAGTCGGTCGCTGTGTTGAAGATACCGCTCGTATCATACTGAACTGACCAAAATGTTCATGTGACTCAGCAATAACAATTCTTAAATTAAGTTGGTCAGCAACAGCTTGTATAATCAAACCATCATTGCATGGACATACTATTAAGATATTGTAACCAAGAGTACTCTGTATTACTTTCAATAAATCTCTCAGGGTTCTCTCTCATATATTCAATACCAGCAGCTCTAATATCCAAGTGACGACCTGGGTCACCATATAACTGATGAGATACAGCTCGAAAAAAGCAATCACCTGCACCACCAACATCAAGTGGCCTCAACTGAAAATGTTGTAACCTTTCTTCTACTCGTACATATGATGGTAGTGTTATGAATGTTTCATTATTTTGGTTTTGCACAGGACCTGGGTTTAATTCAATATCACCCGACATTAAAAGCTTTTTGTCAGAAACACAAAATTGCTCATATTTGGCAAAATTATAATTGACAGTGATACATAGATTGTTTATAACGTAGGGCAAGGAATGTTCTGCTGTGTCAATATTATTCTGAATTTTTAACAAAATTAGTGACAGGAGTAAATGTTAAAAAATCTGTTTGGTAATTCGTAGCTAATTTGTTTGAAATAGATGACATAGGAGTAGACCTTCTAAAAACATGCTTAATAGTTTGTCGATTTTTCAACCTTTTTTGCATGGTAGACTTATGATTTCTTATAAAATAATTTCCTTGGTAATTTAGTCGCCTTTTTCGTTCATGACTAAATGCATACATCAAACGATGGATATGAGAAGATCTGGGTACATTCTTTTTAATGTGCTTTCGAACCATCTTACGTATTTTTCTGCTTTTTGTCAAAAGACGAGAGTTTTTTACATGGAATTCTGCTAGGTTCTCGATCACGACGACCAACATGGCGCTTGTATTTAACTTCGATCACAATAAATTTAGCATAACGAGATCTTCTTTCGTTTGTCGTATGAAGAGTCTTGGATTTATTAACATCAACAATAACTTGTACTGCTAATCCAGAACATTTTGCAGTCTCATTTACAGGTAAAATATCAAGTGAAACAGGGTTATACCATGGCAACATGTTTCCTGATTTATTGGGCAAAATATGTGAATGTACTGCAACTGCATAGTCATATATAAAATACATATTCGATAGATATGAAACAATAAATTGTTGAATAGCATCGACTTTATTTTCTATGACATCGGCAATAAATGTTATCAAAAATATTACAGTTACCTTTATAATATGTCGAGTCTGTTCGGCCAAATATATCACATCAAATTTTACTTCATCAATGTTATTCGTTCTTCGATTTACATCATTTGAGCAACATTTTTCAGCACAATTCAACAACACATTTAAAGATAAGTTTGATCGATTCAATAAAACATGTGAACATAGATTTGATCGAGTACACATCAGCGTACGGTTATCGAGATCGCGGAACAACCTGTTTCGAAATCGCTCATCTTTTGCTTTTAGTGTAGGTCTACCGCGATCGGTGTCTGCGATTGTAAGTAGTATGAGCGTGTTTATGAATAAGATACTTGCCAGCCACATTCCTTATCAATCTTTAATATCAAATTCAATAAAACATGTGAACATAGATTTGATCGAGTACACATCAGCGTACGGTTATCGAGATCGCGGAACAACCTGTTTCGAAATCGCTCATCTTTTGCTTTTAGTGTAGGTCTACCGCGATCGGTGTCTGCGATTGTAAGTAGTATGAGCGTGTTTATGAATAAGATACTTGCCAGCCACATTCCTTATCAATCTTTAATATCACAAACTTGCTACTAAGAGTCTTTAAAATTGATCAATGGCGACCAAAGAAGCGTGTTATATTATCACCCGATTCGTCTTACGTCTCCGACTAACAGCCGCTTTTTTACGTTCGTACGTTCGACCCAGACCCAACCGCGATCACGCGCTGACCGAGCCCGCGGGCCTACGGGTCCATTATACCAATGCATGGACTACGGGGGAACATCAGTGTAATTTTCGCTGATCTAGTTGGAATGGAAGAAATCTACATTGTCAAGGTAGGATACGCGCATGTGTGTGCTGTTATTGTAATAATTCACCTTGTATGACTGATAAGTAAAGTATAATGCAACCAGCCACGTTAAACGTCATTACGCTCCCTCCCCTCCCCTCTAGCTTAATCTGTACCGTACCCTCTCCTCCCTTCCCATCCTCTTATGTTAGTGTAGCCCTGGGGAGAAGCATAACAAATCTACGTGTTATACGATTCAACGTGTGGCTCTACGATTACAGATCGAGTTCACTGTTTAGTTTTTATATATATAGATAGGAAAGCAACGATGTCAAGGTAAGCAATGGTATCTATCTATCTATCTATCTATCTATACACACATATATATATAATAATAAATTCAGTGTTAGTCCGTATGCACCATTTTGCGCGGGTTTGCGCGGCAATATCGTTCGTTACCAGGGTATACACAACTTCTCCTCTGCTCCATTCGGGGAGCGGAGATAAGACCCTGGGTACGAGGTTGCTCCATTCGACGCTTCGCAGCTACGGTAACGGGGGGGGGGGGGGGGGAGGCAGCAGCCACCGTCCCTGGAGCAATATATTCAGTCTTTCTCCCGCTTTGTTCCTTTCCATTTTCCTTTCCCTCCCTTTCCTTTCTCTTTACATTCCTTTCTCTTCCCATTCCCTCCCTTCCATTCCCTTCTTTTCCTCTTTTCTCTTCTTTTTTCTCCTCTCTTTAATTCTCTTCTTTTTTCTCCTCTCTTTTTACCCCTTTTTCTCACTCCATTTCTTCTTGACCTTCTTCAAATATTTTGTTTTATTGTATATTTATACAGAAGTGGATTGAATGGATATCAATTGTTTTGTAAAGAAGAGGCCAGTAATGATAGTAAGACACCATTGCATGAAAGCCACATTTTTATAACAAAATGGTAACATTTACTCTTTTTTAATTATATTGAAGGTAATTTGAAGACTTTAACTTTTCATGAAAGAAACGTCGAGTTTGCTCAAAGGTGGCGAGCGCAAGATGAAACCCAGCGTCAGCTATTCATCAACAGGGCAAAAAATGATCCGCAAGTCCTTGACGAAGAAACGCGTTTAAAGCGACTAATGAAGAAAATCGAAAACAACGTGAGTTTTCTGAAAGTTAATAGTTTTATTAGAAATACTTTCTGATCGAACCTATTAACATTTTCGATTCACTGATGTCTTTTCCAAAATTTGTTTTTGCGTAGTTATCTGGCCTGAAAGAATTCAACAATATTGACTACATATTCGTTGCAGCAGTGGGGAGTGGGGTAGAGCTGCATGGATCAAAGGCTGCACTGCAATACTGCAGAAAGGAAAATGTTGCGGCAAAATTTTTCACTTTTGTGAACAGTGCTAGAGGTATGTGGACACAATCACTGACTATTTTGAATAGAGCTGCTGCCTCCGTAATATTTCTATTTTCGTTTTAATAGTACAACCCAACGAAGGAATCAAAGCTCCAGAAACAGAAGATCGCGGCACCCGTTTAAAGAAAAAGCGGAAATATGTCCGTGAAATTTTGAACCGAAAATACGGTAAATATAATATCAAAATAGTTTCAAATGAGTTTAAAATTGTGAAATTAATTTATTGCCACAACGTCCGTTTTCTTCCAGGTGAAGTAGTTGGAAATGCCCGTGCCAGACTCCCGTATGCCTCATTCGTAAAAGGAGAACTCGATATAAATATCCATGGCCTTCCTGAAAAAATGGGTTTAAAAGATCCATCCACCATGGGAGAAGCTACATTGGACTTCATTAGGAATCACTCAGAGTCCATCTTTTTTGCACGAGCGAGTAATGTGGGCGATGGCGTGGAGGATGTCGTGGCAGGCGGGGAAGGGAATGAAGTTAGGAATGCTGATGGAGGTGGGGAAGGTGGTGGAGTTGAGGAGGGTAGTGGAATTGTGGAGGGTAATGGAGTCGGAAACGTTAATGAAATTGAATTAGGGAATCAAGTTGAGGAAAGAAATGGAGGTGGTGAAGGTATTGGAGTTGAGGAAGGTAATGGAGGTGGGGAAAGTACTGGAGTTGGATTAGTGAATGAAGTTGGGGAAAGTAGTGGAGGCATGGCAGCGGAGACTGGAGATAGAGAAGGGAACGAAGGTGTGGAGACAGACAGTGGGGTTAAAAGGGCTAAGCACGTAAAAAAGAGGAAGAGGACAGTTGGAGCGAGCGCCAAGTGAAAATCAAGGGAAAAAAAAGGGGAAAAAAAGAAAAAATATGAAAAATGTGCAGCATTTCTTTGCCATGAGCCAGGGGTCGACGAAACAGGAAACGTCGACTGGATTCTATGTGACGTTTGTGATAAATGGTATCACTGGGATTGTGTTGGGGTTCTAAAAGAACCGAATGGTTCCTTCAATTGTGGCTGTAACAGCAGCTATTTTACTCCTGGGTAAGTCACTCGCTAATATATAGTTGGAAGTCAAGTCATTTGAACATTATAACATCTTTGAACGTTGGTTTTTGAATGTAAGAATTTCGAATTCTCCCAAACTTCCTCGAGTCAGGTTGAATTAAGTTGTTTAAATACAAAGCTTTTATAAAATAAAATAAAAGTAAACTAAGAAATGTCCCGAGACTTTATAACACGGTGTTTGTATAGCCTGCGCAAATACGGCTACTCACAAATCACAACATGTGTAAGTTTTATTATGATTTGAAGGTTATTCAAACTGCCTGTCCATTTTTACACAACGTTACATTCTTCCTTTTGATTACAGAATACCCAAAAGCTTTCAAATAAACTTGAAGGACGTTCGTTTGCGCCGAGGAATTAAGGTACATTTAAAGTACAGACTGTATCTCTGTCTATTTTGTCTCCGCTTTCGACTTTTCGCCTGACTTAAACGATGGTAAATTAGTTTATCCCTGCAAATATGTAGTGCATGCATGCAGGTCGTCCCGCTAAACTGATGTTATTTTTTTATTTTTCTACAAGGCATTTACCTTTTGCATCGAAAGGCTTGAACGGTGTCACCGAAATATCGCAGAAGAGATATACAACAAGGCAACAGCTGCAGAGGAAAATGAAGATGAAGATTAGATTAGCTATCTGAGGCGACAAATCGCGGGGGCGTGTCGCGGGGACATTTGCCCTGTTGAGGACATGTCAGAGAAGGAAAAGAAAATAACGTTCTTTGATTGGTTTATTTTAATTTTGTCGCAGTAGTTTATTAACATTTTGTCCCCGCGACAAGATTTCGCATTGTTACGGGATTTCTCCCCGCGACAAGATTTCGCATCGTGACGGGATTTGTCCCCGCGACAAGATCACGTCCCCGCGATTTGTCGCCTCGTGTGTCCCAACCTTTAGAGTGGATTAATAATGGTTCTGCGCGTACATGCCTTTAGTTGCTTGTTATTTTTTCTGGTAGAAGTATATGTTTGCGTCCAATTAAAAGTTACCCGATCAACCATACGAAAATTTGTAAAACTCTTTAAATTTAGCAGTATAAATTTGATTCCTTCTGTGTTGGTCAATACTAAATAAAGTAGATATATATAAGAGCTTAGTTTCATTTCGATATAGTAAATATAATATATTTTGCGCATATATATTTCGTTCTGCAGGTACCGTAAATGTATGTTGATCAGGTAACTGTTAATATCATGATTTATTATATAATAGACAGTGTTTTATGTACTATTTAAAACACGAGCAGCAGTGTTTTATCAGATATAAAACACGAGGGCGTACTGCGAGTGTTTTGAATAGCTTAAAAAACGATCCATTTGATAAGTTCATTGGCGTAGTAATTTTGAAAATCAATGTTGTCTAAGCCGAGAAAACCAAAGCTTGAAAGTTTATGTAAATTAGGATGAAATTTTATCACATATAAAACCTACGACACGGTAGTGATTTCCTTTGTGTTTTCCTCATGAATTATTAATGAGTTTTTTAATGATGGTTCACCGTTTCGCCACTAAATAAAACTGATAATCACACATGTGCGATTATTGATGGTAATCACACATGTGTTGATTATCGTGTTTTGAACCAATGATGCTTTTATAGTATAATTTAAAAAAACAGAACTTTTGCCGAGTTGATTCAGTTGTGTGAAAATTTTCAGATATGTTGTATTTAAGTTAATCATTGTTCTATTTTTGTTGATTATATAATGCATAGAAAAATACATGGATGCTATAGGCCGGAAATATGAAGTTTATTTCTCGTGTTGACCATGATATCTCACTTGTTCGCTGCGTTCACTCTGTTCCATATCCTGGTCAACACTCGAAATAAATTTCATATCCATGTAGTATAGTATTCTCTAGATCATGCACGGCAAATACATACTTTAGGAGCAAAATTGATGACTAGAATTTTCTATAATCTGCAATACCAAATGAAGTATAGTTATATAATTTAGTTTCTCTCCTAAAGTAAGTATATATGTTGCGTTTCATATAATTTTTCTTCGTTTTATACAGTACCGTATGTTGATCAATCACATGCTATATCATAATCACGGCTGATAGCCGTTTAACATACGTACTTTACGAGCAAAATGACTAGAATTTTCTATAATCAATACCAAGTAAATTGTAGTTATATATGTAATTTAGTTTCTCTTCTAAAGTAAATATATATTTTGCGTTTCATAATTTTTCTTCAGTTTTATACAGTACCGTATGTTGATCAATCACCCGCTATATCATAATCACGGCTGATAGCCGTTTAACATACGTACTTTATGAGCAAAATGACTAGAATTTTCTATAATCAATACCAAGTAAAGTAGTTATATATGTAATTTAGTTTCTCTTCTAAAGTAAATATATATTTTGCGTTTCATAATTTTTCTTAGTTTTATACAGTACCGCGTATGTTGATCAATCACCCGCTATATCATAATCACGGCTGATAGCCGTTTAACATACGTACTTTATGAGCAAAATGACTAGAATTTTCTATAATCAATACCAAGTAAAGTAGTTATAAATGTAATTTAGTTTCTCTTCTAAAGTAAATATATATTTTGCGTTTCATAATTTTTCTTAGTTTTATCATGGTTTTATACAGTACCGCGTATGTTGATCAATCACCCGCTATATCATAATCACGGCTGATAGCCGTTTAACATACGTACTTTACGAGCAAAATGACTAGAATTTTCTATAATCAATACCAAGTAAAGTAGTTATATATGTAATTTAGTTTCTCTTCTAAAGTAAATATATATTTTGCGTTTCATAATTTTTCTTCGTTTTATACAGTACCGTATGTTGATCAATCACCCGCTATATCATAATCACGGCTGATAGCCGTTTAACATACGTACTTTATGAGCAAAATGACTAGAATTTTCTATAATCAATACCAAGTAAAGTAGTTTATATATGTAATTTAGTTTCTCTTCTAAAGTAAATATATATTTTGCGTTTCATAATTTTTCTTAGTTTTATACAGTACCGTATGTTGATCAATCACCCGCTATATCATAATCACGGCTGATAGCCGTTTAACATACGTACTTTATGAGCAAAATGACTAGAATTTTCTATAATCAATACCAAGTAAAGTAGTTATATATGTAATTTAGTTTCTCTTCTAAAGTAAATATATATTTTGCGTTTCATAATTTTTCTTAGTTTTATCATGGTTTTATACAGTACCGTATGTTGATCAATCACCCGCTTATAATCATAATCACGGCTGATAGCCGTTTAACATACGTACTTTACGAGCAAAATGACTAGAATTTTCTAATGATCAATACCAAGTAAAGTAGTTATATATGTAATTTAGTTTCTCTTCTAAAGTAAATATATATTTTTGCGTTTCATAATTTTTTCTTAGTTTTTATCATGGTTTTATACAGTACCGTATGTTGATCAATCACCCGCTATATCATAATCACGGCTGATAGCCGTTTAACATACGTACTTTACGAGCAAAATGACTAGAATTTTCTATGATCAATACCAAGTAAAGTAGTTATATATGTAATTTAGTTTCTCTTCTAAAGTAAATATATATTTTGCGTTTCATAATTTTTCTTTCAGTTTTAATACAGTACCGTATGTTGATCAATCACCCGTCTATATCATAATCACGGCTGATAGCCGTTTTAACATGCGTACTTTATGAGCAAAATGACTAGAATTTTCTATAATCAATACCAAGTAAAGTAGTTATATATGTAATTTAGTTTCTCTTCTAAAGTAAATATATATTTTGCGTTTCATAATTTTTCTTCGTTTTATACAGTACCGTATGTTGATCAATCACCCGCTATATCATAATCACGGCTGATAGCCGTTTAACATACGTACTTTATGAGCAAAATGACTAGAATTTTCTATAATCAATACCAAGTAAAGTAGTTATATATGTAATTTAGTTTCTCTTCTAAAGTAAATATATATTTTGCGTTTCATAATTTTTCTTAGTTTTATCATGGTTTTATACAGTACCGTATGTTGATCAATCACCCGCTATATCGTACTTTACGAGCAAAATGACTAGAATTTTCTATGATCAATACCAAGTAAAGTAGTTATATATGTAATTTAGTTTCTCTTCTAAAGTAAATATATATTTTGCGTTTCATAATTTTTCTTAGTTTTATACAGTACCGCGTATGTTGATCAATCACCCGCTATATCATAATCACGGCTGATAGCCGTTTAACATACGTACTTTATGAGCAAAATGACTAGAATTTTCTATAATCAATACCAAGTAAAGTAGTTATATATGTAATTTAGTTTCTCTTCTAAAGTAAATATATATTTTGCGTTTCATAATTTTTCTTAGTTTTATCATGGTTTTATACAGTACCGTATGTTGATCAATCACCCGCTATATCATAATCACGGCTGATAGCCGTTTAACATACGTACTTTACGAGCAAAATGACTAGAATTTTCTATGATCAATACCAAGTAAAGTAGTTATATATGTAATTTAGTTTCTCTTCTAAAGTAAATATATATTTTGCGTTTCATAATTTTTCTTAGTTTTATACAGTAACCGTATGTTGATCAATCACCCGCTATATCATAATCACGGCTGATAGCCGTTTAACATAACGTACTTTATGAGCAAAATGACTAGAATTTTTCTATAATCAATACCAAGTAAAGTAGTTATATATGTAATTTAGTTTCTCTTCTAAAGTAAATATATATTTTGCGTTTCATAATTTTTCTTCAGTTTTATACAGTACCGTATGTTGATCAATCACCCGCTATATCATAATCACGGCTGATAGCCGTTTAACATACATACTTTATGAGCAAAATGACTAGAATTTTCTATAATCAATACCAAGTAAAGTAGTTATATATGTAATTTAGTTTCTCTTCTAAAGTAAATATATATTTTGCGTTTCATAATTTTTCTTCGTTTTATACAGTACCGTATATTGATCAATCACATGCTATATCATAACCACGGCTGATAGCCGTTTAACACACATGACTTTAATTTACCAAATGAAGTATCTAAATAGTGAAATAAACGTAGAATGCTGTGTAGGCAGTGTAGAGATATACAAATCGATATAGAAAGCGAAGCGTTAGGCCGTACGTCATATGAATTTCTCTCTGACGAAGGACTTCGCTTTCTACAATTAGCACTTATATACGTAATTCGAGAAGAAAAATTAGTTATCGGCCAAACCTGCAGGATAACGATGGTTTCATAAATTTTGTAATAAACATACAATTCTCAAAATATGCGTACATCTGCGAGTACATAAATGTGCCATGCATATTTACATGTAACTTGCCAATTGCAATATGTAATTATATTTCATCCGTTACAAGAAAATCGCCATCACTATCGTACTCACTATCAGAACTAATTTCATTATCAGACAAAATAACACTTTCATATATAATTATTCGCTCTTCCTCTTCTTCCTCTTCGTTAGCACTACCATCCACTGCATAATCATCGAAATCTATTGTTTGGTCTTTAAGAATGTACATTTGAGGCATTTCAACATTGATGTGAGGTGACAAATTTTCCTTTAGGGCCAACAAGGTAAATTCGATATCTAGCAGCTTCTTACGTGCAAAGAGCTGGGCCCCATATTCCTCATGCAAAATATCATCGTTGTCATTCGAAGCTACAAAATCAGAGACAAGTTCATGTTGACGACAAAAGTGGTTCCATGTATTTTCCATTTCATCTTTCAACATAACTTGCTCTTCCCTAGACCTATCCAACAAATGACATAGGTCGATGGCCTTGCGCTTTACACTAAGTGGAACAAAAGGAATCTCGGATTCATTAGCTTCACTAGCATATGCCGGTTGCAAGGTCAACCATAATTCTCCATCTGGATCTTTAAGTGACTCAAATGTAATCTTTGACGGTAAATTCTGAAGAGGGACACGATCCTCGTTGTTGAAGGTCTCTATATCCTTTTTGACCAGCTTTGTTACATGGGTTATCTGCTTGGCAAGTCTTGTCGCAAGAGATTGACCATCTAAAGAAAATACGACACATACATAACATTGATACCAAAGTTCTCGCGTTGATTTGTAAAATTACACATGAATATAAAACTATACGGGCAAATACGGCACAGTTTGAGAAAAAAACATGTTAAGAGATTTATCACACGATCCGTTATATAACCCGAAATAGTTATCGATTAATATAAATTTATGGATATGCCATATACCTGAATATTTGGACTTTAAACCTAACAGAAACCATCTTTCGATAATTCGCGTTCTTAAACGTAGAAGTTGCTTTTTCGTCTTGCCGTAAGCCACTTCATTTTTTGCATTCCGGAACATCTGATCATCTGAGGTCCAACGTAAATCAACGGAGTTTTCTCGTTCGATATTGATAAGCATATCATCAATTCTATATCAATGAACAACAACACATGTAAGACAAGTCACTAACGCCTCTATTTTAGTGCTTCTATCGCACCTTGCATTGGGGTAATTTAGAAAGAAAACATGTTGTGATGATAGAAAAAAGGAGCTATAGACTGAATGTGGGAAATGATTGGCTTGTTGTCGCGTATAGAATGATAATTAAGATGTAGTTGGAAGGGAAGCGAATTCGCCTTGTCGGATTCAGCCGTTCCAGTATCGTATCGTGGTCGTTCTCGATATTTTTAGACGTGCGGTCGCGTCACGTGGGAGGTGCACTCCGGCCGCGAACGTCAACGTCAGTCGTGAGTCAGAAAGCTGCAAGCCACCGTAGGTCTTTTGGGATCGGTAAGGCTTCCATTTCACACAATACAGACTGCATGTGTTCTGTCGCAGCGCGTACCTCCCTTCGGGAGTGACTCCCTTCTAACTCTGTTTAACCAGTTCTTTCTTCTATTTTTTCTTTGAGGATCTATGGAATCTAAGTTCGGGATTTGTTGTTCTGGTGTTGAGTACAATATATACAACAATATTTTCACATTTCTATAGCTCCTGTTTCTTATTAATATTTACACAATATATTTTCTTTCTTATATTCCCAAGTCACCCCTTTCGTTATACCATGCATAAAGCATAATGCTTGGGAATAACTATATGTATTTCCAATTTTTGTGTTTCCAATTTTTTTACCATTTGGTAAAAAAATTGGAAATACATACTTTTTCATTTGATTGTATCGAACGGTCAACTGATGTGGGTCTCGGCATGCTTTCCATCTTTCATGAAGGCTATTGTACAAATCCAGATAGATCACATATTTACAACTCCAGGACATTTCATCTAAACACAAAACAGTTATTCGTATATGCAAACAATGCGCGACACGTTAAAATGAAATAAAACAAATTATCATTAGACGCCGCAAACGACGGCACAAGATGCTCAGCGAAATATGCTGTTCCCTTTTAGGCTTTGCATATAACATACAGTAAGTATAACAATGTGCAAATAACTATCGATACGGCACCAACTCTTGCCTGGAAAAATCTAAAATTTACCTGTTTGAAACTCATTTTCAAACAATCTTTCTTCGTCGTTTATCCAAATGCGTATTGCTTGTAAATCAACACAGGGATCTGAGTTATTTAAATTAAATACATTTTAAAAAGTTAATTGTCGATGAACAATTAGATTTAAATTCGATCGAGTACAATGGCAAGCACAGATCACTTAAAATATTTATCTAAAACGTCAAAATGCAAATATGTACGTACAGTCAATGCAATCGCACACATTTTGAATATCTCGTTCAGCATCTTTCTCTATTTGAATGGCTTTTTTCAATCTCTGTACAAGGACAGCGCCTAAAAATTCATTTAGTTGTTATTAAAGTTGAAATTAATTTAAACATTCACTTTCAAATTTTTGTAAGTAAATTTACCTATTTTCTTTACAGTCTTCGTCCCATAATGCAATAACGCATCGGTTAAGACATCCGTTCTGTGACTTGGTCGCATTTCTTTTGTCATTTTGGCAAATCTTCGAATGTACGACCACAGCCTCTCAAGCATTTCACCATCAGTAAGTCCAAATCCTTGCTTGCGTCGAGGACTAAACTTTACCTTTATTAAAAATTATAAAAAGAAAACAAAAGAAAAGCGTTACTTAATTCGGTTTATGTTAAAAGAGGGATTTAAAGTACAACCACGTTTACAAAAGTAAAATAATAACGAACTTGACAGTGTCCATTGTGACCATAGCAGTGGAAAATGGGAATGGCAAACTGAAACAAATCTAAAAGTGAAGTCTCTTCTCGGCTCTATAAAAATGAAATTTTAAAAGCATCAGTTTATTTTCTGTATTAGTATTTTGTATAGTGATTAGTGATTATATACTTAAGTTTAGATTGCGACTATAAAATATAATATACTGAGTATATTTGGTGTATGAAACTTACCTGCAAGTGTTTAGTTAACATACAGGCTATGTCATAAAGAATATTTATCTTTAGACTTGGCTTTTCAGCAACCTCTTTTTCTAGCTCTGTCAGGATCCAAACTGCATATGCATATCTGTAAAAAACAGGTGGACTTATTCGTTTTTATCATTGAAATTGGTGTAAAAACAACATGCACTGGAGTGAGTAGCTGCTAATACGTAACCCCGACGGTCTAAAGCACAATTTATTGGCCAAGGATAAATTGCTAAACTGGTTTCGTTAGTATTCCTCCCAATGGTATCACATTCGGTATGAGATACAATTTACAGGCACTTTAACTATTTGAATACTCATATAACATATTATAAATCGTGACTATAAAATATATATACTACCTTTCTCCGTGTTTTAAATTCAAGAATTTTTTTGGAAACTCGTGTCGACATCCTCTGCCAAATATTGCAGTTTCGTCAAGAGCTTTGTAGCGATTCAGAGATCGTACAGCGTTTCCTGCCAAAAAATTGTGACAATCCTAGAAAGTGAAAGCCATATATTAAGCAACTTTAGTAAAATTCTTCTTAAGAATAATATACATGACATCATTAAAAAAAGAACATAAACATTTATTTCAGATCTGGAGTAAAGTACGGAGTTCATTAAATAGTTGATTATAGTTGCTTAAAAATTCATTAGTAATTCATGAAGAAAAGACAAAGGAAATCAGTGGCATGATGGAGGTCTTATGTAATAAAAAATCATCCTGATTTATATAAACTTTTCGTTCGATTTTCTCGAGGAAAATGGCTTGAATCACTAAAATAGTTGGTAAACATGGTTATTGGTTCGTTTTTTAAGCCGTACAAAACACTCACAGTACGTGTTTCAACAGGTCGAATGACGAAAACACTGCCGCTGCACGTGTTTTAAACATTAATTAAAAACTCAATTACTAATTCATGAAGAAAATTCAAAAGAAAGAAATTTTAACTAAACTTTAACTTCATAAACTTTAACTTCGTTTTTCTCGGCTAAAATAGCTCATATCACCCAAATAGTTGGTTAACATAGTTATTTAATTAGATGCAAACAATACAATATTCACGGCCGATCTGTGTCGAATTTACAACGGCTTACCTTTGGCACGTCTTCTAAATCCCATACAGATCAGCCGCTCATTTATTACATACAAGACAGTTGCTACAAATTACAGTACAGTAGTTCGCAATTACCAGCAATCTCGAGTCTTATATCACTTGTGAGGAAATGCTACATTTCCTAGCACTGCAAAAAATTCCTATAGTAAAAAAACAAAAATATATTAGAAATAATTATAGATCATACTTCGGTGTTAACTGCTGGTGAGTTATATTGTGCAACAAATTGGTCCACGTCTTGTTGATTGTAGAACATTAATTCTCCAAACAAAGGGCTCCCAGCACTTTGACCAGCATTTTTCCGTCGTCCAATAAACAGTGCATCAAGGGACTCAAAAACTGGTCCAACAGCCTGAAAAAACAACAGGGAAATGTATCAGTATGGTCAGGAATCATATAAAAACGTGCCATATTTAAAATTTATTTTTCATTTTATTTATTTTAATTTAAACATCACCTTTGGACAAGCAGGACATGTGTCTCCTTCATCTAGTTCAGGGATCATGCATGTCAAGGTATTCAGTCTATGTCTGTAAAGCCTTAAAATACAAATTAAAATTGCAGAATGTTTTGGAGTGTTTCTTTTTATAATTCATTTAACTACATATCGGTAACTGTAACCCCACCAAGCATTTTTCTAGTTGAAATAATATCATATGTATATATATATATATATATATATATATATATATATATATATATATATATATATATATATATATATATATATATATATATATATATATATATATACACATATGATAATATTTATATATATTTTAATATATATATATATAGGTATTTTATAATTATACGGACACATGTGCATACTAAAAGTATTCAGTTTATGTGTCCAAAAACCTCTTGTTGTAATTCAGGTTCATTTACAATGTCTTACCAGTCACTGTTGAATGTAATGTCTATAATCAAGATCATAATTCAAAAAAATGCAAGAAGCATTTTGGACATATTTTATAAACTGAATACTTTTTTCTTCATAATTAACAGAACATCAACAGATTGAACCTACATGTAAGATATTTTCTTTGAACATATCATAGCTGAGATATATATATATATATATATATATATTTTTTTTTTCTTTGGTGTTCTCTCATTGATTACATTTACATTTTAACCAAACATTTATAACATCAACACTTAAGATTTGTGAGACATAAATTTGGTAGTTTGAAATTAATTTAAACTGATAAGTGCTAATTAAGTTAATGATTCTACTTGTCCGTGTTAAATCGAATACGTCTAAAATATAACTTCTGCCGACTGAAATTCGTAAATAGATTTTGCACCCCTCCCCCCCTCCATATGTAGCTTTGGGCCTGATAATAGGGCTTCTGTAACATATAGTAGCTGTAACAATTATAATGTGCTTTTTGAATGCAGGGGAAGGACCCTAACCGTGATTTCATTTCAAGCCGGAAGGCCTTAAAGTTGCATTTTTTGCAACTGGTCCCGGTTTGGTCTTAAAATGTATATATTCCAACACTCGACTTCACCATAAATCCTTAGAACATGTAGTTTAATCGAGTGAAATGCCAAATATTACTTATACATATATATATACAGGTATATATATATATATACCTGTATATATATATATATATATATATATATATATATATATATATTTATTCTATTACGAAAATATTCTATAGAATATTACATTAAATTATTACGAAAATATTCTATAGAATATTACATTAAAATATTCTATGGAATATCTTATAGAATATTCGAAAGGATTTTGGAACCTATTCTATAGGACATTCTATTGGATATTTGATGTAATATTCTATAGGACATTCTATTGAATATATAGGACATTCTATTGAACATTTGATGTAATATTCTATAGGACATTCTATTGAAGTGCTGTAGAATATTCTATAGCACATCCAATTGAAGTTCTGTAGAATATTCTATAGTACATTAAATGGAATGTGCTATAGAACATTCTAGAACATTCAATTGAAGTTCTCTGGTAATCCTATAGAAATGCTACTGTTTAGAATATTGGTCAATTGAAATTTCTGTAGAATATTACAGTTACAGAAAAGAGAATTAATGCAATGTTGAATGCAGCAAATATATTCATTTTAAAATCATGATAAAAACATGTTCAACTAAATTGGATACATAAACTTACAGATAGAACAAATAAAATATTATATAGACAGTATTATTTAAATTTACAGTAATAGGTAAAAAAAAGAGTTTACTGTTTCTCTGATCAAGTGGTCATTTAGTCCAAGTGAACTTATTTTTGAGATGCCTTCTCCTTTGCCTTTTCTACTTTGTTTATATTGTTGACTCTCGATATCATTACTTTTCTTACATCATCTGCTTTGCACCCAAACCTTTTAGCACCATATTCTAGGTTAAGAAATAAGAATGCAAAAAATTAACTAAAGGTAGTTGTACTGATGATATATTTGATTTTAAAGCTCTTAAGACACTAAATAGAAGCAAATCCCTCTTCCGTCCGCACATTGAGCTCATACAAGTTTTTTGCTTTATACACTGTTTCCACTCATACTTCACTTAAATAATCACAAGTACTACGTATTACTGGTAAACTAACAACACAGTTTAACCATTCTTTCAAAACTCTGCATTCTGACTGGCAGAGTTTAAACTTACTGGCATTAAACAATAAAATACTCAAGCAGGCGTATCACGGCTAATTGACAGCGAATGGGGTTTACAAGAGACACAGGCTATTCTGTTGACCATTAACTGGCAGTACTGACAATGTAAAATAGTCTGAAAAAAAAATTGTTTCATGGCTAATGGGACATATGGTTAAGAATAGGACATATTAGCTTACCACATATACTCTGAACTTTTTCTTTGTCAAGTTGCGGCTTAGCATCCTTCTCCTTGAAGGCATTCGAGACCTTCCCTGTCATGGAATGCGTGCACAGAACCTCTCTGCTCCACACCATACCCATTACAGAGTACACATAGTCTTTCAACTCTCTTTTCGATCTGATGACTTTGTATTGGGCTTTCGTAATGCTAACATTTGGACCAAATGATACCTACAAATGAAAACACAAACTGTATTTATTAAACTGTAAGTAGCCTCATTCATATAACACAAAACATTGAGAAATTAACCAAGAGCATAATAGAGTTTTTTCATGTGACCTCACAGCTCAGCCTGCCCTATTGGTCAATAAATTTCAAAGTACAGACGTTTGACAGACAGGGAATAATGAATGAATTTCCTTTCTTTAAAAGTAAACAAGGATTCCCTATAATGTCAGTCTACAGTCTATAAAGTTAGTCACATTAACCCTTACTTGGCAGTACTCACTGACAAGTAAAATCGTTAGACAACTAAGGTAGGTGCATGTATAGATGGGTAAACCTTGTTTACATAATTTGAAACAATTTGCCTGCCAGGAATGCACGGACATATGTAACAAAACAACTCATGTGGGTTTACCCATCTAAGTGGGATTTATGATATAAAACACAAAGGGGTTTATTGTGTATATATAGTATATAGTATATACACAGTATACTGTTTATTACTAAAGGTTTTGCTTGGAAAATAAAAAAACTTCTATATACTGGTACTTACTAGGTCAGATTCAGTATCAGAGTCTGTTGATTCCTTTAAAGAGGGGCTCCTGGACCTGGAGGATGTACTGGTAGGTGCTGCTGCTTCTTCCATCTTTAAGTTTTTCAACTTGTTTCTGCAAGTCGCTGACAATATCCGGTAGAGATGGAATTTCTAAAACATCAGGTTTAAAAACAATGAAATGGTTTTGCACAACATAGCTGTTTTAGAGAGAATGCACAGTTAGCCAAAGGACAACAAAACTACACCAAAAATCAATTGTACCTTTGAGGTTTTTGATAATGGAATGTAAATGAGCAATTTCTTTATCTTTCTTTTTCATTTCTTGTTGAAGGTCGGAGTTCTTTTTCCTTAATTCTGCTACTTCTTCATCATCATCATCTTCCCAAGGGATGTTCTATATACCAAGGAAAAAACTGGTACATAAAATAACCATAGAGGTGGCTCTGTATATTTTCATTTACGTAGCGTGGAAGGAAATGTATATTTTGAAATTGTATACCTGTAGTCTATTACAGTCTGTAGTAATCTTAGTTGAAATGAAGGAGTACATTTTGTAGTACGGTTTTAAACATAAATATTGTTTTCGAAAGTTGAATTGCAAATATTTAGTTGGTAGTAAACCTCTTGGTGTACCATATACCAAGTTTTTGAAATTTTGAATACAAATTACCGCTGACTAAATATTTGCAATTCAATTTCAACTTTCGAAAGTCTTGGAGAGGTCATCAATGTGACTAGCCAGTACTCGGTTGTCACGCAGAGTAAAGATACGGCTACGAGTGGATGGAAAATTACTTGGATTACATTTTCATGTATAAATTTTCACATAATCAATGCTATTTTAATACTTTTATTCACTTTTAATTATAAGATTTTTAGAGTTGATTGTTAAGGGCAATTTTTGTATACACAGGCCCCCAGTTCTTGCTTGCACCAGGCCCCCCACATGCTTAATCCGCCTCTGGAAATGTAATTTTCAATTAACCTATTAGCATCCAATGAATACAATTGCTTCAATGGTATATTATAACAGACTGAGTGAGCATATTGCATTGAAACATGAGCAGATAGTCTTAGATGAATACAGTAAAATCATCTGGCATTGGACAGATCAAGATAAGGAAAATGGCACACTGTGGCTAAATAGGCTAAAACAAAGAACATTAAAAAGAACAATAATCTTTCATCATAGATAAAAATAATTTAAGTTCTAAATACTGACCTTTTCGTTATTTAAGTTATATTTAACTTTCAATGCATCAATTGCTGTGCTGCTCATCGATTCATTATATTGCTTTCTTTGTCGTTTTGGTGTCTGAAAAGAATAATTGATTTGATGAGTCTTCGGGCAAATTGGAAGCAAAAGTTGCATCATACAACATGTTCACAAGTACTGCACAGAAACTATAGGCTTACCAATGTATGCAATTGTAAATGATAATGCACCTGGTGTTAGAAAGAGTAAAATACTAATGTAGGGGCTGCGTTGCAAGCTAATGTGTTAGCGAGAGACACCGCCATATAGTTTTGTTTAACCCATTAATTGGCAATAATCTTTCAAAAACAAGTAAGATTGTCAGGCGTATATTCGACAGATTAAAGTGGATACATTTTGGAGCATTCCCAAAATGACAATGATTTTGGGAATGAAATCATACATCAAAATTATGTGCCTCATATGGCATCACATTGTGGCAAATACTGTATTCATTATTGTTTTGATATAATTACAAATGATGCAAGTTTTTTTAACTGATTTAAAAACTGTATGTTTTAGGAGATTTAACATTCATGCAAGAGTCTGCGATAGCACCCCCGATAGGGGAATAAACCAGATGTACTGGCGCGATTGTACACACACTAACATTAAAATAGTAGCTAATCAGCGAACCAAATTACTGGTGCGATGGAGCAAACCCATGCAGCAGAACAGGAGACAAACCTAAAATAAGGTAGCCCGAACGGCTGAACGATAAGCAACGTTGCAGAATATACGGACCAGCACAAGCGCTAGCAGCAGTTGAACCGGATGACCCCCCACACGACTGAGCAACAGCAGGGAGCACAAATAGAGCCCCCCAACGATTGTACGGCGACGTTGCCCAGTACGGACCCGGATGACCCCCCACACGACTGAGCAACAGCAGGGAGCACAAATAGAGTCTCCCAACGACTGTACGGCGGTGTTGGCCAGCACGGACCCAGAGGACCCCCCACAGACTGAGTAACAGCAGGGAATACAAATACAATCCCCCAACGACTGTATGGCGACATTGCCCAGTACGGACCCAGAGGACCCCCACACGATTGAGCAACAGCAGGGAGCACAAATAGTCCCCCAACGACTGTACGGCGACGTTGCACAGTACGGACCCGCACTAGCAGCTAGCCAGCAAGCAACAGCTGAATGAAAGCAAAGTAGCACAGTCCGAAGCACGGGAGCACGATAATAAGCTATGTTAGATGAGGGTTGGGTGGGAGGGAACGAAGTATTGTGTACGACGAACAGCACACGAATAAGCCCTGAAGTGGATGACCGTCAGATGCCACGAGTTTTGCATTGACGTAAGGCATTCAGTGCACACACCCTGAATACCTATAGGGCCCCAAGGGACCACAAGACCGGCAGCACACTTACTTTGCATGATGTTAATTATTTTTATTGCATAAATCCATTTATATCAGCTCAATGAACATAATATTACCTTTGCAACGTCTGCCTCGGCTTCTTCTTCCAACTCCTCATATCTACTAGTCTTCTTTGATGTTCGTTGCCCTCTACCGTGACTAGGGGTGGTTGTTGAACCAGTGTCTATGTAGGTCTTCATGTGTTCTCTAATACTTTCATAGTCATCTGAAAACATTATATAATATTAGAATTAAACAAACAGTGAAGTCTAAGGGGTCAGGTGTCAATTGTGATGCAAGACCTGTTCCTTTCCCTAGTCACATATATGTAGTTTTGCATGTGAAATAAACACAACTGAAATAAAACAAACTTCCAAGGATGAAAAATCAAAACCTGCAACAAATGCAGTTTAGGTGTCGGAGTTTGTCGGAACTTCATTGCATACAGCGACATCTGGGATATTTACCCCCTGCTTAAGGGGTATAATTCCAGAAATGCATTGGGTGCAAAATTACACATTTACACTGGAGACATTTTGCCATGCTCTAAAATGGGTAGAGTGAATATTCGGTAGAGTTTAGGGGTAGGGGTTTAGTTTACTTTATAAAAAATACTCCATGTTGGATCTATTAACCATATAGTGTTTCAAGAAGCAATCAGCATGAATCAAATTGCTCAAGGCTTGCCTAAAGACTCTCTTAATTGAAGGCATCCAAATTAGCATTATAATATAAACTATTAAGTTTTATTGATTGGTATTGATTTTTTACAGTTTAGCATTTACCATTATGAATATTTTAACACACTCACAAATGAAATATTTCTATGATTGCCAATAAGATTATTAATAGCATATAATATATCTCACCACATATTTTGTCTGTTGGTTTATAATATTTCAGTGTGACATTTATATAAACATGCGCATATGAAAGCATGGTTTATTATCCTGATAAAAGAATTCATAGTTATTATTAAGTATTTATATACACAAAAGTAGGACACTCACCACTAAATTTTAGCACTCTGGACACACAAGTTGTTGTTGTAACCGTCGATGGATCAATAGACCCCTTGATGATTTTCTTAGACACTTTCGTAAATTCAGTTGGCCATGCCACCATCACTTCTCTGTCAGTGTCCCAGCTTTTATTGTCGAAATCTTCGGGATTTTCACGAGTAATCCACCGTGTTTCTCCGATCTCGCATGCCTTCTCACTTACAAATTCAAACAGAGCATACTTCATTTTGAAAGATAAGAGAATATTTCCCAATATTACAAATAAAGATTGTATAAAAACGGCGAGGAAAACAGCGTGCTTTTCTTGCTTCGAATCCAATTTTGAATGAGGTGACAGAAACATGATACACTAACACGTGACCAAATCGGATAATGTCATTGGCCACAAATGCATTAGCCTGCGCGCGCTGGCAGTTCCGGTTGTATACCGGTTGGGGCTTGGGGGGAACGAGTGCCCCCCGCAGGTCAGGGGGAACGCAGGCTCTGGGAACGAGATTGATCAAAACATTGAAACATTGTGAGTGAGTTTTAATACACGGAAAAAGTTATTGAAAAAAGTTCAAAAGCAAATGTCACGAGGACCTTATAAACGCTACGAATATGATCCTGCTCTTTCTGTGCCAAAAACTACATCGTACAACAGGAGAAAGCGCAATTACGAGGAGGTAGCAGAGGCTGAAAATTCCTTAAGCCTCAACGGGCGAGTTGTAGTTTGCCTCAACGGGCGAGTTGTAGTTTGCCTCAACGAGCGAGTATGGCGATGACGTCTGTCATACGGTACGGAAAATTATTGATCTAGAGTATTTGCTTGTCAAATGTCTTAGGCTACAGGACTATCTGGTTATTGAATCTAATATATCTAATAGGCATATGTATATATATGTGTATTTTAGGAGGTAGCAGAGGCTGAAAATTTATCAACACATGGCGATGATGTCTGTCATATGGTAGGCACTATTTTATATATTAATATACTAAAGTATTTCGTTGTTAAATGTCTTAAATTTCCCTGTACAAATTGAGTAAAATTCATTCAGCAAACAAGGCTAATACTAACAGACTCTTGTAGTAAACAAGCAAATTACTGTCAAAACTTTGAATATAAACTTTGTGTGTCCTTGATTATAATGAAAAATCATGTGCACAGGTGATATAAAAAGAAATTTTTAAGCATGTCATTACAAAGGAATTTTTAAGCATGCAAGAGCGTAACATTGAAGGGTGACAGTTTCACAGATGGAGAGAGGTGCAGGCCAGTTACGCCAGTTCACCTCAGAATATTTATCGATACTGAATTGTATTATGGGTAACAGTCTATATTATTATGTCCACTTGCGAGTGGACATAATAATAGACTGTTAACCGCAGAGTATTAATGTTTGGAGGTGGGTGCCGTTTGTGGTCCAAGGCTGCAACGCCTTGCTGGCAAGAAGTATTGCCAGTGGCAACAAGGCAGCAACAATTATAGCAGTATTGAGTGAAATAGCAGCAAAAAGGAGTTCGTCATGACAATTCTGCCAAGGCATCCCTCCGGCACCAGTCACATTGACAAGTCAGTGGGAAAAAAAATATAACAATATTGCATAACAATAACCTAAAGCAAAAAAGGGTGGGAAAGGGCGGCTGACCAAGCGCTAAATTTGCTGCAACCAGGCAAAGCAATAACCGGTGAATGACTTGAGCAACAGTCATAAGGCGCGAAAGCCCCTTAACTACATGACGTCCCCCTCGAAATGACATCCGCAGCATGCATAATACTCTGTTGTTAACCTTGCTTAAATATTTAACCACATTAAATATATCTAGTCTATAGGCATATAGCCAAACATAGTTAAATCAAAGCGAAAGTTTTAATATTTGCGGTTTTCACTAACAGCAGCCCTCAAGTAGCAATACAATTTCCAGTATATTTTGGGGTGTTACCGCAATACCGCTGTAGGATTACAGTCTGGAAATTTACGGACACGCGTTAAATACAGTTTCTTGTTTCCATTTGGCATAGGATGAGTATGTAAATGAAGAGTTGGGTGAAGGTGATGAGGGTGATGAAAGTGATAGTGTGTTTGGAGATGAGACTTCTGACATGAATGGCATGATAAATGACAGGAATACTAGCAATGAGCAGGTATTTTTATGTATATTTAACCTTTTACACATCAAGATTTTATTTGAGTTTTTCAAAAATACAGTATATAATTGTTACATGCAGAAAAGTGAAATGGGCCGGTTTGAGCGACAGTAATTAAATTTTAGCCTAGAAGTATCAGATTCTATCAGTAAACTTGGTGAAGTCTTGAGGAAACCTTTGGAAACTTGTTATATTTGGCATCACTTTTGAAGTCTAAAAATGCTTGAATGATTATTATTATTAGTTAAAAAATTTTAAGATATCCAAGGTTTAGTACTGTGAATTTCAGAAAAATTACATGTGACTACACTGTAAGCAGATACTTGCAGTACTAAACCTGTGATATTATTAAAAATATTTAACCTATATACTTCATTCAAACATTTTTTTAGATTTCTTATTGCATAGCAATGCCAAATATAAAAAGTTTGTGAAGGTTTGAGCAAGATTTCACCAAATCTACTGACGAAATCTGATATATTCCTCAAGGCTGATTTAATTACCATCGCTCAAACCAGCCCGTTCACTTTTCTGCATGTAACAATTATGTCAAAGCTTAAAACAAGACAAATTATATATTTTTGAAAAACTCAGAAGATTTTCTTTTGAAATAACTTTTTCCAGATTTACCCTTATTGCGATATATATTTTAATATGTACACAGTGACATATTTAATACTTATTTCAGAACCTAAAAGATGGAAATGATCCAATTTATCCTGGCTGTAATGTTACCAAAGGCCAAAGTCTCCTCCTCATTCTTTGTTTTCTGCTGAGGCACAAACTTACGGATGTGGCCTTAGAAGACCTGTTGCTGCTTTTCAACACATTTTTTCCGAACACTGTTCCAGCCACCAAATATAAATTCTACAAATCGTTCCAGCTAGAGCAGTCAGAGGTATGTTTTTAAGCATGGTGATTGGTGGTTAATCTTATGAAGTAGATATTCTTCTGTGATATTTTGCATTGTAATAAATAATGGTAATTGAACTGAGTGGAGTGTAATTTGGTCTGAAATTGAACGTGTGATTACAAATTTGATTTCAGACCAAAATTGCACGACAAAGTTCAATTACCACTTTATTATATTCATTTTGAAATCACTCAACAAATGAGATCAGTAATAGATCTTAGAAGTTCTTACGTCACACGGTTTTGCATGTATATAAATACAGGTAATTTTTTCCCTACATGTTTCCCACATTGCATTGCAATTCATTGCTTGACACTGGCGTGACATTACAAGCACCTCTAAGGTCTATTCACACAACAAATTTATTTATTTAAATCGGAAATTGTATAATATGTTTCATTTGGCATGCATAGTATAATTTAAAGTGTACAGTTCGACAAATAAAATAAATATGGCAAAATTTTCAAGTTTATTTATAGTAAGTTTGATCGCTATTTTTAGTTTATATACAGCATGTATATTTTTATTTAAACTTATTTAAAAACACAACTTCGCTTATTTGCGGAAGACAAAGTCAAAGCGGGATATTCAAATTAAATTATACAGCACTTCAGCTTTCTGTGACCATGTTGGGACAGTATGTCTATCCCCTTTCTACTTCCCACCCCCACTAAATTATGAAACTCCCTTATTGTCGAGAAGGAATCAATATCAATCAAGATTAAAAAACTGTTTTTATAGCTTGGATTTATTTGTTCATAGTTTGGGGGTGATCAAAATGAATGTTCTAAAACATAAAGACAACAAATACTTGAATTGCATGTGTTAAATTGAGAAAGTTTCAGGTTTCTCCTGGGTTTGGAATGCGCAATGGAATCATTCATTTAACAAAAACCTGTTTAAATTTTATTCTAGAAACACTTCTACTGTTCCACATGTGCCGCATACCTGGGAAAGGACACAGCCATAACAACCTGCAAGTCATGCGACAGTTTATTCAGTGAAGCAGAAAGCATAAAAAGTGGAAATTATTTTGTTTATATTCCCCTGCAGAAACAGATTGAAACATTACTTGATGATGCTAAATTATTTTCTTATTTAACTAATAGAAATCTAGAAGTAAGTCTTAATTCATTAGTTGTAACTGATGTAATAACATCCGCTTTGTACAAGGAACTTATAACTGAACATGGTCTTAGTTCAAATGACATATCCTTGACGTGGAATACAGATGGCATTCCCGTATTTAAGTCATCTAACTATGCAATATGGCCACTACAAGCTTCCATAAATGAGCTGCCTCCACATCTTCGTCACAAAAACATGTTGTTGTTAGGTCTGTGGTTTGGCCAGAAACCAAATATGAATGTGTTCTTGGTACCTTTTGTTGAGGAGTGTTCAAGGTTAGAGACTGAGGGTTTTCTCTTTGGCAATGAGATTCAGCCAAGGAAGGTGTTCGCTTTGCTTCTGTCTGCTGATTCACCAGCTCGAGCTATTGTTCGAAATGTGAAACAATTCAATGGTCAGTTTGGGTGTGATTGGTGTGAGTTTGAAGGAGTGACTGTAGCAACTACCCATGGTCCACCTGTCCGATACTACCCCCACAGAACACCAGTGGTGATGCGGAGTTCCAAGAAACAAGCAGTTTATGCGTTAGAGGCTACAGTTGGTAATTCTGTGAAGGGGGTGAAGGGACCGACAGTGGCGGATTTACTACCATCCTTTGATACTGTCAGGGGCACAGTGGCAGATTACATGCATTCTGTCTGCCAAGGGGTCATGAGGCATATGGTGTATTTGTGGTTTGATAGTAAACATCATGGTGAAAGCTTCTACATTGGCCTAAAGGTCAAGTTAGTTGATGAGCGACTGCAGCTGATTAGCCCTCCAAGTGAAATACATAGAAGTCCTCGCAGTATTTCCCAACGAAATTATTGGAAGGCATCGGAATGGAGAGCTTTCATCTTTTACAGCCTTGTTGTTCTTCACGGAATTCTCCCAAGCCGTTTCTTGAACCACTACTTTCTTTTTGTGTATGGTATTTACACAGTGTTGGGTGATTCAATCTCTAGCTCCTCGATTTGTCTTTCTGAGCTTTGTTTGACAAAGTTTGTGATAAAGCTAGAGGAATTGTATGGTTTGTCAAGTTGCAAATTCAATGCACATTGTTTAACACATTTGGCACATTGTGTTAAGGATTGTGGTCCATTGTGGGCTACTTCTGCATTCACTTTTGAGTCACATAATCATGTGCTCATAAATATGTTTAATGGGACACAGTGTGTTCCACAGCAAATAACAGAGACGTTTTTGCTGAAAAACAAGATTTCATTACTTGCAAGAACTTGTATTGATGATGATTCTTCTGCTTGCATTAAAGAAGTTCTTGGTAAGCTGACTGACCATGCTAGGTTTGCACATAATAATGCTTCTGGTGGATTATCATCTTTGGGTTCTGGAAAACTGGTCACTTTGGATGCACGTATGTTAGTTGCATTAGAAGATCTGCTAAATCTAACTGTCGACAATCGGTGTGGAAAGATGTATGATAGATTTCTGTACAACCATAAGTTGTATTCTTCTCTGGGTTATACTCGATCCAAACGACACACAAACCATGATGTATCA